>OU342746.1:38467914-38565507 GCA_910589775.1 Avena eriantha
TTTGTGGAAAGAAAACACATGCAATGACTCTAGTGCTAGTTTTCGTATAAGAACACACATGCAATGACTCTAATGGATCCATATGTGGTTCGTGAAAATAACACACATGCAATGACCACTTGTTGATCCATGTGTGGTTTGTGGAAAGAACACACATGCAATGAACAGTGGTGGATCCATGTGTGGTTTGTGAAAAGAACACACATGCAATGACTCTAGTGTTGGTTTTAGTATAAGAACGCACATGCAATGACTCTAGTGGGTTCACATGTGGTTTGTGAAAAGAACACACATGCAATGACCACTGGTTGATCCATATGTGGTTTGTGAAAAGAACACACATGCAATGACCACTAGTGGATCCATAAGTGGTTTGTGGAAAGAACACACATGCAATGACCACTAGTTGATCCATATGTGGTTTGTGGAAAGAACACACCTGCAGTGAACACTGGTGGATCCATATGTTCTTTATGAAAAGAACACACATGCAATGACTCTAGTGCTGGTTTTAGTATAAGACCACACATGCAATGACTCTGATGGGTCCATATGTGATTTGTGGAAAGAACACACATGCAATGACACTGGTTGATCCATGTGTGGTTTGTGGAAAGAGCACACATGCAATGACTCTAGTGGTTGATCCATGTGTGGTTTGTGGAAATAACACACATGCAATGACTCTAGTGGTTGATCCATGTGTGGTTTGTGGAAATAACACACATGCAATGACTCTAATGGATCCATAAGTGGTTTGTGGAAAACAACACACATGCAATGACCACTGGTTGATCCATATGTGGTTTGTGGAAAGAACACACATGCAATCAAACTGGTTGATCCATGTGTGGTTTGTGAAAACAACACACATGCATTGCCACTGGTTGATCCATGTGTGGTTTGTGGATAGAACACACATGCAATGACTCTAGTGCTAGTTTTAGTATAAGAACACACATACAATGACTCTAGTGGGTCCACATATAGTTTGTGAAAACAACACACGTGCAATGACCACTGGTTGATCCATAAGTTGTTTGTGGAAAAGAACACACATGCAATGAGTCTAGTGGATCCATGTGTGGTTTGTGGAAAAGAACACACATGCAATGAGTCTAGTGGATCCATGTGTGGTTTGTGGAAAAGAACACACATGCAATGAGTCTAGTGCTTGTTTTAGTATCAGAACACACATGCAATGACTCTAGTGGGTCCACATGTGGTTTGTGAAAAGAACACACAGGTAATGACCACTGGTTGATCCATATGTGCTTTTTGGAAAAGACCACACATGAAATGAACACTAGTGGATCCATGTGTGGTTTGTGGAAAGAACACACATGCAATGACTCTAGTGCTGGTTTTAGTATAACAACACACAAGAAATGACTGTAGTGGGTCCATATGTGATTTGTGGAAATAACACACATGCAATGACACTATTTGATCCATGTGTGGTTTGTGGAAGAACACACATCCAATGACTCTAGAGGTTGATCCATGTGTGGTTTGTGGAAATAACACACATGCAATGACTCTAATGGATCCATAAGTGGTTTGTGGAAAGAACACACATGCAATGACACTTGTTGATCCATATGTGGTTTGTGGAAAGAACACACGAGCAATGACTCTAGTGCTAGTTTTAGTATAAGAACACACATACAATGACTCTAGTGGGTCCACATTTCGTTTGTGAAAAGAACACACATGCAATGACCACTGGTTGTTCCATGAGTTGTTTGTGGAAAAGAACACACATGCAATGAACACTGGTGGAGCCATGTTTGGTTTGTGGAAAAGAACACACATGCAATGAGTCTAGTGCTGGTTTTAGTATAAGAATACACATGCAATGACTCTAGTGGGTCCACACGTGGTTTGTGAAAAGAACACACATGCAATGACCACTAGTTGATCCATACGTGGTTTTTGGAAAGAACACACATGCAATGACCACTGGTTGATCCATAAGTGGTTTGTGGAAAGAACACACGTGCAGTGAACACTGGTGGATCCATAGATTGTTTGTGAAAAGAAAACACATGCAATGAACACTGGTGGATCCATAAGTGGTTTGTGGAAAGAAAACACATGCAATGACTCTAGTGCTAGTTTTCGTATAAGAACACACATGCAATGACTCTAATGGATCCATATGTGGTTTGTGAAAATAACACACATGCAATGACCACTTGTTGATCCATGTGTGGTTTGTGGAAAGAACACACATGCAATGACAGTGGTGGATCCATGTGTGGTTTGTGAAAAGATCACACATGCAATGACTCTAGTGTTGATTTTAGTATAAGAATGCACATGCAATGACTCTAGTGGGTTCACATGTGGTTTGTGAAAAGAACACACATGCAATGACCACTGGTTGATCCATATGTGGTTTGTGAAAGAACACACATGCAATGACCACTAGTGGATCCATAAGTGGTTTGTGGAAAGCACACACATGCAATGACCACCAGTTGATCCATATGTGGTTTGTGGAAAGAACACACATGGAGTGAACACTGGTGGATCCATATGTTCTTTGTGAAAAGAACACACATGCAATGACTCTAGTGCTGGTTTTAGTATAAGACCACACATGCAATGACTCTGGTGGGTCCATATGTGATTTGTGGAAAGAACACACATGCAATGACACTGGTTGATCCATGTGTGGTTTGTGGAAAGAGCACACATGCAATGACTCTAGTGGTTGATCCATGTGTGGTTTGTGGAAATAACACACATGCAATGACTCTAGTGGTTGATCCATGTGTGGTTTGTGGAAATAACACACATGCAATGACTCTAATGGATCCATAAGTGGTTTGTGGAAAACAACACACATGCAATGACCACTGGTTGATCCATATGTGGTTTGTGGAAAGAACACACATGCAATGAAACTGGTTGATCCATGTGTGGTTTGTGCAAACAACACACATGCAATGCCACTAGTTGATCCATGTGTGGTTTGTGGATAGAACACACATGCAATGACTCTAGTGCTAGTTTTAGTATAAGAACACACATACAATGACTCTAGTGGGTCCACATATAGTTTGTGAAAACAACACACGTGCAATGACCACTGGTTGATCCATAAGTTGTTTGTGGAAAAGAACACACATGTAATGAGTCTAGTGGATCCATGTGTGGTTTGTGGAAAAGAACACACATGCAACGAGTCTAGTGCTGGTTTTAGTATAAGAACACACATGCAATGACTCTAGTGGGTCCACATGTGGTTTGTGAAAAGAACACACAGGTAATGACCACTGGTTGATCCATATGTGCTTTTTGGAAAAGACCACACATGAAATGAACACTGGTGGATCCATGTGTGGTTTGTGGAAAGAACACACATGCAATGACTCTAGTGCTGGTTTTAGTATAACAACACACAAGAAATGACTGTAGTGGGTCCATATGTGATTTGTGGAAAGAACACACATGCAATGACACTATTCGATCCATGTGTGGTTTGTGGAAAGAACACACATGCAATGACTCTAGAGGTTGATCCATGTGTGGTTTGTGGAAATAACACACATGCAATGACTCTAATGGATCCATAAGTGGTTTGTGGAAAGAACACACATGCAATGACACTTGTTGATCAATATGTGGTTTGTGGAAAGAACACACGAGCAATGACTCCAGTGCTAGTTTTAGTATAAGAACACACATACAATGACTCTAGTGGGTCCACATTTCGTTTGTGAAAAGAACACACATGCAATGACCACTGGTTGATCCATGAGTTGTTTGTGGAAAAGAACACACATGCAATGAACAATGGTGGATCCATGTTTGGTTTGTGGAAAAGAACACACATGCAATGAGTCTAGTGCTGGTTTTAGTATAAGAACACACATGCAATGACTCTAGTGGGTCCACACGTGGTTTGTGAAAAGAACACACATGCAATGACCACTGGTTGATCCATATGTGGTTTGTGGAAAAGAACACACATGCAATGAACAATGGTGTATCCATAAGTGGTTTGTGGAAAGAACACAGATGCAGTGACTCTAATACTGGTTTTAGTTTAGGAACACATACGGATCCATATGTGGTTTGTGGAGTAGAACACACATGCAATGACCACTAATTGATCCATAAGTGGTTTGTGGAAAGAACACACATGCAGTGAACACTGGTTGATCAATGTGTTGTTTGTGAAAAGAACACACATGCAAGGCCATTGGTTGATCCATATGTGGTTTGTGGAAAAGAACACACATGCAATGGCCACTGATTGATCCATAAGTGGTTTGTGGAAAGAACACACATGCAGTGAACACTGGTTGATCAGTGTGTTGTTTGTGAAAAGAACACACATGCAATGCCATTGGTTGATCCATATGTGGTTTGTGGAAAGAACACACATGCAATGACACTGGTTGATCCAATTGTGGTTCATGACAGGAACACACATGCAATAACTCTTGTGGATACATATGTGGTTTATGGAAAGAACACACATGCAATGAACTCTAGTGGATCTATCTTGACATAATTTGATGTATGCCACGATGCATTTCATTGTAAAAGAAACCCACTTTCCATTTTTATACTACTCAGCTTTGCCCTTGGTTTTTTGATACTACCCAGTTTTGCCCCCCTCTCTCTCTCTCTCGTAGAAGCCCAAACATGTGCCCACTCTGTTTGCTACGCCCTGATTTGTTGTCACAGTTGTCACGCGGATCGTGCGCACCAACCGTTGATCCTGTGTGATCCAACGAGGCTCGTTGCACACATCGTGCCCTTCACAGGACAGCGCGAGACAGCACGGACGTCTCCCTCAACGAGACTTCTACAAGTAGTTACACGATGTCGTCCATGGAAAAAGTCATCGAGTGGTCATGTCATGTTTAATCTAGTCTACAAAGGCTACAAGTCTACTTCACGGCAAATGGTCATCCACGGACCACCGGCTATACCATTTTTACTACGCAGCACGCCTGCACTCTCACTTCCGTCAGGCCCCCACCACACGAACCTTCCACGCGGCAGCCGCAGCCGGAAGAGCTGCCAACCAGGGCCCTCGAGGAGGCCTAAACGTCCCCGCATTAAAAACCCAGCCTATCGGGTCCTCCATTCGCACTCATCCACTACTCTCTCTTCCCTATCCAGCAAAACCCAACAATCTTGAACGTACTTGCACGAACCTTCTCCATGAAACCAGTGCGTGGGGGTGAGTGTCCGGGCATCGCAGGCGGGGTGGTGCTTCACGCGGCAGATCTGGAGGAGCATCACGCAGCACAGGCTGAGGAGGACATGTAGTTCAACCCCTTGGGTGACCATGTGCACGCCGGTGCTGACGACTTCGGAGGTGCCGATGAGGGCGTGGAGTTCGACGAACACGCTCCGCTCGTGTACCCGGAGGTACATCTATTTCTACATGTTTCATATTTTCTGCTCGAGCTTAATCTATCCTGGCGTCATAAAAAATCTAGTCCTAATGATTAGATGCAACGTACGAACCGGTACATGGATAGATCTAGTCTGTTCTGAATGAATCCATATTATTTATTTATTAATAAGTTATCAAGAACACAAACCACATTAATTTAGGAGCGAGCTGGGGAGACGGCCGTAATGAACTGCTGAACCTATATAGACATGTTATTGCATTGAAAGTAACTTGGAATGGTGGAAGGAATATATATTTATTATTTTGCTCATTTCGGTTTGTATTCCATACATGACAGGTGTATTCAAGTGAGATGGACTCTGACAAGGAGACCAGGGACAACAAGAGCCGCCATGTCATGAAGAAGCTCAAGAGCGGGATAATCCCTTTTCACACTCGACTTAGGGAGCTCAGGTGCCCTTTCTGTAAGAAAGGACTCAACCCAAGGATTGTCAGCTTGATTGCGCATGCGGTTGGCATCGGTAAAAGCCCGGGTAGTAAACACAAGTCGATGACCAAGGCTAAGCACGCTGCTTATGGCAAGTTCCAGAGGGAGTATGTTAAGACCGGCCTAGTGTCCCCTTACTTAGGAATCAACAACTTCTAGCCGACCAACCCCGTCACTTTGCTGGCCCGGCCACTAATAATATTTAGTTCTCTTACCGTATCTAGACCCTTAAACTATGGAGATTTATATTTTCGTACCCTTCAAAATATATTCAAGTTCATCTGTTTATGGAGTTAAAGTTCTGGTGGCATACTCGTTATTTTGCATGGATAGAGGGGTGCCCCCGATAGATATAAGGGTTATCATGTCCGCTAGATCACAGAGGATCAACGGTTCGTGGGAAAAACTGATTACAACTGAATCGCCATGGTTAGACACGAGGGAAAAAAACATGACTCACGGTACGCGTGTGTTGTGCATGGGGCGGTAGCAGACCCGTGAGGCCGTGCACGGCGCATTAGCGTACGCGGTGCACGGTAGTGAAACGAAACATCACTTCCCTTCTCCTTTAATATAGGCCTCCCCACTCCCACTCATCACGCACTCGCTCACTCAACCGTCTCCACTGTCCCATGACCATCTGCAAACGCCCAACAAAACCCCAACCACGCCGGCGATATACAAGATCAGCGTGGTGGCCATCGGCGCCTCCAAGGCCACCGGCAAGGAGCCCCCGTCCCTGTCCCCGCATCTGCTGTAGCTGCCGGCGAGGAGGCCCCCGCCGGTCTCGGACAGATCCCGCTCGGCTGGGACTCCTATGAGGAGGTTGGCTACATAAGGCCGGAGAACCCCTACGACACCAGCATTGCCGACCCATGGTCTAAGGTAACCAGTGTTTTCTCCCCTTCCCTTGTTCTTCCCCCGTTCCCATCATTGGATGCTAGATCGTATGTTATTAGGGCTCGGCTGTTCGTATTTTTTACAGTAGCTAATTCTGTTGTGTTAGATCTCGATTTTCGATGAATCCCCCTGTTCGTAGTTGGGATCAGTATTCGATTTGGTTTGAGATATGGGGAATAATCGGGAGATCTCATTCGATTAATTTATGCAAAAAATCAATCCCGATAATCAAAGTATCTCAATCATGTCCTTATTTCACTCTACTGTTTTTTTCCAACAGGAGGATAGCAGCGACCTCCGCAGCGACGACGAGTCCAAGGACACCAACACTCATCATGTGCTGAGGAGGCTAAAGTCCGGTCAGTACAACAACTTCTTCGCCGGCGACGTGTATAGTTCCCCCTTCTGCCCCACCAGGAGGCTCCGCGTCACGGACTTCAACTCCCTCGTGAAGCATGCCGAGGACGTGAGGACATGCGGCGAGTCCGTGAACGTCCACGGCTTCAGGGCCAAGCACCAAGCGCTCGGTCTTCACCTCCACAGCATCCAGAAGGTGGCTATCGAGTAGGGTTGCATGCCCCCAATCAGACCCAAGGCACCCAAGGTCAAGGGGATGGGGAGCAAGAAGTGGAGGAGGAGCCAGAGGGAGGAGGCGGATGCCCTCCTGGCAGAGGTCACGAGGGGCCACAGATCAGCTGCTGCTGCTGTAAAGCGGCTTCTTTTGTCTTGTTTGTGTTGAAGCAGTCTGCTGCTGCTGCTGCTGAGCAGCTTAATTGTCGAACCTCATTAAGTATCGTACTATATAACCTATATTAGCTGCTTTATCTACATCTGCTCTGTTTATCGAATTTGTTTATGGTGCTGGTTTGTTTTGCTGCTCTAGATTTGCTACCAGATTGGGGAAAAACTATCGCAAAAGGAACAATTAATGAAGAGAGAAGCTGCTCTAGAATCCCTACCTTTTTGGGCAAAAACAAAACAACTATTAGAGAGCAAGGGGAAAAGGCGCTCTTAATAAGGCCAAATAACAAAAAAAAACTTCCACTTTAGGCGTCATGGCGCACGTAACGGCCAAGCCTTTGACCAGACGGCACCCCCCCCCCAAACGCATTTGAGGGCTTCGGAATATCGGGAGGGCAAAAGTGAGAACAAACGAGACACAATGTTGCTATAGCTAAATCTGACAAAAGCTGAATTTGGCTTTACCATGCAATTTGGCTAGAGATCCACAATGTAGCTATTCTAAATCCTGAAACTATGTGGTGCGTTGAAACCTAATGCTTTTCCACCGACACATGTGTTGCAAAGTTGCTTGATCGTGCATGCTTACACAAGTGGCCTACATAGAAACTTATAGAAGCATGGGCAAACGAGCTTCATTATGGCAAATTCGGGACAAGCTTTGCGCAATCGACAGGCCTGATCGGCTGGGCGGCTGCCCCGGGGTGCAGGGATGCTAGGTCCATGTCTATGCCTACACTTCTTAAACTTGTTAGGAATTAATAATAACTGTACACATCCTTTTGTCATGTCACGTTACGTCGTGTCAGCACCGCGCACCCGCTGTGGATCAGCAACGGGACAGTGGTCTATATGACCGGTCTCTGCCATGCCAAAGCCACGTCACACACCCATCCCATCGCCTACCAGGACAAACGCCGAATTTAATCGCTAGGGTTGGAAACCATCGGTGCTCGCCCGGTCAAACTTGCTTCCGCATGGGTATGACCGGAATATTGGTAAACGGAATTTAAGCATCGCCTTCCGTCTCCTCAGCATATCACTGTGCAAAAATCCCCAACTCATTCCTTCCGCGGGCGCCACCACCGCAAGAACCATCGACGCTGCCGCAGGCACCGCCTCCGCCTGGCCATACACCCGCGATAGATCACTCCACCTCCACGACCAGTCCCAGCCACCGCTACCGACCCTAGGCCACCACCGCCGCATTAGCTGCTGCCATGGACGCAGAGTACGGCGTGTTCGGCGACGGGAGTGACTACACCGACGAGTACACCGTCACCGCCCATGGTACCACCTAGCTGACAATCGTCCAAACAAATGCGTCAGCGGAGGTGGCCAAGGTCATCGCAATGTACGAGCGGTGGCTACAGGAGCCAATGGACAGGTACAAGATCGTCGGCCTTGACCTCGAGTATACCAGAGATAGGAAGAGGACGGCGCTTTTGCAGCTGTCCATGCGCAACCACTGCCTACTATATCACGTATGTCGGACCAAATCTATATGCCTAGAGCTTCGCGAGTTCCTACACAGGAGGGATATCTACTTCGCCAGCATCGACATCAAGAACGACACTCCGGAGCTAGAACGGGATCTCCTCGTTCATGTCGTCAATCACGTCGATCTCCAACATTTGTGGAGGTACCTGGATGGCGGTACAGGGAAAGCCGGCATGGCTAGACTCGCTTCCGACATCATCGACCGCGAGTACGCCGGCATGAAAATCGAGTTCCCGAAGCACCTGCACGAGCGGTGGGAGTGGAGGCACCTGGATTACGATGTGATCAAGTACACAGCCAGGGACGCGTATGTCTTCTACGAGATGCTCAACAGGATCTAGCGGGTGGGTGAGTGTGCTGTTTACCACTACTAGTTTCGCATTTCGTTCCTAGTTTTATCTCGCCTGTATTTTATCTCGCATATATTTTCTAAGCATTCTATGTGTAAGAACCAAGCTTGTATGATCCCAGTGCTATTAGCTACTTAACCTGTATGAATTACATTCCCCCTTTTGTATGCTCAACATTCTTTCTTACAAATTCTGTTTGTGCCATTAGCATGTGGCAGAATCGAGGATTGACATGCATAAGGTGTGATACAGTCATAAGTCATAACCAAACCCAGATTATAGAGAAGGATACAGTCATAAACCAGAATATAGCTTGACAAAGGTAATACACATCAGTTCGTAATTTCTCACATAGTGTACTTATAGAGAAGGCAACCAATCCCAGGATGCCTTCGGTCGCTTGCCCCGGTTTGTAGATTCATCTACACTCCGGCATCTGGGACAAACAATCTGCCTTGGTGGTGGTTCAATGATGCGATGCCTGGAACGAGATTTTACAATCTGGCGGTACAGCTCGTGGCTAACATACCCGTCAATTGCAGCGTACTTCAGATTAGGTTCAGAAAGTGGCTTATCCTCCCAGTAATCGTGCCCTAAATGCCTCCACGGACATCTTGGCAATCTGTCTTTCATGTCAGTGTACCACGGGTCGATGAGTTCGGAGGCAAGAGCGGCCATCCTGGTCTTGTCGCCCTTCGTCCCTACGATCCAGTAAATTTCTTGGATGTCCACTCTGCACTCCTTTGGGATTCTAATGTTGACAGTTGGGCTTTCAAGGAGTTTACTGTCATTCGTGATGTCAACACTGGTAAATATTATGTGCTGGTTCATGAGAAAGTCATGAAACATATCCCTAATGCTTTCGCCCCACCTGCATGAAAATGAATTCAGAAAAATAATATAGCAATTACTTTTGCAAACAGACGGTTCAAGAGCAAAAAGACAGCAAAGTCTACCAGATCCTGTCAGCCCCCTTCTCGCAAAAAGGCTGGTATACGAGGACGTGCCCCTTCATGGAGAGTTGCACCACAGCGATCCTACGGTGATCGCGGCTGTACTCGAGGTCGAGACCTACGAACCTGTTTTCTTCGAACTGTAGCCAACTCGTGTAATTATTCAGAGTGTTCCCCACCGTCTGAGGGTCGGTGGTGTAGACGACATCGATCTTCTTCCCGCCATGTACTCTGATGTCAAAGTGCACAGTTTCTTACCTGTCGTCGTTTCGGATGTCCGGAGCGTCCATGACTACATGCAAGAGGGAAAGGATACGGAGGAAGAGGGTGATGCGGTGGTGGAGGAAATGGATGAGGCCATGGATGAGGCCATGGAGGAGAAAGATGATGAGGCCGTGGAGGAGGAAATGAGACGGAGAAGTGAAAGATTGGAACCACCCTTACCAATATATGGAATGGTGCACGACCGTTCGTAGAAGGGTGAAGGTGGCAAAAAATAGCGGTTTTACACGTCGACGCTAGCACTTCCTAAAATTTGTTCTGCGCCACTTGCATGCGGTGGAATCAATTCAAACGTAGGCACGTTTGCGCGTGCCAACCTTCACTCACTGACAGGCGGGCCGCACATTTCCCTTTTACGATTTATTTTTTCACTTCCTCTAGACAGTTCCGGTGCCTGCCCTCAATAATTAATGCCCCCCTTCTTGTCTTCCACACAAACGAGGACCGGTGGCGGCGGCGGTTCCTTGCAGATTCACTCCCCACTCGTACAACTGCCCCCATGTCTGATTCCACCCCCCTCTCGAATCCATCTGCCTCCTTATCACAACACCCTCATTAATCTACCGGATTCCAGACTCCATTTGCCGCTATGGGTAGAGCTTGGGGTAGCAGCAGTCTTAAGCAAAAGGCATGCAACGACGACACGGATGGCCAGGGCGACCACTACCGCGAGGATTGAGGATGGCCCAACCTCAGCACCGTGAACGTGCAGAGGAACGCCTCGTAGTTGGACATCATGTTAGCCGGCTGCCTCGCTCGCTGCATCCCTGTCTACCGCGTGACGATGCGGAACATGGACGAACAACCGTTCAGCATGCCAATCCTTCTTTACCCCGATAACAGCAAATGGCCAGACGACCGTGATGGCCACGTAAGTTCTAGTATCTAGCTTATTCGTTCAGTCATATCGTTGATTCATATGTGTTGAACTCTCATCGGAATCCTATGTTCCTTTCGTCGAACGTGTCGTGTGCACGCGCGGTTTGAACAAATCGAACCATTTAAGACTATTCTGTATAGCGGAAGCTCTGCTCGTACCTGATATTCTGGTATTTTCGTAGTGACACAGTCTTACTTTAGGTGATAGACGAGTTGTCAATTTCGATTTTGCAATGGAATGCCTGCTAGGTGATATTCTGTTTCCTAAAATAAAAACAAACAGATTAGACAATTTAAGGCTGTTATGCCCCGAGCTGTTTAATTATGATCATCGTCAGGAGTTTGTTCTGGGGGCTCTGCTACTACTCCATATATTGAGTATCTTTGTAGTGACACAGGCACACACTATAAGAAATGTGTTGACTAGTGACCTTTTCTTAACGACCCTAAGTTTTTTGGTCATAGATGTAAGACCATTTCGAACCAACTGGTCATAGGCCATTTGGGAGGGTATATACCCTAACAAACTACGACCTTTTTGTTAGGAAGGTCCTAATTTGTTTACACCAGTTGGTCATAGCATAGGCATCGCTAGTCCATGACCTTAATTTTCAGGGACTACGACCAATTTAAATGGTCGTGGATGTTATTCATGATAACTTAAGAAAGACCGATGCCACCTCAGCAGGTTGGTCTAGGTGTCACGTCCACGTGTCAAGTTTTGCTGGCGTGTCTGTATATGTGCCATATTCATGTGTCAATTTACGCTGACATGTCATATCCATAGGGTGTTTCTACCAATTGTACTCCTATCCACTGACATGTGGGGCCTGCTTGTCATGTTGGACAATATTAGGCAAAAAATCAATCTCATGGGGGCTTGAACTCGCGACCTCACGCGCGAGGACAGTTGAGTCTACCAACTAAACACCACCACATTCTTGCATATATGCTACTACCACGTGTCTTTAAATAGACGGCCGACCAAATATTCAAATATTAGACAAAAAGACAGCTCCAGAGGGGATCGAACTCGCGACCTCACGCGAGGTCAGTAAACCTGCAGGCGGTCTACCAACTCAGCACAGAAAATTGCTTGTATATATACAACTACCACGCATCTTTAAATAGACGTTAGCGGACCAAATATTAGACAAAAAGAAAGCTCCATGCAGGGGTCGAACTCGCAACCTCATGCGAGGAAAGTTAGTCTGCACGCGGTCTACCAACTCCACACCTAGACCTTTTTGTATTAAGACTACTACCGCGAAACTTTAAATAGAAATCGGCCTTCTCAACCCATAGAGGCCTCCACCTTGTGGGTTCTTGGGCTGCTCCCTAGGCTCATCATGCGCTGATGGATCCGAGCGAGCACGAAAACTTGGCCAGTTTGCCTGGCGGGTTCGCCGCACCGGCCACATCTAGTTTTTTTCTTTTTTTTTAATTTTTTTGTATCATTTTAATCGTAATTCCAAATTGAGTGAAAGAAAATTTGGAGAAATTGTAAAATTTCAGAGATTTTTTTAGGACATTATGTAACACTTTTACTTTTTGGTAAAGCTAAAAGAATATATTTTCATATTAAACCTTAATAGGTGTAAAAAGAGATTTTGAATCATAGTTTTGACAATAGGGACTTGATATTAAAATTATTTGTCTATGGGATGAGCCTCGCGAAACTTGCATTGGATCTCAGAAGAAACATTATATTGTGAGTCTAAAAATGATTTTTTCAAAAAATTATGAGCATTAGATCATCAAGCTGTAGTTCAAATCGGACCCACTTCATACGGATTTGGCACGAATTTGTCTTTTTCGCCATGGATGGATGGAAAGGTTTGAGATATCCTACTTGGGACATTGTCCACGTAAGGTGGTCTAGTATTTTATAAAAATATGGCGGTAGCATTATGAATTAGCCATTTGGTAGTTGCTTCACAAAATGCCCCGTTTTTGGCACTTGGAAAATGGAAAATGCATTTTCCGTGGGACAAAAAGGAAAACTTCTTCCTGCAACATTGTTCGCCATCCCAAGATGCACATGCATGCACAATATGGGCACATTATCATAAATTATGTCACGATTCTGGCCATAACATTGGTCGTTTGACCTAAGAGCCATGAAACCTCGAACATGATAGGTCATTTCTATGAAGGTTTTTTTGAGATGTTCGCAATATACCAAGTTTAGTATTTTTCCTTGAAAATAAGTCACATAATATGACATCACGCGAAGGTTTTACATTGTTTGGACCGTTTTTGAATTTTTCATGCCCGTTTCAAACTATGGTCAAAACGGTGGGCATGGAGACTGATGGGGATATGCCAAAGGGGGTATGCCCAGCAGAACATTCTGGGTGGTCCGAAAGGCCTGCGAGTGCGTCTAGAGGATAGCGACTGGACTGTGAAGGAAGGAAAGGCCCATCGACTGGCGAGTGGAAGCCAAGAAGCGTAGCAGAAGCCCAGTCGGATTAGGTCAAAAGCCCCCGGATCGTTATCTTTTTCGGGGACAGCTTGTAAACCCTAGCGAGGTGCGTCATATATAAACCTCCCTAGGGTATCCTAGAACCTTACGTTCCATCATACACCCCCTCAAGCGACTCCCTGCCTAGCCGCCGAGCTCGCCACCCTTGTAACTCGCTCTCTCATAATCTAATCCAGCAGGAGTAGGTCTTTACCCTCCGGGGGGCCGAACCTGGGTAAACCCATGTGCATCCGCCCCCATCTCGCACCACAGATGGCCGCCAACTCTTCCTCACAAAACACTCAATCGCTGCCTATGGCAGCGACTGCCGTGGCCATTTCGACGACAGTGGCGCCCACCGTGGGGCATAGCGGGACTGGCCTGAGTTCTGCGGCGTGACCTTAATCGCCGGTCGATCGGCCGATCACCACCGGTCGCATGATCGCCATCGGCGGGATCTTACAGATCGTGCACAGCAGTTACATCCCGGCGTCACGCCCGGTCACCCATGCCGCGGTGATGCCGGTCGGCTCCATCAACCTCTTCGTTGGCTTCAGCAGCGCGATCGACCCAGCCGCGACGATGATCGTTGGCGGATCGCCGCCACACCATGACCTGCTTTCGGAGGAGCAGGTCCGTTCCATCAGGAGCCTCATCACCAAGTACGACACGGCCGCCAGCGATGCGGTCGAGAATAACGTCGCCACCAACGACGACGCCCTGAACGACGACGCTGACTCCGCGACCCCTACATCGGTCGGCGGATCTATCACCGCCGCGTCACGGGAGGACTCCATCACGCGAGTATCCAACCCCGAGGATTTCGAGGACCCCTCCATCCTGGGGATCTTCGACTCCGACTCCGGCTTGGAATCCCCCGAGGATTTTCGCGCCAGATCCAATCGCTTTAACGCGATCTACATGGCGGGTAGCACGGCCGCCCCGCCAGATCCGTTCTCCATGTCGATCCCGCCGACCGCGGCGGCCACGGAGGTGGAGGAACCCCGCCTGCGGCTCGCGGAGGCGCAACACAACGAACTCGCCGAGCGCGAGAAATACCGCCACGAGCGAGAGACGGCGTGGGAGCTATCACTCTACCACCAGCGCCGCATCAGGACCCCACGTGTCCTGAATTTCAACGACGAGGGCAACCCCACGCGCGCTGCCGAGCGCGAATACTGCGAGAACACGCCGCCAGGCGGAAGCAACCCTGCAAGACCACCACCTGGAGCGCTGGCGACTGGGGCTCCTCCACCACCCATGGGCCGCGCGCCCCCCACCGGACCAACCGCGGATCATCATCTCGCCTCAAGCCCGTGACACCAATGGGCTACCACTATAGTCCACCCCGATGGACAATGTTGTCGCGGCTGATGCCGCGATCGCCAACCTCGATGTCCAGGGCGACGGCGCGCTACAGATCTAGTACGCCAAGGCCCTACTCGTCAGGGCCATCGAGCAACAAGCCGTAGGAGTCGACCTGCGGGGGCGAATGTACTCCCGCTCTTCAGCAAGCAGGGTGGCATCAAGCGGCCACCCCACCATGGCCAATGCATTAGTTTACCCACCACCCTTGCCCCTGGCAAATCAACCACGGGCCGGGACCGGCAAACAACACGGTCGCCACCATCGGGCAACCCATCGACGCCCGAACGAACATCATCAACAACCGGACGTGGCGGTCGCGCCAGCCCTACGACCTGCGGCACACCCTCACCAACCGCGGCGAACCGGAGCCAAGAGGCTCGCTCAGCCGAGTCGGGCCGCAATGCTTTGGACCAATGATTCGCGGGGAAAAATACCCCGCCAACTTCAAGGACCATAAGGAGATCGAGAAGTATGACCCAGCGTACGACCCCGCCGTCTGGTTGGACACATACCTCATGGAAATGGGGATCGCAGGCCACAATGACCTGCTCGCCGGTCGCTACCTCCCCATGATGATGGAGGGTGCGACCCGGCAGTGGATCAACACTCTCCCTCCTGACAGCATTGATTCCTGGGAAGAAATGTGGGACGCCTTCGTCAAGCACTTCCAGGGCTCCTACACCCACGCCACCACCATAGAAGACCTGGAGCGATGCATCCAGGGACAACGCGAGTCGACCCGCCGGTGGATCCAAAGGTGGCAAGAACTATGGATAAACACCTCTGGCATTCACCCAGACACGGCGATACACTGCTTCAAAAACGCGTGCCGGTACGAACCCCTGGTCGCCAAGATCAAGAGGGTCTACCAGACGCTTGATAACATCCCCGACCTCCTCGAGATTGCCAAGCGCTACGCGGAGGAGGACCCCAACCAAGACTCCGACGACGAGTCGGGAGGAAGACGTCGCACTAGCATCCACGACAGCGGGCGCCTACGCGACATGCGCTACAGCAACACCCGCATCATTGGCAAGCGCCAGACGGACGGGCGAGTCGATTTCGTCGCCAACACCTGCTACGGCCAGCGCGACTCCAAGAAGTACCGCCGCGACGGAGGAAACTACCGCGACAACGGGAACTACCGCGCCAACAACGCGACAAGGCCGAAATTCGACCCCGCCGCCCTACTCAATCAACCCTACATCTACCATAGCAGGGAGGGAAAACCCGCCACCCACACCACCGCCGATTGCCACTCTCTCAAAGAGATTGAGAAGGCGAGACGTGCAAGGGAGGACCCCAACAACAACCAACCACGGGACAATGGGAACGGCGGTGGCTTCGGAACTGTCGTCGGGTCGCTACATACCTTCACCGGGCTCGGCACCAAGCGTGAGAAGAAGGTACTCGCCCGCGCGGTCGCCGACAATGCGGTGACGCAAGTCGACATCCCCCGTTTCCTAAACTGGTCCGAGCAGAGCATCACCTGGAGCCGCCAGGACCACGCACCAAGAATTGAGTACCCAGGGCGAGTCGCCCTGGTAGTCAGGCCAAAGGTGGCCAACTACTGGTTGCCCAAGACAATGATGGACGGTGGGAGCTCCATCAACATCTTGTACCTCGACACTTTCAAAAGGCTCCAGCTCCCAGAAACAGCCATTGAGCCAACACTGACGACCTTCCACGGCATCGTCCATGGTCGGAAGGCGTACCCGATCGGGAAAGTGACGCTGCCAGTCACCTTCGGCACTCTGGCAAACTACCGCACGGAGAGGATCGTCATCGAGCTGGTGAACTTCCGCAGCCCCTACCACTACTTCCTGGGCCGCCAGGCATTCGCAAAGTTCATGGCGACCCTACACTACGCCTATAACACGATGAAGCTCCCCGGGCCGAGCGGCATCATCACCGTCCACGGCGACCCTGACATGGCCGTGGAAGGCGAGGAAAAAGGAGCTGAACTCGCCGACACCGTCATCACCGCGGAGACCGACCACACGGAGGAGCTCGCGAAATACATTGGCAACATCAACAAGGACGATCCCACCATCCTGAAGAAACCGATCGCCGCGAACTCCACGTTCGAGGCGACCACGCACACCCGCACAATCGAGCTCGTCCCAGGCGACTCCAGCCAAACGGTCACCATCGAGGCGCACATGAGACCCGCATAGGAAAGCGCGCTCATCGGGTTCCTCCGTGAGAACCGCGACATCTTCGCATGGAAACCATCTGACATGCCAGGTGTCCCAAGGGAACTCACTGAGCACAAACTTAATGCCGACCCCAAAGTGCGACCAGTAAAGCAGTCGCTATGGCCCTTCAATGAAGAGCAACGCCGAGCAATCGCCGAGGAAGTCCAGCACCTGCTAGCCGCAGGCTTCATCCGGCCAATCAAGTATTCCAAGTGGCTAGCAAACCCAGTCCTGGTTCTCAAAAAGAACGACACATGGAGAATGTGCATTGACTACACCAACCTCAACAGCGCCTGCCCGAAGGAGGAGTTCGTCCTACCGCACATCGATCAAATCATCGACTCGACCGCGGGATCGGAGTCGCTGTGATTTCTCGATGCTTACTCTGGCTATAACCAGATCAAGATGGCGGTCGAAGACGAGGAGAAGACGGCGTTCATCACGCCATTCGGCGCATTCTGGTACACGGCCATGATGTTCGGCCTCCAGAAAGCAGGCGCCACATACCAGAGGTGCATGCAGGAGTGTCTAGCGAGCCAAATTGGCCGCAACATTCACGTCTACATCGACGACGTGGTGGTAAAATCCACCCGCCAAGACGATCTGCTCACCGATCTAGCTGAAACCTTCGCAAACTTGCGGAGGTACAACATCAAGCTGAACCCTAGAAAATGCACCTTCGGCGTACCCACCGGACAGCTTCTGGGATACGTAGTCTCCAAGCGAGGCATTGAAGCCAACCCCACCAAGATCGACACCATTGCGCGACTCGGGAAACCCGAGTGCCTACGCAACGTCCAAAAGTTGGCAGGGCGAGTCGCGGCCCTCAGTCGCTTCATCCCCCGACTAGGCGAGAAGGCAATGCCCCTGTACCGCCTGATGCGCAAGAATCCAACGTTCCAATGGGATGCGGAGGCCGACGACGCACTCAAAGCGCTCAAAGAAGTGCTACTCGCGGCACCACTACTTACCGCGCCACTCGACAAAGAGCCAATGCTCGTTTACGTCACGGCCTCCAATTGAGTTGTCAGCGCCGTGATGGTCGCCGAACGACCGGAGGAGGGCAAGGAGCGCCCCATACAGCGCCCCGTATACTACATCAGCGAAGTCCTAACGGACTCACGACAGCGCTACCCGCAGTACCAAAAACTGGTGTACGCGGTATTCCGAGCATAGCGGCGGCTCCCACATTACTTCTAGGAGCACCCAATCATGGTGGTTTCCTCCGCACCCCTGCAAGGCATCATACGCAATTGCGAGGCAACTGGGTGAGTCGCCAAGTGGGCCGTCGAGTTCGGCGTCTACAACATCAAGTATGAGCCCTGTAAAGCGATCAAGTCACAAGCCCTGGCTGATTTCCTCACAGACTGGGAAGAAGCACAGCAGCCAGAGAAGCTCCCATACCTACACTATTGGTCGCTCCACTTCGACGGCTCCAAGAACGCCAACGGCGCGGGGGCTAGGGTCATACTGACCTCCCCCAAAGGAGACAAGCTCCGCTACGTGCTCCACCTCAACTTCAAGCCCTATACCAACAACATGGCGGAATACGAGGCCCTCCTCCACGGCATGAGAGCTGCCAAGGAGATGAACATCAAACGCCTACGATGTTATGGCGACTCTGACCCAGTCGCCGGCCAAGTGGCCGGGACGTGCGACGCTGTCTCCCCAACAATGATCGCGTACCGCCAAGCCATCGACCAGTTGGGAGGACACTTTGACGGCTATTCCGTCGAGTGGATCGACAAGCGTAAAAACAAGGAGGTAGACGCCCTTTCCCGCATCGGATCGACCCGACATGCGCCACCAGTAGGCGTCTTCCTCTACATCATCCACAAACCCTCAGTCAGCCCACCGAAGGAGATCGACGTCGGGATCCCACTGCAACCAGAACCGGCCTTAGTCGCCATGGTTGTGGAACCGAGCGACTGGACAGCTCCATACGTCGCCTTCCTGGAACACAAACTCCTACCGAGCAACGAGACAGAGGCGCGAATGATCGCGCGCCGCTGCAAATCCTTCGTCATCATCAATGGCGAGCTCCACAAGCGCAGCGTGACCGGCGTGTTCCAGCGCTGTGTACAACTAGAAGAAGGCCGCAAGATCCTTCAGGACATTCACGTCGGCGACTGCGGCCATCACGCTGGCGCCAAGTCGCTACTCGCTAAGGCCATGCGGCACGGTTTCTACAGGCTCACCGCACACGCCGACGCCAACAACATCGTCCAACGATGCGTCGTGTGCCAGAAGTACGGCAACCAGGTGCACCTTCCTAGATCGGCACTCAAGACAATCCCCATCACATGGCCATTCGCTGTAGGGGCATGGACATGGTAGGCCCATTCAAGAAGGCCTCGTCTGGGTTCACTCACCTCCTGGTCGCAGTCGACAAGTTCACCAAATGGGTCGAGGCCAAGCCGATCAAAAAGTGCGACGGCAAGACGGCCACCAAGTTCCTCCGCGAACTCATCTACCGGTACGGCTACCCGCACAGCATCATAATAGACAACGGCACCAACTTCGCCAAGGGGGCTATGGCGGAATTCTGTGAGGAGCACGGCATCCGACTTGACCTCGCTGTCGTGGTGGTGTCACGGCAGATGCCATGGATAGGCTAAAGGTGGGGACTAATACACGCTAGGCGAATCCAGGGAGGGATAGTGAAGTGATTCTCCACACAGAAGTTTGTATTGATTTCCTTCCAAGGTTACAAGTGCTCTAGAGCTGTATTGGCGAGAGGAGGAAGAAGGAGCTCTTTTACTCTCACCCACAGATCACACCTGAAACCCTAGCCCAAAACAGAATAGCAGAGAGACCAACCCCTCCTATGGAAGCCCTAGCCCCTCTTTTATAGAGGAGGCTCGGTGCCTGCCTAGGGCATACGTGGAGGCATATTCCTAAGAATATGCCTCCTCCCAAAGTGGCAAGCCGACCGGGGTGCTCTTTCCCCCGCGCCACACATGTTTTAGCTAAGTGAGCCTCTGCGGCGCCCGCGTCAGCCGACATGGGCATCGTCACCCTTGCCGTCCACGCCCCGGTGGTCCTGTCCTTGCTTGCTTCGCTCAGGTAGTGCGTACCGGGGATTCTTTTTTACCAGCAAGATTCCTTCCTTCTCCTAGAAGCCAAACATGATCCGGATCATAGCCGACCCGGGCACCCCTGTTCCTGCATACAAGTAAACATTTACTTCGGACTTACTGCTTAAGTCGGTTGAGACTTAGTTAGGCGAACGCCCCCTGGTACGGGTTACCCCGTGATTCGGCCTGCCTTGAGGTGACCCGGCCAGCATCCGCTTTGGCCTTGCCGAACCTCGGCTAACTCGGCCTTTATACCCTGGCGTGACCCTACCCGGGGGTATCCCCCCAACATTAGTCCCCGAAGCTGGTGCGGTCTTAGCTGCCTTGGCCGCTGAGGCCACATCAGGTTCAATCTTGTGCCCTGGTCGTTATTGCCGAGTTACCTCTTTACCTCGAATTGTATGGATTTACGTTCCCTTCACACATTTCAAGTTTTCACTTGCCGACCGGGTTACCACAGTTCCATCCGGGTCTTGCTTCCTTCTCTCGTACGCTAACCCATGTGAAGGGTAATCATTATGTCGTCTTATTTTAAGGGCCTGCACAGTAAACGCCGCAGTAATTGTCAGTTATCACTATGCGCGGGTCACGTCATGCGTGCCTCCTCGTTTACCGCATCAGCGCGTCACGTGACAGGATTCTCTCCGCCCTGTGGTCCTCCGTGTGGCTCCCCACTGATTGGAACGGACGGGTGATACACGGCCACTGCGTGTGGCCAGTTCACAGGACGCGGTCCCACTCACCCCTGGTGGGAGTGGTTAAATAGCGGAGGGGTGCGTCCCTTAGGATTTTTCCCCCTCCGCACCCTTCTGCCCATTGCTATTCTTCTCCGTCTTCCTCGCGACCACACCGCCACCAGCACTGCCTAATAGCAGCGTCGCCGCCGCGCTTCTCCGTCGCACCTCCGCGCCGCCACCATCGCGACGCAAATTTCTCGCTATGGGTCCTCGTCAATCTTGGCCTCTGTCCCCCGCCGCCTCTAGCGCCAGCGAGGGCCTCGAGGACCAGATGACGGAAGAAGAACTCATCGTTGTTGAACAAGAGATGGAGGAGGACGCCGCGACGGCGGACCGCGGTGCATGGGCCAGCTCCTGGGTCTGCCAAGACGACCTGGACTGGCTCTACCGGACCAGACGCATCCTCGCCGGCGTCGCCGCTCGCCTTCCTTCTAACGAACTGGCCCCCTCACCCAATCGGGCGAGTTCGTCATGTTCTTGTCCCATTTCCAACGGGGCTTCCGCTTGCCGGTGAGTGATTTTTTCGGGACTAGCTCGGTACGTACCAACTCTAGCCGCACCACCTTCCAGCGAACGCCATCACCTCTCTCTCTTCCTTTGCTTCTATGGTCGAAGGCTACACCGGACTATGGCCCACGAAGGAGCTATGGATCCGGTTCTTCGGCCTTCGTTGCAATGTCATTCCCAACATCCACGCTGATCCGGAGGACAAGCGGCTCACTCAATTCGGAGCGGCCTCCATTTCACCCTGGAGGTTTTCTGTTTTTCTATTTTTCCCCGAGTCTTGCAAAGGATGGGCCCGGACCTTCTTCTATGTCCAGAATACGGGTACTGAAGACTTGATCCGGCTGCTTCCCTACACTCAGGGTCCATCTAACCCGGATCTATGGGATGAGATCCCCAAGAAGCCCACGGCCTTGGCCAACCAAGTGAACAAAAGTTTCGCAGAGCTGAAGGAGCTCGGGCTACGCAACGAGGATGCCATGATCACTTTTGTGCGTAACCGAATCTCACCCCTCCAGAAGCGCACCCACAAGGTGTGCCACATGAGCTTCAGCCATGATCCTAACCGGACCTTATCCTTCGAGCTGAGCAACACGGAGATTTATCGCCGGGTTAAGGCTCTCTTCACCACTCACAAGAACTTCTACTCTGAGTGGACTTGGGGATTGAGCATTTCTGCCGTGAGCGGCTTCCTCCCATGGTAAGTTTCATGTTGCAAACATAACCCGGACTAATTACATGTCAGTTATTGTTGCATTTTTTGACTCTTTTGTTCGTTCTTTTCCTCATCAATTCCTTCAGCAGACCCTCGAGGACGGCACCGATCCGACCCTTAAGTGGGCGCCGGACCGGGAGACTCCGGATGAGTAAGAGCCGGACCAGGAGATGTTCCTCCCCATGAACGACGCCACGAAATGACCCACGGGTAAATCCTCTTCTATTAGAGATTGGCCCGATGATGAAGATGACTCGGATATCGGGGTGATTGAACCTTTTGAGGCTGCCCCCGTTTCTTTTGCTTTTCCGCCATCGGCTCACCCCAGCGGTCATATCCACGAGGATCCCCCTCTCGCTACGGGCGAACCTGTTCCGGTGGCATCGAAGAAGAAATGCGGGGCTTCTTCAAATTCTTCCTCCAGACCTTCCCATCCCGTTAAAGGCGAAAAAATCCGGGGACAAGACTGCCTCCAAACCAGCAGGCATGGCCCCAGCACGAAAGGCTCGAAAACCCAAGGAGGCCGAAACCTCGGATGCGTAAGTCATTCTTTCTTCTGTAACTTGTTCTTCCGTACTTCGTCATAGTCTTTCTTCTGACATTGTTTGAATCTGCAAGGCTCCGGTGGAGGTCCCTCAAAGTGGATCTAGCATATCTTCACCTCTCCGACCTAGCCCTTCACCCTGTCGTGACGACGAGTCACGCCCGCTGAGCCCAATTCCAGAGGGTTCTGCGGCCGCTCCGAGTTCAGCTCCACCTCAGCAAGAGGAGGGTAACCTTGGAGCGGGGGAGACTGGCCCAGCCGGAGCAACGGCATCCACCGCCTCGACAACGCCTCAACCAGCAGCCACTGAGGCTACTTCAGCTCCAGCACCAGTTCTAGTACCAGCAACCAGACCAGCAACAACTCCAACCTCGGCATCAGCACCAACTCCGGCAGCGAAAGCTTCAGCGCCGGCACCAAGTCCAGCAGCGAGAGTACCAGCGCCTAGTTCCTCTGCATCTTCCGAGTCTTCTCAACCTCGGCAAGGAACTACCCGGCAATTTCTAAGGGGAAAACCACTGCTACGGCTTCCTCTACCCAGCAAGCCAAGGGCAAGAAGGCTCCAGACGCTACCAAGCCCACTGCCGTCGAGTCTGGGCAGCGCACCCTTGTGTCAATGCTCCCCAAGAAAACACCAGCAGCGAAGGACGCGCCTTCCGAGCCAACCGATGCCCAACAGTTGGTTCTGCACACCAGCCCCGCCCTTGCCTTGGTGGAGAGGAAAGAAGTGCATGCAAAGGGCTTGGTGACGCCCCATATGCCCACCGGTGAACGGTACCCTCCGAGCCTGATGGAATTTGTTATGAATTGGAACAAGGCAGAGATAGTTTAGGATTCTGATCTCCTGGAAAAGTTCGGCCCTGCCGAGTTTTCTGCTCAGATGAACAAAGTGGCAAAGGCAATTAACCTCGCTGGGCGAATGATGGAGGTACGTCGCTTCCCCTTTACAAGTTGTAGATAATAACCACTAGTCCCCGAGCCTCCGGAGGAGTAACTTGTTACTCGGCCGGATGCTCTTTTAGAAAACTAACGTAGCTCCATGAGAACTTCGAATATGCACACACCTAGAGCCGGGTTAAGTTCCACTTGGCCCGGATTTTAGTACACTTCGAATATGCACACACCTGGAGCCGGGTTAAGTTCAACTTGGCCCGGATTTCAGTACACTTTGAATATGCACTCACCTAGAGCCGGGTTAAGTTCCACTTGGCCCGGATTTTAGTACACTTCGAATATGCACACACCTAGAGCCGGGTTAAGTTCCTCTTGGCCCGGATTTTAGTACACTTCGAATATGCATCAAGCTGACTTAAGTTTCTGTATCCCTTTTAGGTGACCACCAACCGCCGGAGTGCTGAATTCCAACGCTTGCTAGGTACCCACAAGAATCTACGCACAAAGCAGGCTGCACTTATTGCGGAATACGAGAAGAGGGCTAAATTTCTTCCTTAACGCTCCTTCGTTTTGCTTCATTTTCCTTTGCTGGACTAATCTGATTGCTCGGTTTCCGCAGCTGGGGTGGAGGCTGAGAACAAGATAATGCGGAAGAACTTGGAGCAGATCAAGGGTACGTCCTTTTTGAAGGAAATATGCCCTAGAGGCAATCATAGAGATGATTGTATTTCATGTGTATCCATGAGTTATTATAATGTTCCTTGAATATCCATATACCAGGCAACTTGTATTGATTGGCAATTATGTGAATTGTTTGTGAAACTCTTTACTTGTATGGTTATCTAATAATTGTCCCTAGTCGGAGTTCATGCGAGGACACACGTGAATATTAGACTAGCACATCGATTGGTTAATGACTATGTTTCGCAAGTCATTGACATGGAGATGTCAAACCAATGATGTGGACACATGTTATGAACATGGGGTTGGACTGACCCAACATGAGACTAGCAATAATACTTGCAGCTCTCTCTACACATCGTGTACGTTTTGTCCTTAGACCTGAGATTGTCGCATGTACTTGAGATGTGGATCGACCTACTTTGGGGCTATCAAACACTACTCCGTAACTGGGTAGTTATAAAGGTAGCTTTCGGGTTTGTCCTGATACATGCTGCAAGGCATCGGTCAATCAAGATGGGATTTGCCCCTCTCTACTTGAGAGAGATATCTCTGGGCCCCTCGAGTGATCGGATCCAGAAATGCATGGCCGTGCTACATATGGTTAAGAGTTAACCTAGTAAAGGGATTCTGAATCACAGTATCGAGAAAGAGAGGTCAGCTTAGAGCTAGACCAAATATCGTGAGGCAAAGGGAAAGACATGTACTCAACCTTGTGATGGTTCGTCCGAATGATCTTTATATGCGTTTAGGAGTTGGCACGTCTTGCTAGAGGCCGCTACCAACTATTGACGGAGTAAGTGTACTCGCGTCATGTCTATACGTGTATGAACCTATAGGGTCACACACTTTAGGGGCTGGAAGCCTAATGAGGATTGGATCCGAATTAGACCAGGCTTAGGCTGCTAATGGGCTGCTAATGTAGAAGCCCACCAGGGATGCCTATATAAGAGGGAGTAAGGCGAGCTGAAAAGGAGAGAGCATTCCACCCAGCCGCCACTCCTCTTCCGCCTGTGTTGCACGCGCAGACCTAGCAGTCTGGCGTGTGACGACTTCCACTCCGGACGTGTGGATACCTCGGAGGTGCTGCATCTGTAGCACTTGGACGAGCCGCGCAAAGGGGAGCTGCTCGTGGGACGAGGACGAGGAGGAGACGTAGAACATCTACACTGCCGCAACGTGCTTCATCGAGTTCCGCACCTGCGCGTCTAGCGGTAATCCCGTGATCTATGACAATAGTATTCCTGGTTGACGCGGTAGAAATTTTTGATTTTACGCTAGTGTAGCCTACCCGTTACCCTTCACTTTTTGTCTGTCTTTACCGTGGTTTCCATCGGCTTTCCTCGGCTCGGCAAACATTCATACCTCGGCACTGCCGGGCCAACACACTATTTCAGCATCACTTGAAGATACTGTGCCCGTGCCTGATGTGATGCTACATTTTCTCAAACAAGCAGGGCAGCACCAAGTCGAGCTAAAGAAGAAAGATGATGAGCTCGCCCTCCTCCAGACCAAAGACGATGAGATAGCTAGGCTCAAGGCTGAGATGCCTAAGATGAAGGCGCAACACCAAACCGAGCTAAAAAAGGCTGGCTAGGACTACACCGAAGAACGTGAGCACCTCAAACTCCAAAATGCTAAGGACCGTGAGCTACTTCAGGAAGCCGAGGTCAAACTTGAGTCGGCGAATGCTGAGCTTGAGCAGCTTCGGAAGAGGCGTGATGCTTGTACCAAGGAACTAACCCAGATTCACAGCCACATCTCACGTAATTTCTTTTCCCTTATCCGCCTTATTTCCCCGGGGTTACTTCATACTTCTTGTTTTCTCAACTTCGTCCTTTGCCTTGTTTCCCAGGCCACTTTCCAGAGGGTACTGCTATTGCAAGTGCTGCTGTTGCCAATTTCCGCCGAGAAAGGGGTACTCCCGTCGCTTCTGACAGTGAGAGCATTCCCTTTGACATGGAGGACCTATTGGTCAGCCTGTCGTCTCACGTGGAAATCATTAAGAACTACGGCAAAGATCTCCTTGATGTTTCAGTCCGAGTCTTCAATACTTTTTGGCCCGCTGATGACGCTCCGGAGAGAGTTACACATCTCGCTGAAAAGCTTTCGGAAATCGAGACCCAGCTCGACCTCTGGAGAGAGTCCGCTGGACGTGCCGAAGTTGTTACCATGCTTCACCACATTCTGACGTGGTATGAGAAGATAGATCTCAGCCTCCTCACACGCCTGCGCACAGGATCCAAATGGACGGACGACCCGGAGCGGGTAGCTCAGCGCCAGGCTTGCGCCCACAGCCTCATTGAATATGCCCCATTCACGAATGGACTGAGGGTCCGAGCTTCCTGGAAGTCGCTGGCAAAGAAGAAGTTGAGAACGTTGAAGATGATTCGGGTGAGGACGAAGAGGACACTGCCTCGGATATCGAAGAGGGCGACGATGATGCCGAACTTCCTCCCGCTGCTCCTTAAGTAAAAACACTTGAAAATTTATGAGATCCCCGGTATGCCGGGTGGAATTGTATTCCAAACACATATGATATTTTGCTACCAAGTGCTTATGCCGGAGTAACTTGGGCGTAGTCCCCGAGTTCCTTTTTCTTGTTCATTCAATCTTTTGGCTCGGATTGTGTCTACCTTGATTCGGTTTTACAACTTACGAATCTGAGCTTCAAAATTGTTTTAACAATACTGGGAAACTTTTAGACTTAGCTCAAAAATAAAACTGTATAACAACTTGGAAATGAATACGGGGTTAGTCCGAAACACAAACGTTGGCTCGAATAAATTCTTTTCCTTAGTCGTTTTTCATGTGCTACGCTATTCCAAACTTGTTCTCTTGATTGCCATGAAGCCAATTCTTGTTGGACAGCAGCAAGTCGAAGAGTTGGGTTTTTGGTGCTCACACACTACTAATCCGAGTTAAGTAGAATAACTTATTCCAGCTGACACGCAGAAAATAACAAACATTATTAAGGCAGTCCCCGAGTTACTGCTCGAGGTGCCAACATTTCATTGATAAGCTCATTTCCGACATACATACCGACATATGAGATAACTCGGATACATACACCCTTTAGTTAAGTGTAGAAAGGATGAAGTAGAGATATATTCCATGGTCGCTTAGATTCCTCTCCGGACCTGTCCGCCTTGTTCTTTTCCTGTGGCTTTGCATCTATAAGATAGTAAGAATCGTTGTGCAATGCTTTGCTCACGATGAATGGCCCTTCCCATGGGGGGATAATTTATGCATTCCAGTAGTACGCTGTACCAACCGGAGCACCAGATCGCCTTCCCGAAAGACTCGGGGGCACACTTTCCGGCTATGATAGCGTCGGAGATTTTGCTGATATACGGCGGATCTGGACAGTGCCAGTTCTCTCGCTTCTTCTAGCAGATCAACATCATTTTGCCAGGCTTCTTGCACTTCGGCTTCTGTGTATTGGGTGACCCTACGAGAATCATGCTCTATGTCAGCTGGTAATACAGCTTCTACCCCATATACCAGAAAGAACGGCGTATAGCCTGTTGATCGATTCGGAGTTGTTCTTAAGCTCCACAGTACCACTGGTAGTTCTTCTATCCAGCACCCCGCTGATCTTTGCAGTGGCTCAATGAGCCGGGGTTTTATCCCGGATAATACTAATCCGTTGGATCTTTCCACTTGTCTGTTCGATGCGGGGTGGGCTACCGTGGCTACGTCCAGCCGGATCCTCTTATCCCGGCAGAAACGCGCAAATGCTCTTTTCACAAAATTCATGCGATTATCAGTTATGATACTGTGAGGGTACCCGTATCTCAAGATGATATCTTTGAGAAACGTTACGGCCGTAGCTCCATCACATTTTCGTATAGGCTTTACCTCAATCCACTTCGTAAACTTGTCCACCATTACCAGAATGTGAGTCATATTTCCCCTTGCTGGTTTGAACGGGCCAACCATATCCAAGGACCATACGGCAAATGGCCAAGTGATTGGGATGGTCTGAGTTCCGACATTGGCATATGTGTCTTGGTAGCGTACCTCTGACAACCATTACATTTTCTCACCAGATCTTCCGCTTGCTCTAAGGCATTTGGCCAGTAGAATCCGTGCTAGAAAGCTTTTTCTACCAAGGCTCGAGATGAGGCATGATGGCCGCACTCCCCCTGATGTATATCTCGGATGATTTCAAGCCCTTCTTCCGGGTCAACACACCGCTAGAGGACATTGGTCACACTTCTTTTGTATAGCTCGGAATTGATGATCGTGTAGGCCTTTGCCCTCCTCTGCGCTTGCTTGGACAGCACCTCCTTAGTGGGTAACGTTCCATCTTTTAGGAATTGAAATATAGGTAGTTCCCAAGCCGGTATTGGTCGCACGGGGAACACATCCCCGTCTATCTCCATCTGATCCACCGGAAAAACTTCAACCAGGTCACGCTGAGCAGTCCTCGGGTTTTGCGTAGCAGTCCTCGGGTCTGCCGAGGCAGTCCCCAGGTTTTGCGCACCAATTCCTGTGTCAACGTCCATGGGCACAGCTCTGGATTCGGTGTCCTCCGGGACATAGATTGACTCGGATTCTGGGGATGGCCTGATGGATGGTTTCCTGAGGTGCTCTAACGCTACACCCGGTGGAATTGCTTGTCTGGTTGACCCGAGCTTCGACAGCATGTCGGCAGCCTCATTTTCCACCCGGGGTACATGATGAAATTCGCATCCCTCAAAGTAACCAGATATCTTCTGCACGTGAAATCTGTATAGTGCCATGTTTAGATCAAGGGCGTCCCACACTCCGGACACTTGCTGCACCACCAAATCCGAGTCGCCAAAGCATATGATCCGACGTATGCCAATTTCTTTTGCTACCTTGAGCCCATGCATAAGTGCTTCATACTCAGCGACATTATTTGATGCCGTGAAATGGATCTGCAGCACGTATTTCAACTGGTCCTTTTTTGGTGACGTGAGTACCACTCCGGCACCTAGCCCGGTTTTGGTTTTTGATCCGTCAAAGTGCATTCGCCAATAGTTCGGATCAGGAAGCGGTGGTTCGTACTGCACCTCGGCCCAATCCATGAAAAAGTCCACCACAGCTTGAGATTTGATGGCTTCTCTTCTGTCATATTGCGGAGCATAAGGAGCTAGTTCAATTGCCCATTTTGCAATTCTGCCGCTTGCATCCTTGTTACTCATTATCTCAGATATGGGGGCCTCACATATGACCCGGATGGGATGCTCCTCAAAGTAGTGCTTCAGTTTCTTAGCGGCCATGTACACGCCATATGCCACTTTTTGATAATGTGGGTAGTTCTGCTTTGAGGCTGACAACACTTCACTCAAATAATACACCGGCCTTTGCACCGACTTACCTTCCTCATCGCGCTCCACGACTATCACTGCACTTACAACTCGGTTGGTTGTGGCTATATAGAGTAACATTGGCTCCTTTGATAGTGGTGAGGCCAGCACTAGTGCCGTGGCTAACATCTTCTTCAGGTGGGTAAAGGCTCCATCGGCCTGCGGTGTCCAAATGAATTTATCCTACTTTTTCATGAGTTGGTAAAGAGGCAATGCCTTTTCTCCCAACCGACATACAAACCGACTTAACGAGGCCAGGCAACCTGTGAACTTCTGGACATCGTTAAGACACTTCGGCAGTTCCATTCGTTCGATGGCCCGGATTTTGGTTGGATTAACCTCGATACCTCGGCTGGAAACAAGAAAGCCGAGCAATTTTCCAGCCGGGACACCAAAGGTGCATTTTTCCGGGTTAAGTTTCATCCAGAACCTTCTTAGGTTCGCAAACGTTTGCCTGATATCGTCAAGGATCGTTTTGCTTTCCTTGGTCTTCATAACCACATCATCCACGTACACCTGTACATTTTGACCTATTTGGTCATGCAAACATTTTTGCATACATCTCTGGTACGTTGCCCCTGCATTACGTAAACCAAACGGCATGGTGCGATAGCAATAAGCCCCATAAGGGATAATAAACGCAGTCTTTATTTGATCATCCAGATTCAGAGGTATCTGGTGGAAACCAGAATATGCATCAATGAATGACAATAGTTCACATCCAGTAGTTGAGTCTATGACCTGATCTATTCTTGGCAGCAGAAATGGATCTTTCGGACATGCCTTGTTCAGGTTCGTGTAATCAATACACATGCGCCAAACCACTGCCACGTTCGGGTCATCCTTCTTCTTCCCCACCAGCACCGGATTAGACAACCAATCCGGCTAAAGAACCTCCATGATAAATCCCGCAGCTAGCAACCGAGCTATCTCATCCCCAATGACTTTCCTCCTATCTTCGGTGAAGCGGCGTAGTGGTTGCTTCACCGGCTTAGCTCCGGGTCTCACATTTAAAGAGTGCTCGGCCAACTCCCTCGGAACACCTTGTAAGTCCTGTGTGGAGCAAGCAAAAATGTCTCGATTCTCACGGAGGAAGCTGACGAGCTCGCTTTCCTATTTATCACTTAGTCCGGCACGAATTGTTACGGTGCGCTCTAGGAACATGTCATCAACATGAACCTTCTTGGTATCTTTCGTGGCTTGGAAGGAAACAGATCCATGCGGGTTACTCAGCGCCGACATATACTGCTGCGCGGACTGAGCCACAGCTGCCACTTCTTGAATTTTCCTTTTTTCCTGCGCAATCACAAGCGACTCAACAAAGTTTGATCCGGCCGATGCACACTCCATGGAACGTCGGAAGTCCCCAGCAATGGTAATCACTCCGTTCGGTCCGGGCAATTTCATCTTCAAGTAGCTAACGTGACAGCTTGCCATGAATTTGTTCAGGACTGGCCTTCCGAGTAATGCATGATAGGTGCTTTCTAAGTTCACCACTTCGAACTCCAGATTTTCAGTTCGGTAGTTGTCTCTTGTGCCGAACAACACGTCAACCTGGACTTTGCTTATGGGCTCACAAGAAATGTCGGGCACAATGCCATGGAAAGTTGTCCTCATGGCCTGGAGCATGTTCTCCGAGATACCCAACTTGCACATTGTGTCCGCATACATGATATTTATGCTACTGCCATTGTCGATCAACACCTTTGAGAATCTTACCTTAATGCTAGGTTCAATGAATGTAGGATCCAGCACCAACGCATACGTACCAGGGCTTGGCATGAGCTTGGGATGATCCCTGATGCTCTAGGTGATTTCCTAATCAGACCAAGGCATGTATCTCGTCACTGCAGGCATTACCGCATTCACCTCCATATGCCTACGCTGCAAGCTTTTTCTATCAGTTTCCTCTGTGGGGAATACACAGTAGCTCTGGTGATGCTCCCTGTACTCGTTTCTCCCCTCATTTCCGGAGTGCCTCTGATCCGGCTGATGCTGATTTTCTACCTGATGCACCGCATCCCTCCTCTCATTGTTATCATACCTCGGCGGAGGGGGAGGCAACATTAGCTGTTGCGTGTTCGCTCCGGAGAGCAGTTGCTGCCGGGGTAACTCCTGCCGAGGCTGATCATTTCGGGGTGCTTGAGCATTCCCCGAACCACCTTGCTTGATCTTGCGCATCCACTCACATTGCCTCGTCGTATGACCGGCTGGGTTGTTCGGATTTGGCGTGTGAAACTTACACGGCTGGTCCAACATCGACTCGTAAGTATACCTCGGACGGTCTTTCCTTTCTTGCCACTGCTTCTTTTGTTCCAGTGTCCAAGTTTTCTTGCCATCGTTCCTTGGAGTCCATTGCCCTCCAGTTTTCTGGCGCTGGCTACCCCCTGCTCCGGGTTGATCTTGATTCACAGCTGCAACTTGGTGCGAACCGTATCGGTGGTCCGGTCTATCATCTCTTCTTTTTCCTCTGTAGTCATTCCTCCGGGATGATCCGGATCCATCCTTCTGATAGTGCTCATTGCTTGACTCGTTTGACGCGAGCCTTGGCTGCGTCGGATCACCCAACGCATACGAATCTGCAATCCGGATCATTTCTGCCAACGTAGCTGGCATTTTCCTTTGCAGCTTCATCCACAGCTCGCTTCCATATCTGCACCCCTGTGCAAACCACGCTATGGCCCGTGATTCTATCACGCCCTCACATGAGTTTCTCAGGGTACACCACCGGGTCAAGAACTCCCGGTCCGTCTCATTAGGTCTTTGCTTGCACATAGCTAGGGTCTGTGGCCTATTTGGCCTCTGATATGTACTTGAGAAATTGCTGATGAACATTTCCTCAAAGTCTATCCAGCAGTTGATGCTTCCTAGTGGCAAATTGTTCAGCCATACCCTTGCCGGGCCTTCCAACATCTGGGGTACGTATCGTACTGCCCATCTCAAGTTGCCAGTGGCAATTTTCATGGCTGTAGCATAGTTTATCAGCCAATCCTCCGGCTTGGTACTACCGTCATACGTCTTTGTGCCCCTGGGCAGCTGAAAGTTCGGTACTGGTGGCTCTTTCATTATCCGGGGTCCAAAACATGCTAGACCAGGTGGACCTTGGCATTCAATCTGCTCCGACCTATACAGTCGATCCTGTTTCAACCTTGCATCATCCGGCATCAAATCCCTGCTTCCCAATCTCGACCCTATCACATGATAGTCTGGTCTTGGGTATCCCGCGTTTGCCATCTCCGAATCGCCGTCGTTGTACCGGTTTTGCTCTTGTGGCGCACCTTTCTGCTGCATACCTCGGCCGACACTGTGCTCTTGCCTTGGTATGTTCCGCTACTGCGGTTGTCCTGCTCCAGCCGAATTTCGCTGTCCGGCATTGCCGTTGATAACGTTCCCTTGAACGGCATTTCCTTGGTCGCGGTTACCTCGGCCAGCTTCGCCTCGGCTCACACTCCGTCGATCATCATTTTTCTGCGCTTCTTTTCCTTTCCCTGCCCATGTCGGGTCAGACGGGACGATCTGTTTGTTCCGTCTGGCCGAGGTTACCACCTCTTCTCTCCTTGGACCACCATGAGGGGACGATGCGGCTCCAGCGGATTTCTCCGGGTTACCCACCGCCGAATGGACGATCTTGGAGGCTCCAGCTCTCTCCGGGTTAGCCCTAAGCAGTTTCTCGTTTTGCCTATTTGCAATCCGAACCAGCTCGTTAACCCTATCTTGCTGTCTTTGCCGGGCTTCACCTGTCAGTCCCTCTAACTCGGACGCAGCTGCATCCGCTGCTCTCAGGTTCTTGGCTGGGGTACTATACCTCGGCAGCCCCACAGACAAATAGTTTTCTGATTCCTCAATTCCAGGATCACCCCCTCTGTTCATCTCACTAATGAGATTTCTCCCTTTCACTTTTACATTATCAACTTTGTTCGCCTTAGTGTACTCAAGCAGCGTCATGTTCAACGACTGCTGGGCCGCGGCTATTTTCTTTGCGCCCTCTAGTATTTTCTGCCTAGTTTCTTCCAGCTTGGCCTGTGCACAAGCCGGATCTACCGCTGCTACTACAGGGTTTGCCAAGTTGTCCATTGCCTCTCTCAACACATTTTCCAGCCTCTCCAGCGGAGGACCTCTACCTTTTCTCGGTGGCTTGGGCGTTACCTCCGGATCTGGCGCCGGATCCTTGCTCGCGCCCGCACTAGGCGCGGTCATCATTACCTCTGCATGGTCTAGGGAACGAGCGATACGCGCCCCGCGAGCCACAGTGAGGGGCGGTTCGCCTGCTTCGACGACGTGCCGCGGATGAACGCAATACACGTCCACCGCAACGTAGACCTTGTGCGTGCCAAGCTTGACGAAGATGCCGTTGCGCGGAAGAGGGCGCGTGCCGAAGCAGCCGGCGTTGTCGCTGACGAAATCCCGCACTCCAAAGCGCTGAACGAGCCCGGAGACGATGCTTTCGCCGGTGGCGATGAGGTTTCCCGTCCGGATCTTGACCCCTGCTAGCGCCGCTAGCCCCAAGGTGGGCGCCAACTGTCGTGGTGGTGTCATGGTAGATGCCATGGATAGGCTAAAGGTGGGGACTAATACACGCTAGGGAAATCCAGGGAGGGATAGTGAAGTGATTCTCCACATAGAAGTTTGTATTGATTTCCTTCCAAGCTTACAAGTGCTCCTAGAGCTGTATTGGCGAGAGGAGGAAGAAGGAGCTCTCTTACTCTCACCCACAGATCACACCTGAAACCCTAGTCCAAAACAGAATAGCAGAGAGACCAACCCCTCCTACAGAAGCCCTAGCCCCTCTTTTATAGAGGAGGCTCGGTTCCTGCCTAGGGCATACGTCGAGGCATATTCCTAAGAATATGCCTCCTCCCAAAGTGGCAAGCCGACCGGGGTGCTTTTTCCCCCGCGTCACACATGCTTTAGCTACGTGAGCCTCTGCGGCGCCCGTGTCAGCCGACATGGGCATCGTCACCCTTGCCGGCCACGCCTCGGTGGTCCTGTCCTTGCTTGCTTCGCTCAGGTAGTGCGTACCGGGGCTTCTTTTTGACCAGCAAGATTCCTTCCTTCTCCTAGAAGCCAAACATGACCCGGATCATAGCCGACCCGGGCACCCCTGTTCCTGCATACAAGTAAACATTTACTTCCGACTTACTGCTTAAGTCGGTTGAGACTTAGTTAGGCGAACTCCCCCTGGTCCGGGTTACCCCGTGATTCGGCCTGCCTTGAGGTGACCCGGCCAGCATCCGCTTTGGCCTTGCCGAACCTCGGCTAACTCGGCCTTTATACCCCGGCGTGACCCTACCCGGGGGTATCCCCCCAACACTCGCATCAGTCGCCCACCCGGAATCAAATGGCCAAGTAGAGCGCGCCAACCAGAGCATCCTCCACGGGCTCAAGCCGTGACTGCAGGAGCCCCTAGAGTGCACCCTAGGATGCTAGGTCGACGAGCTCCCCTCTGTGATATGGGGGATCCGCACCTCCGTCAACCAATCAACCGGGTTCATGCCTTTCTTCATGGTGTATGGCGCCGAGGCCGTATTGCCAACAGACCTAGAGCACGTGAAATGGTACAACCCGCAAGGATTGCACCTCTATGTATCACACCAATCCCTAGATCGGTTCATTGGCATACATAGTATCGATAGACATCAAAGAATTAACAGTGCATCATTATTACAATGGTATGATCCAGAATATTGCATTTATTACAAAGTTTGCAAAGCATAACGCTCGCACAAAAGCAAGTAGCAAATAGATAGCATAAATAAAGTAGCTCCAGTCTCCATTAGACGCCACAGGCGAACAAAATGTTGAGTGGAGGGTCGCAACCAACACTACTACTCAGAGTAACCAGAAGAGTAACCTGCAACATGAAACGTAACAGCCCCGAAGGGTCAGCACTTGGAATGCACTAGCAAGTGGAACAATGAAAGAAACAATAAGGCTAATAGCTATATGCACATCTGGCTTGTGGGGTTCAGGCTATTGCAGCATCAAAAATACTTTATCCTAACATTTGTAAACCATTTGTAAAACATTTGATCTTCTTCACACAACCCAATTAAGTTTCAACCACCAGTTTTAGCAATTACAAGTTAGAATGAATGAGAACATGTCATAGCACCCACAATTCAGCAACTCAATCGTCCATTACCGGGGACACGGCTAACCACTTAGTTTTACACCCTGTAGGGGTTGCACACTTTACCCATATGACTTGGTCGACCCGCTCGTACCACGACATGCATATTGAGTCGTGATAGGGAGAAGTCCAAGAAGAGACAATTCGGGAAGCAGCTCCCCAAGCCCATCCACGCACCGTTCCAACCTATCATAAATCACTACATCTCTGGATACGAAGAGCTCGGGTCGCCACAACCTACTAAGTCCATCCAGCCACCCATAACTCACTGGCATATGGTTGCACACGGAAGCTACCAAATCAAGACACTAATCATTTCTTAGAAACCTGGGTGGCCATCCACAAGTGAGCTACTCGGGTAAACCATAGACACGGGCCCGGCATTCACGAACCAAGCAATTACCAATCCACCCAGAGAGTTCATTAATTAAGTTGTTTTAAAACTTTTCAAACACGTTCTTTCAAAAATCTTTGCCATGGTGTATCCCACCCTCGTCTACATAAGCACAACTACTTACGATGGCTCACCTAACGAGAAAGGCTATGACATAATAGGATATAGCATAGCAATAGATAAACTTGTAAAAACAAAACAAGCTACTATGCATATAGAAAGTAAATAGGACATTTACGAATCTCCACTTGCCTTGGTAGTTGCCGGAATCAAAAGCACAGTACGGACAGTCACACGGGTTACAATCCTCACAATCTACACGAAAGCAATTCAAACAATAAACCTACCACACATAGAGATCAACAGATGCAACACAATGCATGCATGGTACTTAAACAAAGCTTCAGTAGCTTGGTCAAGTTCTCTGATCAATTCTACTACTGGATGATGCATGAGAAAAACATTTAATGCAAGGAAAACAATTTATGCATAAAAAGAGATCTAGTTAATAGGTCTTTAGCCAAAACATTGCACCAAAGATGTAAACAGTGTAGTACAAGTTTGACAAAAATACTACTAGATGGGTCACTCCAATTAGAGCCTAGACCAAAAGGAATTAAGCCAAAAAGGTTTACAGAACTTTTTCTGTGAATTAAATACTACTTTAAGCCTTTCTATAATCTCAGGAAAATACATACAGTAAACCTGTTATATTATTGCAGAATACAATTCTACACAATTTTGTGAATCCAACGATACCTTATTTGCAATTTTTGGCCAAGTAGATCTTTTCCTATGAATTTTTGAAGTTAGACTTATTTCTGGAAAATAATTAAACTCTGAGAAATCGACGGGGAATATTCGGGGAATATTCCCGCTGACGAGCGGGACCCAGCGGTCGGCGGTTGACTGGCCCTTTGACCGGTCAGCGGTTGCCCGGCCAGTCAACGGCCGATCTGAGCCGTTGGCTCAGGATCTGGCGGTCCAGGAGGGGGGCCGGCGGTGCTCACCTGACCGACGGCGGTGGTGGTCGGTGGCGACGGGGGGGGGGGGGGGGGGGGGGCGGTGCTCCGGCGGGATTCGGCGGCGGCGGAGTGGCGGACGGGGTGCGGCGGGTGCAGGGGCGGGGTCCGGGCGGTTGACGGCGACCTCGGGTGGCGGCGAGGTCCGGCTGGAGCGGCGGCAACGAACGGCGGATTCCAGCGAGCTCCCCGGTGGCTCTCCAGCGACCTGCGCGGAAGGGAGAACATTAGGGAGGTGTGACGCGAGGTGGCGGTGCGATTCCCGGCGAAAAGAAGAGGAGAGGCAGTCGGTGGAGCTCCCACCGGCGGTAATGGCGGCGGCGGCGGCTCCAACTCCGGCGAGAGATTCGTCGGCATCCGGGGCACGGTAGTTAGGTCTAGGAGGGGGAAAAAGTCGGCCGTGACGAGGGCTTTAAAGGGGCAAAAGAGGCAAGAAAAATTCGGCATCGAATCTCCGAGGAACTCGGACGAACGGTTCGTCCCTGCCACGAACTCGGCGGCGACGGCGGAGTCCTGGTCGAGCACGGAGAGCTCGTGCGCTGGCAGGTGGGCCCTCAGCGCCAGAAAAAAAAGGGAGGAAGGAAAAAGAGAAAAGGAAAGGGGCTGCGACGATGGGCCTCGGGCCGGCTTCGCCCGCGGCAGCTGCGGCGGCTGGGCCCCGGGTGGCTTGCTGGGCCGCCCGGCTGGCTGGCGCCAGTTCTGCTTTTTTTCTTTCTCTCAGTTAACTGCACTGCTATCAGTCAGTTTTTTTCTGAAATACCTGAATCTGAAAATTCAGTCCACACTAAAACTATCATAACTTTTGATCTACAGCTCCGAATCGAGCGAAACAAGTTTCCACAGGTTCGTAATTGAAAACTCTATACAACTAAACATCTGGAATGACTATATAATGTCACACAAGCAGATGCTAGGTAAAAACCCTAATAGGCTTGAAAAAGGGATGAACTAGCAAAAAGGAGGTGTTTTGGTAAAATCTTTAGAACTGAAACTTTTTGCAAAGATGTTCATGATGCAATGACATGTATGTATGCAATTCCAAATATAAAATTTGGGATGTGACAAGACTAACCCCCTTAAGATGAATCTCGTCCCCGAGATTCGACGTGGCTAGCAAATAGGTGGTGCGGGTGGTCCTCTCGGAGGTCATCCTCTCGCTCCCAGGTGGCTTCCTCTTCGGTGTGATGGCTCCATTGCACCTTGCAAAACCTGATTGTCTTGCTGCGTGTAAACCTCTCCGCTGTTTCCAAGATCTTGACCGGTTGCTCCTCATAGGTCAGGTCACTCTCTAGCTGAACCTCATCTAATGGCACGGTATCTCTCAACGGTGTATCTACCATCTCCGAGTGACATTTCTTCAGCTGAGACACATGGAACACGTCGTGAACAGTGGATAGAACCTCTGGCATCTCCAACTGGTACGCAACCTCTCCTTTGCGTGCCAGGATCTTGTAGGGCCCTATAAACCGAGGTGCCAGCTTGCCTTTAATCCCAAATCGCTTAATTCCATGTAGTGGCGATACTCTGAGATATGCTCGATCTCCAATCTAATATGCCACTTCCTTGCGCTTAGAATCAACATAACTCTTCTGTCTCGATTGTGCTACCTTCAGCCTGTCCCGAACCAAACTAACCTTCTCTTCAGCATCCTTGATCAAATCTGGTCCAAACAGTTGACGTTCACCTACACCATCCCATAACAATGGTGTTCTGCACCTCTTACCATATAGTACATCAAATGGCGACGTCTTGATGCTGGATTGGTAGCTGTTGTTGTAGGAGAACTCGGCATAAGGAAAAATTTCATCCCAACTAGCGCCATGAGCCAAGGCACAGGCTCTGAACATGTCCTCCAAAATCTGATTCACCCTCTCGGTCTGACCATCCGTCTGGGGGTGGAAAGCTGTGCTAAACTCCAACCTCGTTCCCAACGACTCATGCAGCTGGCGCCAAAAGTGAGAAGTAAATTGGGTGCCTCTATTTGACACAATGCTCTGAGGGACTCCATGCAGGCACACAATTCTGTTCATGTAGATCTTGGCTAACTTAGCACTGGTATAAGTGGTCTTCCCGGGTATAAAGTGAGCTACCTTGGTCAAATGATCCACCACTACCCAAATGGAATCATATCCTGACTTGGTCCTGGGTAATCCTGTGATGAAGTCCATTCCAACTCTATCCCACTTCCATTCAGGTACCGGTAACGGCTGTAGTAGCCCTGCTGGCTTCTGGTGCTCGGCCTTCACTCTACTACAGACATCACATAGAGCAATATATTCTGCAATCTCCCGCTTCATGTTAACCCACCAAAACCTTTCCTTCAAATCCATGTACATCTTCGTGTTACCTGGATGTATAGAGTATGGCGAATTATGAGCTTCCTGGAATATCATCTTCCTAATCTCCGGATCGTTGGGAACACACAAGCGGTCCTTGTACCATACTGTCCCTTGATCATCCTCGCAAAATCCTTCAGCCTTGCCTTTGGGTATGTTTTCTCTTATCTCCTCCAGGTCACTATCCTTATTTTGAGCTTCTCTAATCTCATCCAGGAGCGTTGGCTTAACTTCCATTGTTGCCAAGTATCCCTCGGATACTACTTCCAACCTGAGATCCTTGAGTTGTTCACACAAATCCTTGGGTAACTCCCCCCGCTGTCAGGCCATTTGCATAAACCTTGCGACTCAGCGCATCCGCTACAACATTGTCCTTCCCTGGGTGATATTGCAAACTCATGTCGTAGTCCTTTATGAGCTCCAGCCATCTCCTTTGCCTCATATTCAGCTCCTTCTGAGTGAATATGTATTTCAGACTCTTGTGATCCGTAAACACATCACAATGCTTACCCATCAGGTAGTGCCTCCATACCTTGAGCGCGTGCACAACCGACGCTAATTCCAAATCATGCGTGGGGTAATTCCTCTCGTGATGTTTGAGTTGGCGCAAGGCATAGGATACTACTCTTCCATCCTGCATTAATACACTACCCAGTCCTTGACGAGAGGCATCACAATACACTTGGAAATCCTTCTAAATATCTGGCAAACATAGGATAGGTGCCTTCACTAGGCGTTGCTTCAGTTCCTAGAAACTAGCCTCACACTCCTTGGTCCATTCGAACTTCTTCTCCTTCTTCAGTAATTCAGTCATTGGCTTCGCAATCTTGGAGAAGTTATCTATAAACCTCCTGTAATATCCAGCAAGTCCCAAGAAGCTCCTAATATCACCCACATTCTTGGGTGACTCCCATTCTGTAACTGACACCACCTTGCTTGGATCAACTGCGACTCCTTCGCCTGACACCACGTGCCCAAGAAATCCAACAGTGTTTAGCCAGAATTCACACTTGCTAAACTTGGCATATAATTTATGCTCCCTCAGCTTTTCCATAATTAGTCGCAGGTGTTTCTCATGCTCAGCATCATCCTTGGAGTATACCAATATGTCATCAATGAATACCACCACGAACTTATCCAAGTACTCCATGAATACCTTGTTCATCATGGTCATAAAATATGCCGGGGCATTTGTTAGTCCAAAAGACATAACTGTATACTCATATAACCCATACCTAGTGGTGAAGGCAGTCTTGGGTACGTCGTCCTCACGGATCTTCAATTGAAAATACCCTGACCTTAAATCAATCTTGGAAAACACCTTTGCTCCTTCCAATTGATCAAACAAGTCATTTATATTGGGCAACGGGTATTTATTTGATAGTTACTTCATTAAGTGAGCGGTAGTCAACCACCAATCTCTTACTACTGTCCTTCTTCTCCATGAATAGAACAGGCGCGCCCCAGGATGATGAACTGGGCTGAATAAATCCCTTGTCCAATTGCTCCCTAAGCTGCTTCTTTAACTCCTTCAGTTCCTCCACATCCATCTTATATGGCCTTTTGGCTATCGGTCCTGTTCCCGGCATCAAGTCAATAAGAAACTCCACGTCCCTGTCAGGTGGCATCCCTGGCAGCTCATTTGGAAACACATTGGGGTACTCCTTTACTACAGCCACATCCTCTAGGCTAACCCCTTAAGAGAATTCAACTTGGCTACTCCAGTACCGAAAGGAGACTTATATCTGATCCTTACTCCCTTTGGTGTGGTGAGTGAAATCGCTCGTTGAGCGTAATCTATCTGACCCTGATGCTCCGACATCCAATCTATGCCCAATATGACATCTAGACCCTGGGATTCTAGTATAACCGGGTGTGCAGGGAATGCATAAGCACCAATTTCTAGTGTCAATCCTCGACATGCTGCACTAGCTATCATCTCTCCCCCAGGGTAACTTACTCTAATAGATCCTCTAAGAGCCTCGGGAGGTAACTTATACTTATCCACAAATGCCCTTGATATGAATGTATGCGATGCACCAGTATCGAAAAGAACAAATGCGATGTGGGTATTGATTGGGAACTTACCAACCACTAGCTCTGGTTCATTCTGAATCTCCTCGACGTTCACATGGTTGACCGTTGCCTTCTGGTTTGCATTGGGCTTGCTTCCTGCTTCAATCCTCTTCTCTGGGCAATTATCAGCATAGTGCCCCATCTTCTTGCACTTGAAGCATTCCACTTCACTGAGATCCCTCCTGCTAGAGCGGTTGTGTCCATTGTTCCTTCCAGAGTTGCTGCTGTAGCTCTTGTGGCCATTGTGGTGGTGGCCATTATGGTGGTGACCATTTCCTCCACGGTGGCGGTTGTCACTTCTGTGACCCTCGTGGCGATGTCCACTACTACCACGGTGGTTACGGTCATCTCCCCCATGCTTAGAGTATCCAGAGTGTCCATCATAAGAGGTGCGAGTACGGTGGTGTGATCCTGAGGAGTGGTGGCTGCTCTTCCTCTTACGCCTTTCCACCTGCTGCTGTTTCCCTTCTAGAATTCTAGCCTTGTCCATCAGCTCCTGAAATGTCGGACAATAAACCACTGATATCTGAAGTGAGAGCTCATCACTGAGACCATCCAGGAACCTCTCCCTCCTCTTGGCATCAGTGTCTACATCCTCAGGGGCATAGCGGGAGAGATTGTTGAATTCCTCTATGTAATCCGCCACAGTACGGTTGGTCTGGCGCAGATTGCGGAACTCCTTCCTCTTCAGGCTCATGGTCCCGGCAGATACGTGGTTTGTCTTGAATCCTTCCTCAAACATAGCCCAGGTAACTGTCTCCAGCGGGTGAGTAATCTGGAAAGCATCCCACCATGAGGCGGCTGATCCCTCCAGCAAGTGAGCAGCAAACCTCACCTTCTCAGCATCAGTGCATCCAACGGTCACCAGGTCCTTGTTCACAGAACGAAGCCAGTCGAGAGCAATCATGGGCTCAGGTGCAGAGGAGAACTTAGCTGGCCTCAGCCTCAAAAACCTAGTGAGAGCATCCCCCTGCGGCGGATTATTCCCGTTGTTGTTGTTGTTGTTATTGTTGTTGTTCTGAGTTGCCATGAATTGCGTCATCACTTGGGTCAGCTGTGCTTGAACAGCCATGAGCTGAGCCATCTCATCTGGTCGGCGGCGTGACATCTGCGGTTCAGCACAGGTAAGATTAGAGAGAAACAACTACAGATAAGCGATAGCCCTCTACCCATGCAACAAGCTCAAGCCACAACAATCATAAGCAATCACCACATGATCAAACGCACACACAACCGTCGTTCCAGGTTTTCACTAACAGTATATAGGTACAAAATAGTTTAGAAATGCTGACAACAGCGTTTGCCAAAGCAAAACAGCAAAATAAGCAAAACCAGAAAATCTGGCAGAATAGTTCTGTCCTGTTCACGAATTTTTCTGGGTGCCTTAAACTCATCAGGAATTTTAGCCAATTTTTTTGCATATGCAACAGGTAATTACGATCCAGATCGTAAAATATGAGCACAATCCGAGTTACCAGTAAGGAACTAAAAATCGCGCGGTAAAACTGGTCAGGCAGAAAACTGCAGCAGTAAAGGCACGAAATTTACCCAAACTTGTTCAAAAATCATTTAATAAATCTCACGAAAATTCCTGGAACTTCAAGGTACCTAACTGAGCAGTCTAAGAACAATAAGATAATAGTGCAGAAGTTTACATTGATCGATGTCTAAGTCTAACGAATATCTCTAACGAAGACTAATTTTGGAGGACCATCTCTAGCTATTTGATGAATAGGTTGCAGTAGGTTCTGGAGTCCATGCGCCGACGCTTCGCTCCTGGTGCATGCCACGGTGGTGGTGTGTACACCTCTTCCGAGTCCTCTTCACTTGAGTCCTCGAATTCCACCTCTTCGGGGTCCGCCTCATCACCTCCTTCAGCAAAAGCGCCCACTGGATCTCCTCCATCATCGTCATCGCTTCCTCCAGCATCACTGCCTCCTCCATCATCATTGTTACCTCCTCCACCATTGTCCGCATCATCATCATCACTATCATCATCGTCATCATTCCCATCATCACCGTTACCATTGTTTGGTGGAGGATTCTGCTGTGCTTGAAGGGCAGCAATCTGGGCAGCCATGTCCACAATGGTTTGATCACGTTCAGCCACAACTTGATTCCTCTGCTCAATGGTTTGGTTCAGCGTTGCGATTGTGGCATCCCTTCCAATGAGGGCTTTCTCCATTGTATTCACAGTAGTGTGCAAGGTTTCCATCTCATACCCTTGTAGGTGCACAGTGCCTTGAAAGTAGTCCAGCTCCTCTCTTTGCTGCATCAACTTCTCTTCCCTCTCCCAAGCTTTGATCTCCAAGTCTTCTTATTGCTTCACTTGGAGTGGCATGTTGTTCCGATCACCTGTGGTAATCATCACAAGCCCTTGTTCATTCCGACCTCCAAATGCAAGGAAGGGTGAACCTGCTGGTAGTCGGTGTCGGTGGAGGTAGCACAGGCGTGACAGGGTCTCGTGCATGGCCGACTCCACTCCTTGCTCCCAGGTAAGGTACTTCTTAGTGAGGTTCAGGTTCTCAATACCAGGCACAGTGGGGTCTGCAAGAACAATCGCGGTGATCTCCCACACGCGATCTCCAGGCACATAGGTGTTCATCCTTCTCCCTTTGAACATCGGCATTAGCATGCCCAGTGTCTTGCAAAGTTCCGCCAGCTGTCTTGCGAAGGGCCTTGGTGATTGGAACTCAACGTACTCAACTCTGGTAGCATCTCCCATCTATCAATTGTAAAGAGGAAAGAGTGAGAATAGCAAAAGAAAATAATTTACTAGAGTGAATGGCCTAAGAATAAAGACAGAATTTAAAATAGGCTTAAGTAAACATAAGGCTTTCCTATTCCAATCCTAGGTCACGATCCTACAGTCAACACACTGCTCTGAAACCATCTGAAATGGTACAACCCGCAAGGATTGCACCTCTATGTATCACGCCAATCCCTGGATCGGTTCATTGGCATACATAGTATCGATAGAGATCAAAGAATTAACAGTGAATCGTTATTACAACGGTATTATCCAGAATATTGCATTTATTACAAAGTTTGCAAAGCATAACGCTTGCACAAAAGCAAGTAGCAAATAGATAGCATAAATAAAGTAGCTCCAGTCTCCATTAGACGCCATAGGCGAACAAAATGTTGAGTGGAGGGTCGCAACCAACACTACTACTCAGAGTAACCAGAAGAGTAACCTGCAACATGAAACGTAACAGCCCCGAAGGGTCAGCACTTGGAATGCACTGGCAAGTGGAACAATGAAAGAAACAATAAGGCTAATAGCTATATGCACATCTGGCTTGTGGGGTTCAGGCTTAATTGCAGCAGCAAAAATACTTTATCCTAACATTTGTAAACCATTTGTAAAACATTTGATCTTCTTCACACAACCCAATTAAGTTTCAACCACCAGTTTTAGCAATTACAAGTTAGAATGAATGAGAACATGTCATAGCACCCACAATTCAGCAACTCAATCGTCCATTACCGGGGACACGGCTAAGCACTTAGTTTTACACCCTGTAGGGGTTGCACACTTTACCCATATGACTTGGTCGAACCGCTCGTACCACGACATGCATATTGAGTCGTGATAGGGAGAAGTCCAAGAAGAGACAATTCGGGAAGCAGCTCCCCAAGCCCATCCACGCACCATTCCAACCTATCATAAATCACTACAGCTCTGGATACGAAGAGCTCGGGTCCCACAACCTACTAAGTCCATCCAGCCACCCATAACTCACTAGCATATGGTTGCACATGGAAGCTACCAAATCAAGACACTAATCATTTCTCAGAAACCTGGGTGGCCATCCACAAGTCAGCTACTCGGGTAAACCATAGACATGGGCCTGGCATTCACAAACCAAGCAATTACCAATCCACCCAGAGAGTTCATTAATTAAGTTGTTTTCAAACTTTTCAAACACGTTCTTTCAAAAATATTTGCCATGGTGTATCCCACCCTCGTCTACATAAGCACAACTAAGCACAAATACTTACGACGGCTCACCTAACGAGAAAGGCTACGACATAATAGGATATAGCATAGCAATAGATAAACTTGTAAAAACAAAACAAGCTACTATACATATAGAAAGTAAATAGGACATTTATGAAGCTCCACTTGCCTTAGTAGTTGCCGGAATCAAAAGCATAGTCCGAACAGTCACACGGGTTACAATCCTCACAATCTACACGAAAGCAATTCAAACAATAAACAAACCACACATAGAGATCAACAGATGCAACACAATGCATGCATGGTACTTAAACAAAGCTTCAGTAGCTTGGTCAAGTTCTCTGATCAATTCTACTACTGGATGATGCATGAGAAAACATTTAATGCAAGGAAAACAATTTATGCATAAAAAGAGATCTAGTTAATAGGTCTTTAGCCAAAACATTGCACCAAAGATGTAAACAGTGCAGTACAAGTTTGACAAAAATACTATTGGGAATATTCGGGGAATATTCCCGCTGACGAGTGGGACCCACCGGTTGACCGGCCCTTTGACCGGTCAGCGGTTGACCGGCCAGTCAGGAGGGGGGGCCGGCGGTGCTCACCTGACCGACGGCGGCGGTGGTCGGCGGCGACCGAGGGGGGGGGGGCGGCGCTCCGGCGGGGTTCGGCGGCGACGGAGTGGCGGACAGGGTGCGGCAGGGTGCGGCGGGTGCAGGGGCGGGGTCCGGGCGGTTGACGGCGACCTCGGGCGGCGGCGACAAACGGCGGACTCCGACGAGCTCCCCGGTGGCTCTCCGGCGACCTGTGGTAATGGCGGCGGCGGCAGCTCCAACTTCGGCGTGAGATTCGTCGGCATCCGGGGCACGGTAGTTAGGTCTAGGAGGGGGGAAAAGTCGGCCGTGACGAGGGCTTTAAAGGGGCAAAAGAGGCGAGCAAAATTTGGCACCGATTCTGCGAGGAACTCGGACGAACGGTTCGTCCCTGCCATGAATTCGGCGGTGACGGCGGAGTCCTGGTCGAGCACAGAGAGCTCGTGCGCTGGCAGGTGGGCCCTCAACGCCAGAAAAGAAAAGAAAGGGAGGAAGGAAAAAGAGAAAAGGAAAGGGGCTGCGTCGATGGGCCTCGGGCCGGCTTCGCCCGCTACAGCTGCGGCAGCTGGGCCCCGGGTGGCTTGCTGGGCCGCCCGGCTGGCTGGCGCCAGTTCTGCTTTTTTCTCTCTCTCAGTTAACTGCACTGCTAACTGTCAGTTTTTTTCTGAAATACCTGAATCTGAAAATTCAGTCCACACTAAAACTATCATAACTTTTGATCTACAGCTTCGAATCGAGCGAAACAAGTTTCCACGGGTTCGTAATTGAAAACTCTATACAACTAAACATATGGAATGACTATATAATGTCAAACAAGCAGATGCTAGGTAAAACCCCTAATAGGCTTGAAAAAGGGATGAACTAGCAAAAAAGAGGTGTTTTGGTAAAATATTTAGAACTAATACTTTTTGCAAAAATGTTCATGATGCAATGACATGTATGTATGCAATGCCAAATCTAAAATTTGGGATGTGACAGCACAACTCCCTTCGAGTCGCCAACTACGTCGAAGCGGCCAACGAGATCACCCGCCAAGACAGCATCGACCAACTCGATGAGGCGCGCGACCTGGCTCACTCCCGCACCACCATATACCAGCAAGGACTTCGCCGCTATCACAGCCGCCGAGTGTAAACTCGTACCTTCCAGGAAGGCGACCTGGTCCTACGACTAGCCCAAGACAAGAATGGCATGCACAAGGTCCCCCCCCATGGGAGGGGCCATTCGCCATAGGCCGAGTCCTTGGCAACGACGCCTACTACCTTATCGACATACGGGGTGATGGCCAATTGGAGGTCGGGAGGCCATGGAATGTAAACCTCCTCAGAAAGTTCTATACTTAGAACCCCACACTGTACTCCATCGGAATATATAATGAAATTCATTCGGATCGCACAAATTGTGTCCAATCGCCATATTCTTATGCCACTCGCACTCGTACATGCCAGCAATACGCTATTTACGCAAGTCAACCTCTGGTCGAGCGACCGGCATGGCCAAGTAGTGCGGCACAAGGGCACCGGAAATATTCGAGCCTTGGGTCGTCCACGAAAAATGCCAACCCGGAGCCGCCATTGGAGTCGCTTAGCCCGACTGGCCGGTCGGGCCAAGACATCCGATATACGCTTCTCACAGTGATCTGTCCCTCCCACCCTCGCACAAAGCGATTCGAACGGTTAAGTACCACGCACGGGGACTCCGCAAAACGGGAACCCCCACGTGGCTCGGGAACACACCAAGTCAGAGAGCTGCCTAGGGCTCTCCAAGCGACTAGCTCTCCGGGCCAGGGGAGGAGACGCGTTACAAACAACACACTCACAACCTTCAACATGATCATGACCAATACGGTCGGGCACCACGCTCGGGGACTCGCTCATAAGTCAGTCCTACTCGCGCTCGGGGACTCGCCACTCTGAAGACACGAGGGATAAAAACAACACGTAAGCACAACAAATACACAAAAGTATACAATCGAGTTATACCCCATTAAAAGGCGGACGCGCCCGGGGACTCGCTCAATCAAAACAATTCATAGGAAAAAACACAACATACATTACTCATCAAAACACGAGTCGATCGACCCCCCGTAGCATATATTGCAAAAATATCTTACAGCATTCACCACTCGGCATTTATCACAACTTGGAAAATTACATTGTCTACTCTACAAGACCTGATGATGAAGCACCACCACCACCCTTGACGCGCACAAAAGGCTGCCACGGGTTTGTCGGGTACGTTGTCAGCGACTTTGACACTGACGACCGGAAGGGCTGGTACTCTAGCTCGAGGTCGCCAGGCGCCAACACCATCTCCTGATATGGAAGCAGATCTGCCATCGCCAAGACACGATCAGCGTAAGGAGTGGCCTTCGCGGTCAGCTTCAGCACTTCTGACATCTCCACCGTGCCGGTCGCCGATAGATAGCCACTTGTCACATCGTCAAGATCGAAGTCATCGGGGAAATGGGCGAGACCCAAGCTCAACACCATGGCGGCCCCGCGTCTGAACACCGAGCGCATCATCCACTCCACAACGGCGGGTACCTCCTCTAGATAGCGCCATACCTCTATCAACCCCCCAGGGATAACCTCGGTGGGAGACATGCCCTAGAGAGCTGCTTGGATGCACAACGCCGAGGCCGTGACTGCATTCACCACGGCAGTCACGCACTGCGAGGCACTGTACGTCTGCACAACCGGGTCGCTTTGGCCTACCACAGCTCCAAAGTCAGGCGTCAGTGAAACTATGAAATCCCCATAGCAGGGACCAGACGAAAGGGTCAAGCAAAGACAAAGACTCACCAAGGAGTTTGCGGCAGTTCTCCTTGACATGCTTCTCCAAGGCAGTTTGCTCGTTCTGGAACCCCACAATGATGGAATCCGTGGCTTTGCGTTCTTCCTCAGCCACGACAATGGCAGCCTTCGCTCGCTCCTCCGAAGAAATCGAGGCCGCTCTCGCTTCCTCCAAATCCTTGACCAAAGAGGCCACTCGCTCATTCGTCGCGTCCAGCTCGGCGACCGGAACATACCCCTCACGGGCCTTGGAGATCTCGGCCGGGAAAGCATCTGCACGAGAATACATCAGAATTCTATACACGACCAGCTCAAACCCGAGAGAGGGGGAAAAAGACAATGCAGACACTCTCCAATAGTTTCCTGAAGCCATCGGTTGATCTCCTGCGCTTCACGCAATTCATGATCGAAGCGATCTCTCGCAGCTTGTCGATCAGTCGACTCCCTCTGTAAACCCTGCAAACAAAGGACTTACCTAAGCATTTGACAAAACAAAACCCAGTTCCCAGCCGCTGAAATTCAGTGACTAGGAACTCGGGGACTGGAGAATGAAGAAAAAGAAAACCAATTCCCAGCCGCTGAAATTCAGAGACTAGAAATTCAGGGACTAGAAAGGAGCAAAACCCAGTTCCCAGCCACTGAAATTCAGCGACTAGGAACTCGGGGACTGGAGAATGAAGAAAAAGAAAAACAATTCCCAGCCGTTGAAATTCAGCGACTAGGAATTCAGGGACTGGACATACCTGAATAGCAGCGCCGAGCATCTTGTGAAGTTCCCCAGCCTCAGTTGACGGGATCATGAAGGAGGTGCGCCCGCGGCGGGACCCAATGTCCGCATCTACGATTTCCGGACTCTGCGGAGACTGTGTGTCCACCACACCTGGAAACCCCTTCGCCATAAAACGAGGGAACATCGTCGACGCCCTGGCGGGGGTGCTGGTTGCCGGGACCAGCACCTCCGGATCGGACACAGCCAAGGTTGGCTCCGATCGCGTCGCCGCAACCTCTTTGGCGACTAGCGTAGCGGCCGGCTCCGCAGCGCTCCCCCTGGTCGAAGCGTCATCAGCGCCCCCCTTTTGCTTCTTCGCGACCACGGCTATCGCCACATCCTCGGGGGCCTTCCTCTTCTTGGGAAGGTCCCCTTCTCCCATGTCGGCGGCTGTTGGAATCATAGCCACCGAAGGGCGACCAATCTTTTTAACCCCCGACCTGCACGAACCCCTTCAATCAACACAACAGCAACACAAAAGGGGCAGGGCGGAGTTTGACGAGAAAGTGCTACTTACTTGGCGACTGGAAGGACACGAAGCCCGGTGCTAATATGGGCGGGCTTGTCCAGCTCAGGACCCAGCTTGCGGCTGAGCCCCCTCTCGAAGACGTCTGAAGCCCACGACACCGAGGGCTTCCTTGACGATGATGCTGCGGTCGCCGGGATCTCCTGCTCTGACGCCGCCGCCTTCGACGACTTTGGCGACTTGGGCGCCGTCGCCTCGGCAGCTTCTTGGCTTGGAACCCCCGAGGCCGATGGCGCAATCGCCGCCAGGGGAACCTCCACCACCACTTCCGTGTCCTCGCCCACCAACCCCTTCGTCGGGACTGTGTCCCTTGGGGCCTTGTGCGAGACTTCGAGAGATCCTTCGTCGTCGGAATTGTCATCCGACTCGAAGACCACTAACGACCTGACCGGTGACGCAGGCCTCTTTGTTGGTGATTTGGGCCGGCGTGGGGGCTTCGACGGCGTAGCAGTGCGCCGGGACGTCTGCTCCTAGGCGACCTCATAGCCTTCTTCAAGCTCGTCCAGGCTATGGCTCGCTTCGACCTCTCGTTGTTTCTGCATCCGGGTCTTGCGAGCCACAGGCGCTGGGGGAGGGACTTCTTCTTCTTCCCCGTCGCTGTCGGAAGGATCCCCCTTGGACTGTTCCTCTAGTTCCTACGGAACCTCTTCGTCAAGCGGAGGGAGCCAACCCTCCAGTACTGAAAAAGCTGAGGGCCACCACGAGTCAAAAAACACCAAGCGAGAACACTGGAATTGAGGTGCGAATGTAGCGATTGGAATGAGAACTTACTCTGGGGGCTTCATTCTTCACGAGAGTGTATGGGGCGACCCCGACCGCCGCGCCGGTGAACTCCGCGTCGGTAATCTTCTTCAAGGCGGCCTTGTAGTCCTCGGCCTCCCATGACTCCTTGCTGGTTCGAGATGGGTCATGCTTCTCTCTTTATTCATACATCTAGTGCGGTCGAGCCGCCAGCGGAACCAGGCGCCGCCCGAGCCAGCAATTGTAGAGGATGATCGGGATCAACCCCTGGTCCTTCAGCTTCTGGATCTGATCCATCATTTCTGCGATGCCGTTGATCTTCAGGAAGCTTTTTCGGCGCCAACCGATGGGGCTCGCTCCTCTCGGCGACGAACTCAGGAAGAGATACCTTGCCGGAGGGAGTGGCTTCCTTGACGTAGAACCAACTCTTCTTCCACTCGCTGGTGGACTTCTTCGGCAGGAGGAGCTTGACAAAGTTGGCCTTTGGCTTCAATTGGAAGGTGACCCCGCCTGCGGCGACTCGTGCCCGATGCGGCCGTGGAAGAGTTCCAGCCAAAGCGGGAAATATGGCCTGCAGCCAAGGTAGCATTCGCAGAAGACAACGAAGATCGCCAGCTGCTCGATGATGTGTGGACCAAGATCTGAGGGCTTGATCGCGTAGTACGCGCAGAAGCGGCGGAAGAAGAGCGAGGTGGGGAACCCTAAGCCCCTCTCAAGATGACTGGTGAAGCAGATGAACTCGCCAGGTCGCGGTTTCGGCTCGGTCTCAGAGGAGGGGGGAACCCGCCAATGCCCCTTGCGGAGCACCCCGGCGTCCTCGAAGGATCTAAGTTGGGCCGTGGTGCACTTAGATTTCCCCCATGAGCCCTTGGGAGGCGCCATAGAGTGAGATGTGGAATCACGCGACGTGGGGAGAATAAGTCGGAAGGAAGTAGGAAGGAAGAACAAATGAGGAAGAATGAAGAATGCGAGGAAGGATTCCAAAGCTGATCCATCACTCCCCTTATATGGGAAACGTCACCCACCAAAATTGGGGTAGCCGTTACTCACGGTAATTGCGTCATAGTTACCGTTGGAAATTCCAACAGATAGTTTGACCAGATTTGACGGTCCAACTCCTTTGGTCTACTCGCCACCCGCCAGTCTTTCCTCTCACCGAAACAATGACTGGGCGGCAGTGATGTTCATTGAAGTGACAAATGGAGCTATGGGGAAATTATCCTCGGTTCTAATAGAGTCCATCGCAGATTCGACTGGACGCCCGAATTGGGCTCGCCTACTTCGAACGCCAAAAGAACGCCCGCGCCTGCATCAACGATGGCCTCGGGGACTACTGATGGGGATATGCCAAAGGGGGTATGCCCAGCAGAACGTTCCGAGTGGACCGAAAGGCCTGCGAGTGCGTCTGGAGGACAGCGACTGGACTGTGAAGGAAGGAAACGCCCATCGACTGGCGAGTGGATGCCCAGAAGCGTAGTAGAAGCCTAGTCAGATTAGGTCAAAAGCCCCCGGATCCTTATCTTGTTCGGGGACAGCTTGTAAACCCTAGCGAGGTGCGTCATATATAAACCTCCCTAGGGTATCCTGGAACCTTACGTTCCATCATACACCCCCTCAAGCGACTCGCTGCCTAGCCGCCGAGCTCGCCACCCCTGTAACTCGCTCTCTCATAATCTAATCCAGCAGGAGTAGGTCTTTCCCCTTCGGGGGGCTGAACCTGGGTAAACCCATGTGCATCCGCCCCCATCTCGCACCGCAGATGGTCGCCAACTCTTCCTCACGAAACACTCAATCGCTGCCTATGGCAACGATTGTCGTGGCCATTTCCACAACAGAGGTTCATAGATAGGGGATGATCCTCTCTAAACTTGCATTGGATCTTTGAACAAACATCATATTGTGAGTCTAAAAATGATTTTTTTCAAAAAATTATGAGCATTAGATCATCTAGCTGTAGTTCAAATCCGACCCACTTCCTACCGATTTGGCACGGATTTGTCTTTTTCGCCATGGATGGACAGAAAGGTTTGAGATATCCTACTTGGGATATTGTCCATGTAAGGTGGTCTAGTATTTTTGAAAAATATGGCGGTAGCATTATGAATTAGCCATTTGGTGGTTGCTTCACAAAATGCCGCGTTTTTGGCACTTGGAAAATGGAAAATACATTTTCCGTGGGACAAAAAGCAAAACTTCCTCCTACAACATTGTTCGCCATCCCAAGATGCACATTCATGCACAATATGGGCACATTATCATAAACTATGTCACGATTCTGGCTATAACATTGGTCGTTTGACCTAAAAGCCATGAAACCTCGAACATGATAGGTCATTTCTGTGAAGGTTTTTTAGAGATGTTCGCAATATACCAAGTTTAGTATTTTTCCTTGAAAATATGTCACATAATATGACACCACACGAAGGTTTTACATTGTTTGGACCGTCTTTGAATTTTTCATGCCCGTTTCAAATTATTGTCAAAACGGTGGGCATGCAGGTTCATAGATAGGGGATGATGCTCTCTAAACTTGCATTGGATCTCTGAAGAACCATCATATTGTGACTAAAAATGATTTTTGCAAAAAATTATGAGCATTTGTAGTTCAAATCGGACCCACTTCCTGCCCATTTGGCACGAATTTGTCTTTTTAGCCATGGATGGACGGAAAGGTTTGAGATATACTACTTGGGACATTGTCCATGTAAGGTGGTCGAGTATTTTTGAAAAATATGGCGGTAGCATTATGAATTAGCCATTTGGTGGTTGCTTCACAAAATGCCGCGTTTTTGGCACTTGGAAAATGGAAAATACATTTTCCGTGGGACAAAAAGGAAAACTTCCTCCTACAACATTGTTCGCCATCCCAAGATGCACATTCATGCACAATATGGGCACATTATCATAAACTATGTCACGATTCTGGCCATAACATTGGTCGTTTGACCTAAAAGTCATGAAACCTCGAACATGATAGGTCATTTCTGTGAAGGTTTTTTCGAGATGTTCGCAATATACCAAGTTTGGTATTTTTCATGAAAATATGTCACATAATATGACACCACGCGAAGGTTTTACATTGTTTGGACCGTTTTTTAATTTTTCATGCCCGTTTTAAACTATGTTCAAAACGTCGGGCACGGAGGTTCATAGATAGGGGATGATCCTCTCTATACTTGTATTGGATCTCTGAAGAAACATCATATTGTGAGCCTAAAATGATTTTTTTCAAAAACTTATGAGAATTAGATCATCTAACTGTAGTTCAAATCGGACCCACTTCCTACCAATTTGGCAGACATTTGTCTTTTATGCCAGGGGTGGACGGAAAGGTCTTAGATACCCTATTTGGGACATTGGCGATGTAACATGGTCTAGTATTTTTGAAAAATATGGTGGTACCATTTTGAATTATGCTTTTGGTGGTTGCTTCACAAAACGCCTCAGTTTTGCACTCGGAAAATGGAAAATGTCTTTTTCCGTGCGACGAAAAGGAGAACTTCCTCCTACAATATTACTCTCCATCCCATGATGCACATGCGTGCATAATGCGTTCACCTATAGTTTAAATCGGACCAATGCCATAACCCCTTGGACTGAAAACACACTTTTGTGCAAAATACAACTAGCCAATCAAATTAGAGAGTGAGACTGTCCACGGATCACTCCACCTATGGATCGCAGCCGTCCACCTATCATTCATCCAATGCATGAAATTTCTTGTCAGTTCTCCCCCTCCCAACGCGACACAGTTTCAACATGAAATGACTGAAATGCCTACTGTTCCCACAGTCTTGCACAAAATTGATTAGGGGTAGTTTCGTGAATTCATTCCAGATCACGGCGGGAGGGACACCCGAACCCTAATCCCCTCATGCCCCTATCTCCTCTTCCCAGACCCCGCCGCTACTTCTTCCAAGATCTCTCTCGCGCCGCCCCTCTCTCGATCCAGATCCCTCATACTCATGCGCCGCCGGCTAACCATAGCCCCTCCATCTCCCCCACCTCCGGCCACCACCACCCTCAGCTCTCTCTATATCGAGCGTGCAACACCACTCTCCCCCACCTTCGGCCACCACCACACTCAGCTCCCAACACCCCAGGCGGTGAATCTCATCCCGGTCCAGCGGCAGCACAACGGCTGCCCCTTCCTCTAGAGGCAGCACGACGGCTGGCCCATTCCTCTAGCAGTAGCACAAAGCTCCGGTCCCTTCTCCACACGACCACCGGCGACCTCACAGCCACCCACTAGGAAGGCCATCTTGATGTCTTCATCACCTCCAAGATCTGGTGCAGCAACACGCGCACCATGACAGGGTGCTCCCGCCCTCACAAAGTATGCACATACTCATGATCTCCACCTCTGATTTTCTTGAATTAAATGAGAATTAGGACAAGAAAAATAGTATGTGCTTACTTTGCTCTGGTGATCGTTCTGCAATTAGGAATTATCTGCTGCAATTACGAATTTCTTGTTTCCCAATTGTTCTTACTTCGTGATGTTTCAAGAAATTTTCTAGTCGTGTCCCAAAACACTGTTTCTGTATCACTGCAGTTGTAGGATATTTAACTTTGCTATGATTAGTGTGGAATTAGTGTTGTATGTGCATCACCAAGATCCTTCTTGACTGGTTTGTACTACTACCAAACGGCGCCATTGCATCGCCTCCTTACGCACAGTGCCTTGACGATGCCCCTGCTTGTTTCTCTGTGATGCATAGTTGTTGTCAGATTTTCACATGGCCTGTAGAAAAAAGATAATTTTATGTGTACGTATGGATATTTTCACATGGCTTGTAAACACCTAGCTACCAAATCGATTGATTTTTTCCTATAACATTACATCATGTCTGCTTCTATGGATATATGTTCTGATTCTCATAATCTTGTATCTGACTCTGAAGATAGATCTATTAATATAGTTTATTGTATATTATTTCTGCATGGAGGAGCTGTATGATTGAACCGTGTTGATCTTGTTCACTTACAAGTTGTTTATTAAAGTTATGCTTTTGCTCTCTTTTTAACTTTTTTGTTGCACCAATAATATGGTTGCCTGTTGGGTTGTTACTACTAAAAATGCTACTCTATTAATTTATTGTGTTTTGTTATGTTTGGGATATGCTTGTTGGTGATAGATAAAAGCATGTCTATGAAACTGAACAATCAGCTACATATATTTTAAATTATGAGCCTTTTTATAGTCTGATTCTTGTAAATATCTTGTCATTAGTCTGATAGTACTAGTTGCTGTCATATTGACCTCTATTCAGGTACCATGTTGTTAGGATGTAGTACTAGTTGCGGATGAGAGGACGAGAGAGAGAGGGAAGGGGAGATGACGATGGTGGCATGAATTACGATTGCGCCGACGAAGGGCTGGAACGAGAAGGAGGGCATGTGCATCTTCAAGCCATCCGGGAAGTACTCCTCCCGGTACTTTTCCGCCCACACCTCCCTCAATCCCAAGTAAATTCAAAGACCCAGCGATCTTGTATGTCTGCATGTTTGCTATTTGCGTGCTTATTCTTCTGCTGAACACAGATTGTCTTCTTGTTTGATATAAATAGACTATTCTTCTACAAAATCACACTCACAGTAGTGTTAAATGTAATTATAATCTCACTATAAGTTTGTTTTACAATGTAGGATCTGTCAGTTTGTTCTCACTATAATTATTTTGGGTTCTGCAAATGTTGGATTTGTAAGTTTGTTCTCACTGTCATTTTTAGTTGAATTTACGGACTTTAGCTGAGTCTCACCGTACTCAATTAAAGTTGAATTTTTAGGTTCTCATTGTCATTTTTAGTTGCTGACACATTCAAGATTATGTTATACCTGTTGCGTGATCATTATTGGCTTCCTAACCGTCTTCTTGACCGTGTTCTTCAGGTACTTCATCATCCTCTAGAGGACAAATGTTGAGATCCGGTTTACACGAAGGCGGAGCACGGTATCAGATGCGTTAGGGCGGAGCTGCCAGCGAGAAGGTGACGTTGCCCGCGATGTCAATGGCGAGCCTAGACGGAGATGCTAGTGCTGCCTCCTGCTCATTGGGGAGATTGGGGGCGTGCTACCGGACAACAGGGGCGAGCTACCGGAGCTGCCAGTGCTGCCTCCTATGCAGCTGGGACGTTAGGAGCGTTGCTAGCGTTTCTCCTACACATGCGAGATGATGCAGGGCTGGTGGCGATCGATCAGGTGTAGTGGTCAGCTAGAGCTCCTTGTGGAGTGGAGTGGCGATCAATTAGGTGGAGTCGCGATCCATCAAGGAGCTGACCTGCACGCTGTGTTGCTAGGAGTACTAGGCATATGTGGCTTGTAAAATGTATTAAAGATTGTAATAGACTTATTTGAATACTGTCATGTTCTCTTTTGTTCTGTTTGAAATATTGAATATGCATGTTATTTGAATTTGTGGGAATTGGAAACATGATCACAAGGACCCACTTTTGAATCACAATTCACAATTTGACCCTTCTGACACGTGGGGCCATTTATTGAGGTGAATATGACAGATAGGATCCATCTGAATAGTGGGACCTACTCAAAAATAATAAGGCTGAAAGTAAATAGTAAATGGACTTCAAAAGGACAAAGCCTAGAAACAGATAGTCCAAATTGTTGGGCTTGGCCTGTTTAGCACACCTGAATTGATAAAAAAGAAAAACAAATAGGCTGGATTATTGGGCTTAGCCCATGAAAAAGAGGGAGCTGGACCAGGCTGAATTTGATCTAAGACCATTTATTTTGGTTACAAATTTCCCATGTAGGATTGACCACGTAGGATCCTCCGTGGATAACCCAGATAGCTCGTGACCAAAATTTTGGTCATAGAATCTATGACCATCTATTTTGGTCATAGTAGTCCAAGACCAATTCAAAAAAAAGGTCGTGAGTTGTCTATAGTGACCCTCGCTATGTGACCTACTCGTTTTGGTCATAGGAAGGTCATAGATGGATTACTATGACCTTCCAGTGACCAATATTTGGGGTCACCAGTTAGCATATTTATTGTAGTGACAATTTAGGCGATATCTGAGGAGACACTTGTATTTAGGAGATATTCTGTGTACTTTAATCTGAAGGCCCAGTTGTTGTCGTCGGATTGAGGATAGGTACGCCATGAGGGGGTCCTCGAGGCGTGCGGAAGAGAGGGGTGTGAGACCTACGGTGTTCCGGGACGGTGAGCACATAAGTTTACCCAGGTTCGAATCCGCCGGTTTTGGACGGATCCTACTCCTGCTAGCAATCCAATAATACGGCCGAGCCGAAATATTGGTTACAAGGGTTTCGCCTGTGCGAGTTGAGATTGTAGACTATTGAGGTCTTTAGAGTGTTGCCCTAAAGGCTCTCCCTAGGACAACTTATATAGATATCCGGCCTAGGGTTTACAAGAGAGATCTATCTGGCTACGACTAAGAGTCGGTTACAAAGTACATCTTGAACTACAAGTAACACTATGGGCCTAAGTCGGTAAGTCTTCTGGGCCTTCCCATAGCCGGATGGGACTCCGTCTTTTCTCCCTGACTGGGCCGCCCGTGAAGCAAAGCTCTAACCCGAAGTGGACCACCCTGGTTAGTGAGGAACTGTGAGGATACCCGGAAATTATATCCCCAACAGTTGTCAAATTTTATCTACAATGGAATCCATGCTAGTTTATTTTACCAACTGACAACAAACTCTACAGAATATTCATGCAAAACTGATGCTGCTGGATAAGTGGTCTGAATCAGTAGTGGTGAATATCAAGGAAGAAGAAGAGACGGAAATGGAAGATGACCAGAACTAGGTGGGTGGCAACGGCGAGTGGCTGGTCCTTTTATCACCGGATGGTAGTACTTGGACTCTAAAAAATGGCCACAGATCGAATAGACTTGCAGTGCCATCTTGGAAGGGTGTCGGTATTACTGCATTCAACAGTGGGTGGCCGCCGCCCATTTCCGAACTCGCTTACAGGTTCAACATGGCAGAACTTGACCTCGTGAAGGTACAACTCACACATAGAGCGCGGGAGGGGGCATGGAAGAACTGGGAGTACGACCTCTTAGCGGTGTTCGACAGGGCAATCACATTCATTAGATGCTAGAGACAAGGAATGGACAGTCTTGCGTGACGACTTCCTGCAGCTGGAGAAGTATGTCGAGACCGTCTTCACCTACGGCTACTCTTCGTACTGACCGAAACGCATTTATGCGGTCACTGAACCTAGCGGCGACGTGCGTGTTTGGGAGGCGTCCATTTGGGGTGAGTCATGGTGTCATATAGCATGTAAAATCCCATTCAAAATTCTGCTTACTCACTGTTAGTAACATGCAAGCACCCACGTAGCTCCGCGCATCATTCCAGCTATGGTCATCCAAGATGCAGTAGCAGATGCTGAACTTGGGACATGATGCTGGTTCCTGACACCTCTCGGAGACAACACAGAACATGATGATGAACTCTTGTGGATTCATATAAGGGGAGAACTAAACAGCGTTGGTGATACAATAAAACATATGGGGACACAACTTTCTTCATACCCATCACTGTGGTGTCACGTTTTCTCGAGGTGCGCATGCCCATCCGAAGACCCAGTAGAGCAAGTCTGGAGCAGAGTCAACAATTTGAAGGGACAATCTGTGTTTCTTGGGATCAACTACCCTTTCTTTATCGGAGCCCCTAGAGCTGTTGAACCTGTAATTGCTCAAGTAGCTCTGGCCCCTGATGATGCTGGTGGTGGTGGTGGTGGAGCTGATGAAGAACTAGCTGCTGCTCCTCCTAGTGAAGCTGACAAAATACTTGTTAATGCTGCTGCTGGTGAAGGTGACGAAATACCTGCTGAGGCTGCTGCTGGTGAAGGTGACGAAATACCTGCTGAGGCTGCTGCCAGAGTCCAGGAAGAACATGCTAGTGTTGTTGCTGAGGTGCCTGCACTTCCAGTGTTGATAGCAGATTGTGTGTTTGCTGCACACTCACGCGCCTATCATGTTGACACTCCAGATCTGACCTGGAGCAGAATCCACGTCGGGGGGAGGGGGCCTACAATTGGCAAATCAGTGGGGTCGTACTATTTGAAGGAGAGTGAAAGACGAACAAACGCAGCATTTTGGTTCGTTCCAACGATACCACCAGCTCCAGGGACCTAGTGCTCATACTGGCAGATCCGATGAACCATTTTTCTTTATCTTTATCATTAGTTACGCTTATATGTGTAAAGACTAAGCTATGCTTATTTATGTAAGACTAAGTTAGGCCTAACTGCGTAATATTCAGTGAAGCCTAGCTTTACTTTCCACGCCCATAACAACAGAATTGCAGCATAGAACATACACATGTAATGTGCATACCAGGCATTTTTTCTCAGGATAACAACCACTTCAAGCAAATGATACATCGTGTACGCATTTGAACACATCACTAGAATGTGCCACCTATTGATGATTGATGACATGGATCTAGCTTTTCTGCGCTTATTTGCATTGAATCCCTCATTGATTTGTTCACATATTTTTTGGCAATGGCTGATGAACTCCACTCTCTTGGTAACTTGCTTCGTCAGCGAGCACTTGTTAATGCAATGCAAAGTACAGAACATGGTCGTCATCGTCATTCCATTTAGGTTCTCTAAGTTTCTTCATCACGGAGCTACTAATTTCAAATGAAAATCTAGTAAACAATATATGTGTACATTGTTAGACTATGCTATGGCCACGGTACATACATGTTTTTCTACAATCACAAGAAGAAAACTTGATGCATTTTCACCTTGTTGGCATTGTGCTGAACTGGGTGGATGTGGCTTTAGGGTTCGGAGAGGAAGGCTCCGTAGCTGGTGGGTGTGCGACCACAGCGACGGCGAGCTCGGATTCTAGAGGAGACCAACAGGACCGAGCATGGTCGGCATGGTGACATATCTCACCCGGGAATGAATTCCCGTCCCCGCGCCGTGCCAATGGGGCGGTCATGGTGAGGGTGAGCTCCGATTCGGGATGGGGAGGAGAACGGGCCGAGAAGGTTTGTCCAAGTCCTAGCTCCACGCCATGGCCACGACCACAAATTGCCGCCCTGGAGGAAGAACAAGACGTGTAAAGGATGCATGCGCCAACGCTGCAAGCCTACATGGCAGCGACGACGACAGTGACATCATGGGGAAAGCTGACAGGGGGGCCCAACTTGACGGCCGTTAGCCTGATTTTTTGTATTGAAACATAAAGTTGAATTTGTTCCGAAAAAGACCCTTTGAGTATTTGGCATGCCAACCGTAGTAATCACGGCTGATATTCGGGAACTCAGGTACCGTGTTGCCTGGCCACCCCAATTTTCGGGCCGCAAAATGATATTCTCTTCTCCAAGGCCATCTCAATCTCCTAAATCCAATCCTCTCTAAAACTACTGAACCGTAATTGGAGACTGTTCAATTGCTTGTTGTATGTATTGATGCTTGGATGTCTTGTGTTAATTAAGCTCTTGTTTGTTTGCATGTGATGTCTGGACGATGATAGTTGTGATGAAATCGGAGAGCAGAAGAAGTGGTAATTATTATTGGTTTATTATGGTATTCTAAGAAGAAGTCCAGGGACATGTATGCCATACTGTTGATCACAGGCAAGCCACCTTCTTGCTCATAAGCCTTGTCCTACTGTTTTACTTATGCATGTTTTACTTACTGCTTTATAAAAACTTAATTGTTTTAATATATGATGATTAATACTTGGTAAGTGGTTTGGCTCCTCCAAACTATCATACCCTTGTACTATTTATTACAACCTCCTCTTGGTGTTACCTCCTTGCCCCTAGTATAGTAAATGGTGTATAACACCAAACCCCTTTGGAGACCTCGTTTTAGCCGAAGCTGAACTAGAGGATGGGAAAACCCCAGGGAAAAGTTTTATTAAATGTTTTATGATAAAACCTTGGTGAGGTGAGACCTCCCAAGAGCTGTTGAGAAAGAAAAAGGGTTTTGTTTTACAAAATGCTGGAGGAAAACCCGGAGGAAATAGGTTTACGAAAACCCACCCGGTTCTTTGTAGTTTGCTAGAACAATTAACCCGTGCAACCACATTACCCTCAAATGGGACAAGGCTAGATTTGAAGAGTGTTTATTCTGGTGTAAGCTGCTTCGCAACAACTACAGGAAATGCAAATCCCTAGAGGGTGGGCCTTCTCTTGACAACGGTTCATGTAAAACATCGGCCAGGAGAAGGAATGAAGGGTCTACAGACCTCCACACATTACTATAAGCCCCTCATTGAAAGCGCACACTCATGAAGTGGAAAAAGCGCTCCGGTTGGCTTTGAACTATATAGGGCGTCCCAGTGTTGAGGGGAAAACACTCATAGGATAGGCACTTATACTAGAGTGGGCTTTCGGAGAGTCTTGATCGGTTACTCGACCCACGATCGGTGTAGATTAGGGCAAGGTAGCCAAATGGTGTGGCTAAAGTGTACCACCTCTACAGAGTGTAAATCTATTCGAATAGCCATGTCCGTGGTCATGGACGGTTGGCAAGGTTGCTGTAGAGCGGTGCTGGTTTTGTTTTCAAAAAGGATTTCGGAAAAGCAAGGGCTTTGAAAAGGTTTTGACCATGAGATGGTCGGAAAGGAGGATGGTTTTGACCAGGGGATGGTCGAAAGGGGGGAGGAAAGCAGTTTGGTCGTGATACGACCGGAGAAAGAAGAAACAAATGGGTGACCTAGTCCTAGTGTTTTCAAAAAAAATTCAAAAAAGTTTCCAAAATGTTTACAAAAGTTTTCAACAAAGATGTCTAGATGCTATATCTACAAGAGAAACTATTTGTTAAAAGAACCTCTCCTGGAATTCTCCTACTACCATAGCCATATCGCATATCCTCTTGTTATTATTATTATCTTAAGGTGGTTTGTGAGTACATTCAAAGTACTCACTGGCATTGTCCCTGACTATTAACTTGGCCAGATCTGAAGAAGGCAAGAATGGCGACTATGTGAGCTAGGACGTTCTCCCAGTCAGTTGCCTGTAGGTTAAGGCATGGTTCGGGCACTGCGCTTAAGGAATTTCCGCTGATGTTGATCAATGTAGCCATAAGGGAAATTAAGGTATGTTATGATTCTCTTAATTATTGGATGTTTACTTTGATACTTGTCAGTTATGTGCCACGACTAACTGATCATGGGATCTTGGTTTCATGCATAACAGGGATTCTCGGAGGATTAATCCGGGGGCACCACAGTACTGCTAGTGAATTTGAAGCAGGAAAGCTACTGAATCTCTCAAATGTTATGTCATTACTATTACTAAAGCATTTTGTGGAACTAATACTAATGTACTAGTACTTGTTTTTCTTTTGAAACATGGCCATGTCACAATGTAGATGAGACTTGGGCATATTGGGTTGCACATGGGGGTCACACGGGCATTGATGTGAGAAAAATGAACTCAAAGCATACTTGATCATCATTTTTTCTTGCTCCAATAGTCGAGTGTGTTTGTTGAAAAGGACAAACTGATCGCGCGACAAGATTTTTAGAGCTGAAACAAAAACTGGTTCTCTATGTACTTCTATTGTATTTCATTGTCTGTATTGCTGAATTGGTCACTTTTGAAATGCTGCTGAATTGGTCAAGTGCTCATGAATATGAACTTCAAATCTATTGATAATTTTTCTACCTTATTCTATACTACTAAATTTTGACATGAATAGCTACCAAAAAGAATTATCGCTTTCCCCTCCCTCTCTGAGGTCTTTGTTTCGAATCCAGCCAAGCACATCACAATGCAATTTTTATTAACCAGGAGAAGAAATCTAGTAGCTCATTCGGCCCCTCTTTAGCCCAGAACATTTTTATTTGGTCTTTTTGGGGTCAGGGGACTGCGGACCACAGCTAGTGAAATTTGAGACAGGACCCCATGGAGCATAGCTGAGAACATATTAATTTGGCCTTTTAGGGGTCAGGGGACTACTGAGCACATCCCACTAAAATTTGAGAATGAAGCCCATGGAGGCTACCTTACGGAGTATAACCCGTGTAGAGAAGGCTATGTAGAATAGCCAAACTCTTTTTAATTCGGCCTTTTGGGCATTGCCCCCACCTCTCAAAATAAAAAAAAACTCTGCCTACCCATGTTTTTAAGAAAATACTCCATTATGTGGAATTTTATAAAGTGAGATGCCAGGAGTGCTGTCCTTTTATATTTTAAAAGAGATAAACATAGACACCCAAAATATTTTTAAGAAGACTAATACATAAATTGTAGTACTAATAAAAGTTTAATGATATTTATTCTATAAATATCTTTGTTGTAGTGCCAACACACTTAGTTTACGTTTATTTGATTTGAAGGTCTTTTGTTCGAATCGTATCTTGGATTTACATTTTTTTTCTTCTAGCAATATCGCATTACGGAGAGGCTGACATCACGGACCCACCAGCATGCAGCGTCCCTGGAGTTTGTTTTGAGGGTGGCTTCAAAACCAAAGTTTAAATACTTGTATAGAGAGGATCGCATCAGGGACCCACCAGACAGAACATACAAGGCTGCATCAGGGACCCACAAGCCAGAGAGGCTGACATAAGGGCCCCTGCAGTAAGACCATACACGGCTGCCATGGTGAAAATAGCGAACACGGTCGAAAACAAAGTCCACCATACACACGTTGCACTTATAGAGAAGATGACATGTCGGACCCAGCAGGCCTAAGCATAGCCCATAAATTAGCCTATCAGCCCCAAGCATAGCCCAATACTTTCTAATTCGGCCTTTTCATGGTCTTGTGGCCACCGACCGTAGCCCATTCAATTTAGGAGTGAGCCCATGGAATATAAGCCTTGACGAATAGGGCATCCGCCCCGAGTTTGCCCAGAATCGTTTTAATTCGGCCTTTGTGAGCATTTTTTGTACTCTGAGGCTGACATCTGGGAGCCGAAAAAACAGTCCAACATACACACGTTTCTTGCAAATAGAGTCAGCTGGGGCCCAGCATAGACACGTTTCCTGCACAAAGGTGGTTGACATCTGGGACCCAGCAAGTTCCCAAGGTCAAAACAGCGGACATGGCAACAAAAAGTCCATCATACGCATGATTCATTTATAAAGAGGCTGATATGTGGGACCTAGCAGCGCGACCTTATACAGTGCTGCATCGAGCAACGTAGCCAGTTCGAACCAGGGAGGCGTGAGCGAGAAAAAATTTCAGCATGTACACGTTTCTTTTAATGAGAGGCTGAAATGGGGGACCCATCAGCGTGAGCAAATGGTAGATTCATCGAGCAACGTTATCTAGTTCGGAACAGGTTAGCGCTAGAGAAGAAAAATATTCCATCGTACCCACGATTCTTCTAATGTGAGGCTAACATAAGGGACCCACCAGCCTGAATAAATGGCTGATGCAGCGAGCAAAGCTCTCAAGTTTGGAACACGAAGGCACTGTAGAGGGTAAAAAATCCATCATACACACGTTTCATTTAATTAGAGGATGACATGTGGGGCCCAGCATGTTGATTAAAGGGTAGATGCATCGAACATCGCTATCAAGTTCGGAACAGGGTAGCGCAAGCCAAGAAAAAAAATCCATCATACACATGTTTCTTATAATGAGAGGATGACATGTGGGGCTCAGGAGGTTGGTTAAATGGTAGATGCGTCGAGCATCACTATCAACTTGGAACGGGGTAGCGCCAGCAAAGGAAAAAATTCCATCATACACGAGAATATCATTTTGTGGCCCGAAAGTTGGGGTGTTTAGGCAACGCGGTACCCAAGTTTCCTGAAATCAGCCGCCATGACTACAGTTGGTGTGCCAAATACTCAGAGGGTCTTTTTCGGCATGAATTTAACTTTACTTTTCAATACAAAAAAATCAGGCTAATGGCCGTCAAGTTGGGCCCCCCTGTCAATTCTCGCCGTTATGTCGCTCTTGTCGCTCCCATCGCTTAGGTGTCAATTAGGCTTGCAGCGTTGGCGCCTGCATCCATTACACATCTTCTTCTTCCCCGGAGCGGCAATCTGTGGGGTGTCGCAGCCATGGCGTGGAGCTAGGACGTGGACGAACCTGCTCAGCCCAGCTCTACTCCCTGTAGGCTTGCGACATTGGCGCCTACATCCATTACGCGTCTTCTTCCCCAGAGCGGCAATCTGTGGCCGCGGCCATGGCGCAGAGCTGGGACGTGACGAAGCTGCTCGGCCCCGCTGTCCTCCCCATCCCGAGCCGGAGCTCACCCTCACCGTGGACGCACCCATGGCACGGTCCGGGGACGAGAATTGGTTCCTGGCGAGATCTATCACCGTGTCGACCATGCTCGGTTCTATTTTCCTCCTCTAGAATCCGAGCTCACCGTCGCCGTGGTTGCACCCGCACCAATTCTGCCACCTCTGCCGAGGTCTCTGTGGTAGCTCAAGTTCTGCCATGTTGGGCCTGTAAGGGTTCTATGGTGTATGCATGAAAAATAATTGTAACAAAGGCCTGAAAATCTTGGGGCGATATCGCATATCGGAAGTATATGACGATTGCATTGAGTTCACCGACCCGTGGGCTGAATTCTGTGCTAAGAATAGAATTTGCCTTGATGATCTGCTCGTCATCCAGGTCAAGGTGATGAGGCACTATATCAAGCTAATTATTGAGGTGGTCACCGGTCCGGCAGAGGAAACAGGAGGATGCGGAAGACGACAACGACGAGCAGCACGAGGAGGACGAAGATGAGAGCGTTGGCTCTGTAATGTCGGTTGTAGCTCAGAACTTCTGATCATCAGAATTTTAATTTCAAGAATACATGCTCAAAAAAATTTGTGTTGTTGTATGTTAAACTAGCAAATATCTTTTGTTCAAATCTCTTGGGCTGTACCAACTTCATTGTGTTTAATTATGAAAGACAAAATATAAATGATTTCTCTCAATTTCTCGCATAGAAAAATGCATAGCTAATTCCATATTCTCGCTGGAACTGGCCCCACTTGTTGAACCGGTGGCACTGCCACGATCTCCATGTAACTACGGTGAGTTCTCGAACCGAAAGTTGCAGTTACCACGTTTCTTCTGCAGTCATTCCTCTTCCTCAGTCATTCCTCTGCAGTTTTTCCTGGGAGCTTCTTTTTCCTATGTTATGGAACCATCGGTTCATCTTCTTCGTCCTCTCGCAGACAGTTCCTTGTAGGCATTTCCTTTCACCCATTTCCTTGCAGGCATGGACAATGGGAAACAGACAATAGAGACCCACTTGGTCACTGCCCATGGCACCAGACTTTGACAGTGGTGTACACAAATGATGAAGCGACTGTGGAGACAACTCTCGCCAGGTTTGAGCAATTGCTTGAGAAAGAGAAGCAAAGTTTGTGGGGCTAGACTTGGAGTACACCCGTGCAAATAAGCGAAAAAAATCCTCCGCAAGAGATCGCTGTCGTGCAAATCGCCATACATGAGGAGGTCCTCGTTACCACTTCTGCAGGTATGTGAAATTTAAATTTGAGATCACCACTTCTGCATCCCTTGTTCCCTTACATCCCGAGAACCATCTAAGTGCAGGAGTAAACCAACTGAGATGCATTGTCTGGCTCTGGTCGAGTTCTTGTGTAGGAAAGGGATAACTTTCACTAGAATGGATATCAAAAATGACACAATTATGCTTTCTCGTGCATTGATAAAAATCCCAGATGGGCACCACATCGACATCCAAAATCTGTACAAGGACAAATCATACCCAGCGAAGGATGGCATGGGTGATCTAGCAGCGTAAATCATCGATAAATCCTATGAAAAACTGAAGAAATTGAAGCGACTCGATCACGACTACTGGGAGTGGAAGCCGATGAGCCATGTGCGCCTCGAGTATGCAGCCAGAGACACCTACATGGCGTACGAGTTGTACAGTAAGCTTATTACCATGAAAGATGGGATGGTTAAGGTGGGGTTTTTCGCGATAGAGCTATGCCCTAGTTGCAGGCTAGCCTAGGAGAAGAAGCACAAGGAGGACAGAAAGCGGTTTCAGGACGAGCAGGGATCTTGGGACGGTGGCGATTTCAAGCGGTTGAAGGGGAAGCAAGTCAAGGACAACAACAAGTGGTGGTGATACATTATGTGTTTGAACTAGATTTTAGTTTCTAGTTTATTATGTGTTTGATACATTTAGTTACTTCAATACAAAATTACGACCAATTTAACTTGTTGATGTATTTCTTGACAATTATAATATAATCGAGCACTAGAAATATTTTGTAGTGTGCATGAGCATGATCAGTAAATAGAATTGGACACTAGAAATTTTAAGGCACTCCATATAAAGGAGTAGATTAACATAGAAGGTTCACCAGAGACACCACGGATATATTGTCTTACATCCCACACACAGGTAATCATTAACTAGAACAAAATAAAAGCAGGGCGGCAGCAGGAGGCCAGGACACGGAGACGCCTAGCGGGGCAGAGGTTTATCAGCAGGAGGCAGCGACAGCCTAGTCGATGGGATACAGGCCAGTCCTGAGATACTCACGGAGGAATTTGTCGTAGGCTGCGTGCCGTGCCAAGGTAATCGGCCTATGGCTTCTGCCTCCGCCTCTGCCAACGCCCTCCACGTGCTGGATTATGCTGTTGAGGTCCATGTTGATTGCTCTGCCACAGAATGGGCAAAACAGTCTTCCCCTACGGTGGAAACAGATTAGCCCACACCATAACCGCCTCAGCACGTAGCGGCTCTTGTTATCCCTGAATACCTTGCTATCGTCCACTTCATCATCATCCTCCTGTTGATTTTTAAGAACATAACTTATAACTCATACATATGATTGAATTGTATTACAACTCAAGAATTGACAACATATATATGTAAGACAATATATCCGTGGATATCAAAGATGAAGCATATCAGGAATAGTTTGATCTGTTCATATATCATTTCATCTCAACACAATGACAAATAATTGCATCAGAGTGAATGTAGGATAAATCTAGGGGCCTCACAAGTTTCTTCAGGGATGGAGTCAGTGAACCAAGTAACAATTGCAGAACCTGTAATGGTGTTGTACATCGCCCCAGGTTCACTAACTCATCCCTAAAAAAATCTGACACCAATGTGTCTGCCTCTCTTTTGGGACAAATTTGAATCATTGGCCACAATAAGAAATTGAAATGTAATCCTACAAAACATTATTCAGGGATATACATAGTCAGGTACAAAAACAATCCTAAATATTGTAATTATAAATAAAAAACCAAACAATTAATCTTCAGGTACATGTTAAAAATACTTATGAACAAAACCATTCATATACATGTGCATCATACCAATCATTAAAAGATCAGAAACAATTCAAGGATCATATATGTAGTTCCATATGAGAATAAATCCAGGGCCTCATAATTTGTTTCAGAGATGGAGTTGGAGAACCAAAGTATGAACAACACAACCTATATTGTTTGTGTGCATTGCTGCCTCAGGTTCACCAACCAATCCCTAAAATATGACAACATCATACGTGTCTCCCTTGAACTCTTTTGGGGAAAATTTCAATCATCGGCCCTGGTGACAAACTAAAATGTAATTCTTATACACTATGAATGCATGGAATAGATAATTCGAATATCATAGTTCTATGAATGTAGAAAAAAGGTTGCGGCCTCATAAGTTCATTCAGGGATGGCGTGAGCGAACCAAGTAACAATTGCATAGCTTATATTGCTCTTGTACATGGTCCCAGGTTCGCTCGCTCATCCCTGAAAAAATCTGACACCAATGTGTGTGTCTCTCTTTGGGGCAAATTTGAATCATTGCTTATGTGCATTGCTGCCTCAGGTTCACTAACCATCCCTAAGAAAATGACACCATCAGATGCCCTTGCACTATTTTGGGGAAAAATTGAATCATTGGGCTCAGTAAGGAATAGAAAAGTAATGTTATAGGCAAGCTGTGTATCGAAATCAACACTCAACTACATGGCAGATGAGCAGACTAGGGTTTTGTGACTAGATGGATTGGAGTTTTGTGACTAGATGGCAGATGCATCAATCAACTGATCGAACCATATATATACTACCATACTTCAAGAGCAAAAGGATATGTACATGATTGAGCAAATCCTATGTATGAACAGTGAAAATTGCGGCTGTGACTAGAGAAGCTAGCAATGTAGTACCTCGAACTCCTCATCAGGGACCTCCTCCTCGAACTCATCATTCTCCATGATTGCATCGAAGATTACTTGTACGGCGATGGGGTCGTTGATGTAGATCACCGGATTGCCTCTGCATGCCGCCTACCCCCCATCCAGATCTGCCGCTGGCACCACGACGTTGTCGGCCACCTGCTACTTGGCGGCGACGGCTACTACCTGCTGCTCAGCGGAGACGGCTACCACCTGCTACTCGGCGGCGATGGCTACCACCTGCTGCTCGGCAGTGACGGCTAACACCTGCTGCTCGGCAGTGACGGCTAACACCTGCTGCTCGGCGGCGATGGCTACTGGATGGACGGATGAAGTCTCACCCTCGACGGCGCGGCGACGAGTGGTGTTCGTGCTCGGAGAAGACGCCTCTGCCTGTTTAGCGACGACCGAGCCATCTGCTGCTGCGCCTTCAACTGGCTTCACCTCCGGCTTGTCTCCACAAGTACACTTCATGGCGCACCAAGGGAAGGAGGTAGTGCAAGCAAGGGAGCTTTGGCGCATGCGGCAAGTGTAGATTGGGGTCTTGGGACTAGACAGACTAGGGGGAAATGACACGAGCTCATGGAAGAAGAAGGTCGAGGGGGTTATAAACACCGGACCATTCGTAGTCCTCGAGTGGACACCTGTGGTGGGCGGGGGGCTACCATGATCTCCACCCTTTTTTTTGGGTTCCCTTTTTTTTGAAACAGCCACGATCTCCACTTTAGAGCTGCATTGAAAACATGCTCATGGCAGACCTCGATTCCACTGCATGCAAGTGGCGCCGAACCAATTTCTAGCAACGTTAGATCTACTCGAGGGGGGCCCTTGACTCATGGAAGTTACTAGAGGTAGGGCCCAATTGGAAGTGAGATTGAGAGCGCTGGGTAAAAATGGGAGATGTCTTATTAAAATCAAGTGGCAATAAATTGCAGCGTCCCATCGACAACCATGCACTCGATGACCCCGTTGCCCTGTGCATGTGTTGTAGTAGAAGTAGTAGGCTTTTCAGACTTGATTAAACTTGACATCACCGCTCGATAACTTTTTGCATGGACGGCATCGTGTTCCTTCTTGTAGAAGTCTCGTTGAGGGAGACGTTCGTGCTGTCTCATGCTGTACTGTGAAGGGCACGATGTGTGCAACGATCATCGTTGGATCGCACAGAATCAACGGTTGGGGCGCACGATCCGCGTGGCAACTGTGACAACCAATCAGGGAGTAGCAAACAGGGTGAGCACAGGTTTGGGCTTCTACGAAAGATAGAGAGAGGGGGGCAAAACTAAGTAGTACCACATAAAACCAAGGGAAAAACTGAGTAGTATAAACATGGAAAGTGTTCCTCTAGACAAACTACATAAGGATCCACCGGTGTCACTTCATATCTATTCTTTTCATGAACCACATAAGGATCCACAAGTGTCATTGGATGTCTGTTCTTTTCATGAACCACACCAAGTGTCATTGCATGTGTGTTCTTCTAAACAAACCACATTAGTCATTGCATGTCTGTTCTTTTCATGAACCACACCCAACGTCATTGCATGTGTGTTCCTCTAGACAAACCACATAAGGATCCACCGGTGTCACTACATGTCTGTTCTTTTCATGAACCACATAAGGATCCACCAGTGTCATTGGATGTGTGTTCATCTCATGAACCACACCCAGTGTCATTGCATGTGTGTTCTTCTAAACAAACCACATAAGTCATTGCATGTCTGTTTTTTTCATGAACCACACCCAGTGTCATTGCATGTGTGTTCTCTAGACAAACCACATAAGGATCCACCGGTGTCACTGGATGTATGTCCTTTTCATGAACCACATAAGGATCCACTAGTGTCATTGGATGTGTGTTCATCTCATGAACCACACCCAGTGTCATTGCATGTGTGTTCTTCTAAACAAACCACATAAGTCATTGCATGTCTGTTCTTTTCATGAACCACACCCAGTGTCATTGCATGTGTGTTCCTCTAGACAAACCACATAAGGATCCACCGGTGTCACTGGATGTATGTCCTTTTCATGAACCACATAAGGATCCACCAGTGTCATTGGATGTGTGTTCTTCTCATGAACCACACAAGGATCCACCGGTGTCATTACATGTCTGTTCTTTTCATGAACCACAGCTAGATCCATTGCATGTCTGTTACTTCCATAAACCACACATGGATCCACTGGTGTCATTGCATGTCTTCTCTTTTCATGAACCTCACCCAGTGTCATTGCATGTCAGTTCTTTTCATGAACCACATAAGGATCCACCAGTGTCATTGCATGTCTGTTCTTCTCACAAACCACATAAGGATCCACCGGTGTCATTGCATGTATGTTCTTTTCATGAACCACACCCAGTGTCATTGCATGCGTGTTCCTCTAGATAAACCACATAAGGATCCACCAGTGTCATCGGATGTGTGTTCTTTTAATGAACCACACCCAGTGTCATTGCATGTATGTTCCTCTAAACAAGCCACATAAGGATCCACCAGTGTCATTGCATGTCTATTCTTTTCATGAACCACACCCAGTGTCATTGCATGTGTGTTCTTCTAAACAAACCACATAAGTCATTGCATGTCTGTTCTTTTCATGAACCACACCCAGTGTCATTGCACGTGTGTTCCTCTAGACAAACCACATAAGGATCCACCAGTGTCATTGGATGTGTGTTCTTTTCATGAACCACACCTGGTGTCATTGCATGTTTGTTCCTCTAAACAAACCACATAAGGATCCACCAGTGTCATTGCATGTCTGTTCTTTTCACGAACCACACCCAGTGTCACTGGATATGTGTTCTTCTAAACAAACCACATAAGTCATTGCATGTCTATTCTTTTCATGAACCACACCCGGTGTCATTGCATGTGTGTTCCTCTATACAAACCACATAAGAATCCACTGGTGTCAATACATGTCTTTTATTTTCATGAACCACATAAAGATCCACCAGTGTCATTGGATGTGTATTCTTCTCATGAACCACACATGGATCCACCGGTGTCATTGCATGTCTATTCTTTTCATGAACCACAACTAGAGTCATTGCATGTCTGTTACTTCCATAAACCACACATGGATCCACCGGTGTCATTGCATGTCTGTTCTTTTCATGAACCACACCCAGTGTCATTGCATGTCAGTTATTTTCATGAACCACATAAGGATCCACCAGTGTCATTGCATATCTGTTCTTCACACAAACTACATATGGATCCACCAGTGTCATTGCATGTCTGTTCTTTTCATGAACCACACCCAGTGTCATTGCATGTGTGTTCCTCTAGACAAACCACATAAGGATCCACCGGCATCATTGGATGTGTGTTCTTTTCATGAACCACACATAGTGTCATTGTATGTATGTTCCTCTAAACAGACCACATAAGGATCCACCAGTGTCATTGCATGTCTATTCTTTTCATGCACCACACCTAGTTTCGTTGCATGTGTGTTCTTCTAAACAAACCACATAAGTCATTGCATGTCTGTTCTTTTCATGAACCACACCCAGTGTCATTTCACGTGTGTTCCTCTAGACAAACCACATAAGGATCCACTAGTGTCATTGGATGTGTGTTCTTTTCATGAACCACACCCAGTGTCATTGCATGTTTGTTCCTCTAAACAAACCACATAAGGATCCACTAGTGTCATTGCATGTATGTTCTTTTCATGAACCACACCCAGTATCATTGCATGTGTGTTCTTCTAAACAAACCACATAAGTGATTGCATGTCTATTCTTTTCATGAACCACACTCGGTGTCATTACATGTGTGTTCCTCTAGACAAACCACATAAGGATCCATTGGTGTCACTGCATGTCTGTTATTTTCATGGAGCACATAAGGATCCACCAGTGTCATTGGATGTGTGTTCTTCTCATGTACCACACATGGATCCACCGGTGTCATTGCATGTCTGTTCTTTTCATGAACAACAACTAGAGTCATTGCATGTCTGTTACTTCCATAAACCACACATGGATCCACCGGTATCATTGCATCACTACTAGATAAAGTCTTATGGATATATTTATTATCAGTTGAGCATTGTTTTGAATATGCTCCACTGATAATTATCAGTCGAGCATTTAAAAATATGCTCCACTGATATTATTTATAACCAATGGCGCATATCACAAATAATGCGCCACTGATAATGTGGGCCCGACACTCTGGAGGCATGTGGACCAAATATCAATGGCCCATATGGATATATGCGCCAGTGGTATACTATTATCAGTGGCGCATATCCACATAAGGGAGGGAACAAGAAAGTTCCTCGGAAAGTTGTATGGTACTTTCCTATCACTCCCCGTCTGTAGCGGTATTTCATGGACCCTAAGGAAGCAAAGCTCATGCAATGGCACGTGGAAAGGAAGAAGCCGGTCGAAGATGATCCACATAAGGCAAGATCCTCACACACCCTTCGGACGCTAGCCAGTGGAACGCACTGGACATTGACTTTCCAGACTTCAGGGGCGATCCAAGGAACGTCAGGCTTGGTATGAGCACCGATGGACTCAATCTGTTTGGCAACCAGAGTAGAACACATAGCACCTGGCCCGTGTTTGTATGGCCGTATAACCTCCCTCCCTGGTTGTGCACCAAGCAGAGATACGTACACATGTGTATTCTGATTCAGGGGCCTAAACAACCAGGTATCGACATGCATCTGTTTCTCGGGCTGCTGAAAGAAGAGTTAGCCATGCTGTGGGAGACGCCAGCCCATACGTGGGACACATACACAGGAGATTATTTCCATATGAGAGCCGCGCTGCTCAAGACGGTGCAGGACTATCCAGGTTACGCATACGTGTCTGCCCAGGTGAACCACGGACACAAAGCATGTGTCAAGTGCATGGATAAGACCCTGCAACTCCAGCTACCAAGGGATACCGGGTCATCGAAGACCGTGTTCCAACGGACTCGAATGTGGCTTCCAAAGGATCACGCGTGGAGAAAGCATAGAGATCTGTTCCATGGCAAAGTAGAGCTTGAAAAAGCCCCACGTCCGAGGAGCGGATAAGTGATCCAAGATATGTTGGACAACTGGGAAGAGTGCCCTTTGCAGGGAAAGAAGCGTCCTAGGACGAAACTGCTGCATGGTGTGTGGAAAGCTAGGCCTATTTTCTGGGACCTGCCATACTGGAAATACCTCCACATGCCCCATAGCCTTGATGTCATACACATCACGAAAGAACGTGGGCGAGAGTCTGCTTGCCACTATCATCAACATGCCGGATAGGACCAAAGACGGGCCGAAAGCAAGGAACGACCTGATGGAACTTAGCATCAAGGAAGAACTTCATGAGACGCCGCCGCCCGATGATGATGATGATGATGATGAGACGGCGCCTGAAGATACTCAAGGTCGCCACAAAAGGGTTAAGAGGGGAATTGAAGTGTTTCTGGCTGCCTGCTTCACTCTAAGTGAGCAGGAGCTTGAGCAGTTTTTCAACTGCCTCCTAGGAGTCAAAGTTTCTTACGGTTACTCGGGGAACATAGGTAGATATCTGGACAAAGCGAAGAAGAGGTTCAGCGGGATGAAGTCTCATGACTGTCACGTGCTGATGACGTAGATACTTCCCGTTGCGATCCGAGGGATAAAGGACGAGCACGTCCGTGAGACGTTGTTTGGCCTCTGCAACTTCTTCGACATCATCTCGAGGAAGTCGATTGGCTTGAAGCAGCTCGACACACTACAAGATGAGATTGTCGTGATACTATGCGAGCTCGAGATTTACTTCTCGCCCGCATTCTTTGACATCATGGTCCATCTACTCGTCCATGTCGTGGATGACATCATTCATCTCGGGCCGACATTCCTGCACAACATGATGTCGTTTGAAAGGCTTAACGATGTTATCAAAGGATTCGTATGCAACAGGTCCCTTCTAGATGGAAGCATTGCCAAGGGCTTTCTGACCTACGAGTGCGTCTCTTTCTGCTAGAATTATCTACGCACCAACCAGGACAACGAGGATGACCCTGTTGATCTGCCCAAAAGGACGCACCTCGGCAGGCTCGCTGGATATGGCCACCACGAGGGCTTTCGCACCATGCATGTCGGCGCGAAGGGTCGACGTGACGACTTTGACAGGGCACACCTAGTCATGCTACAACACATCGAATTGGTCGATCCTTGGGTGGAAGAGCATAAAAGCTTAATCGAGCAGAAGTTCATTGACCTTGGTCGACTGAGGAAGAAGGGAGACGTAACAAGAGAGCACAACTCTAGCTTCACGGCTTGGTTCAAGAAGAAGCTTCAAGACAATCCCCCCGTAGACCCGCGAATGCCTTATACGGAGGATGAAAAACTAATTTTTGCCTTGTCAAATGGCCCCGGGCACAACGTGAGGACATATCAGGTATACGACATCAACGGGTACATATTCTACACCGAGAAAAGGGACATGAGCAGCGACTATCAGAACTCAGGAGTAACGATGCTATCCTATGCCGATGATGAAGCCACCGTCAAGGAATGATTTTTCAGAAGGATCGAGGATATCTGGGAGCTTGACTACGCCGGAGAGAAGGTGCCGATATTCCGTGTCAAATGGGCCAAGAGCGTCCAAAAAGAGGGTCGGTATTTCACCACCATGGTTATACCCGATGCCTCCGCGAAGAACGCCTCCGCAAAAAATGAGCCATGGGTACTCGCGAGCCAAGTTGACCAATGTTTCTTCATCACTGACCCGTCAAAGACAAGCCGTGTTGTCGTGAGGTGGGGCAAGAGGAGCATCATCGGAATGGACAGACCCGCCAACGATCAAGACTTAGAAAAGAATGGCGATCCGAAGATCGAAGAGGAATTTGACAAGTACTTCGACAAGCCGACTGCTGTAGGAAAAAGGAAGACCACCCTACCTACTAAAGGTTGTCCGTTCACGAGAAGAAACCTTAACATTTCCGAGCGAAAGTATTCAACCGCGAGGAAGAAGGGCAAGAAGGTTGCAAAGAGACGCTAGCTCTAGCTAGCTCGGAATCGAGATCATGCACACATGACATGACATTTTTATGGAGAATATTGGTGTGTATGGATATTGAATAAGATGTCATTGTTTTAAATAGATTTGTGAATGTTAAACTTAATTATTATTTGTTACAAAATATTAAAATATACTAGATATTATTTATATACTAGATATGCACCATTAGTATTTTGTAAAATATTAAAAATTGAAAAAAAAATTGTGAGAGAGCCCAGGAATCAAACCTGAGAGCTCCCAACAACAGGCGTGTGTAGGTGACCACTGTGATAGGCGTGTGTAGGTGACACAAACCAAGGCATCGTGGGTTTTGGCTAAGTGGAAAATACCAATGGCGCATATAGGGAAATATGCGCCACGGATATTTCACACATAGCCAAAAAATGTGAGGCAACCAGGAATCGAACCTGGATGCCCCAGCCCAGGTTTTGCCCCATGAGTCGAACCACTGCGGTAAGCCTGTGTTACTGCCACATAAGAGGGCGTCGTTTTATTTGACTAAGTGTAGAATATCAATGGCGCATATCGAAAAATATGCGCCACGGATATTTTACACTTAGCCAAAAAAACCGATCAACCCTTTCTTCTCACTCTCAATGTAGTCTCTCATATCCAATCCCCTTTCGATCGTGTCTCACGCGAACCCTAGCACGCCAACAGAGTCGCCCTGCCTCCACTAGAGCAGTCATCACTGGTGAGCGCCACCCCGTCCCCTCCTCTCCCCCTCATCTCCCCCTGCTCCCCCCTCCCTTCCCCTAATCTCGAACCCGTCCCCTTGCTAGGAGAACCACCCCGTCCCCTTGAAGCAACCAGGAGGAGGAGGAGCACTAGGAGCACTGCCGACGAGGAGAAGGGCCACACGCGCCACCGACGAGGAGGAGAAGGGCAGCGCCACCGACGAGGAGGAGAAGGGCCACGCGTGCGCCACCAACGAGGAGGAGAAGGGCAGCGCCGCATGCACCACTGACGAGGAGCGCGGTCACCATCGCCAAGAGCTCGCCGCATTCACCATCACCGCCTCCCTCGATTGCTCGCCGTCAAGCCACCATCAACGAGCTCCTCTTGGTGCGCCCTCTCTTTCCACTCTCTCCCTCTGGCCGTAGCTAGGTCCATGCCTCAGTAATGGGTTCTAGGGTTTCTAGAAAATGGACAGCATGAGTCAAATAAACAATGTGCATTGAAGATCATCCTAGAAAAAAAATCAGCAAGAAGCACTATAAATAAGTCAATTATAGTGTGTATTCATAGTTAAATTGTGGTTCAGTAGTGGTAGTGCAAAATGTGGTTCAGTAGTGGTAGTGAAAAATGTGGTTCATCTATGTGGTTTAGCTATGTGGTTCAGTAGTGGTAGTGCTCAGCTATGTGGTTCAGCTATGTGTAGTAGAACTAGTAAGATGGAACAGTGCAACAAAATGAAATCAATAGTTAATCCTGGCGCACAGTTTCAGTTGCAGTTGTTGGTTTTCAGAGGCTGTGACAGTCAAGAAAACACATTTCAAATTCTCTGTACTAGTAGTATTTCCTTAGAAATGGTGCCTTCAGAAAGACAGGGGCCACACTAGGATCCAACAAGCTTTGTACTGCAATGCACATACATAGCCACCAGTGTCCAGTGGCATGTACCCACCAGCCAGCCAGCTAGACAGCACCTACTCGTCAGGTCAAAGAGCTAAGTAAAGTGAGCAATTTTGCAAAGCCCCCTTTAATCACCCCCAGTTAATCACACAAGCAAACAGCATCAGCATTACTATGCTTGTGCCTGACAAAAAGGATTTGGCAATGACACCTCATAAAGAACTACTCCTACATAAACTGCTTTTTTATTTGCCTTTCTTCCTTGTTGTGAGTACTCAGTGTAGAGTACTGGCCGTAGAGACAGTACATGCAATAACTATGTTGCACCTTTCTACTAGGTCAGAAAGAAACTAGGAAAAGGTGCTACCTTTTAAACCTGTGCTTGGTTACTTGTGTGCTAGTACAACTAGTTTCATGTGTTGTGAGCCTGAGAGAGGTAAGAGATTTTTGGGATTAGATTAATGGAAGATTGGGCTCTCCTCCTAATAGAGCCAACGTTTGCTGACAAATGCCAACGCAAGCATTAGCATTGGTCTCTCTCTCTCCCCCAAACTAATCTCCAAGATTTCAACAATATAATAGTGATCAGGGCTCAAGGGGCACATGAAGCAATGAGAAATTAATAGTACTGCAAGACATCATTAATTGAGTATTACATTAGGACCATGTCTCTACTTAATCCTGGCGCACAGTTTCAGTTGCAGTTGTTGGTTTTCAGAGGCTGTGATAGTCAAGAAAACACATTTCAATGACACTTGCAGAATATCGCTGATGTATAAGCGATGCTATGTAGTTGGCTGTCAGGATGATGTGTATGTTTGGAAGGTCCAAACATGGCTCAGGGAAGATAGATTTCCATTTACATTGATTGTAAGTTTAGGCCAGTTGCTATTGGTGCGGATAGCCATCTGTGTCTGTTGGGTTGCAATAGGTCTACCCAGTTTTATGTGAAGCTCCCTAGTTGCCTTTTGAAGTAACTGAAAAAGCTTGGTGCTGATAGCCACATGTGTCTGTTGAATAGCATGATTATACACATAAATTGAGGACCTGGAATGTCCAGGAGCATTTGGTCTCCATTTTAATCATCTCTAGCTAGCTATGTACACAGAATGAACTAGCTACCTGTTTGTACCTACCATATTGGTGTTCCTATGATAGATCATAGATGAGATTGCTGAACTCACATTTTATTTGAGAATTGACAGTCTGAATGCTGTCATGGAGAATTTTCAAGCTGGAAATTTAATTACTACAGATCAGTAGAGGATCCTAAATAAAAGAAGATTGATAACTAGAGCACATTATTTTGCTCTTTGTATATGTATGATTGGATGGCTGTCATCAATTTGAAAACTGGAGCACATTATTTTGTATGAAAACTGTTGCAGGGAATTCATTTGAGTTGCCCATTTCTCCTGAAGTGTTGATTGACTTCCGTTTCGGTTGAGAAATGGGCACTCCTAGGTCAAAAAAAAGCAAAGGTCATTCCGAATTTTTCGGTCGACTCTAGCTTGTACTAATTACATTGTTGCATTTTATCTTTGAAGAGCAAACGTGTCGAGCGGAGACAAAGACATCGGGGCTGGCCCTTCTCAGCCCATGAGCGTCGAAGAACGAGCAAGAAGAGCCAACCTCAAGTTTTGGCGGTTTGGCGATGACTTAAGCGGGTCTGACGAGGTGGCCAAAGCTACGGATCACGATGAAGTTGACGAGGAGGCCCAAGCTGCCGACCAAGAAGATGACGAGGATTTTGAATATGAGGAGGAGGCCGAAGATGGCGATAACGACATAAGCAGTAATGGTGACGAGGAGGCCGAAGCAAGTCATGGCGGTGAACACGTGGACGACGATGGCGCCTCCCCGCCCGCTAGGAAGAAGAAGAATAAGACGGAAAGTCGGGAGCGGACGCTGCCGAAACTCGGCACCAACCGCGAAGAGTTCACCCGTGTGAAACCGGGTGGCCAACCCTTGGAGCCTGCGAAGCTTGCCACTGGGTACGGCCTACAAATCGGGTGCATCGTGCGGGAGAGCATGAGCATCAACCAGAAGGACATAAGAAAGAAGAAACGGTTGCGAGAACTCCTCATTGGGAAGCTTCACAAATGGTACAAGTTCCAAGATGAGTACGATAACCAAAAGCTCATAGGGAACAAGGTAAACAAGTTAGCCCTCACGAGGATGAGCACCGCCTTGAGCAGCTGGAAAAGCCGAGTGAAGAGGAGGATTAACGAGGGTAAAAGTTGGGAGGAGATAAAGAAGGTCGAGCCGATGCTCGACGAAGATGAATTCATCAAGTTCAAGGCGAACTACACTTCACCGGAAGGTCAGGAATGGACCGAGGGGGGGAAGCGTATGCGGGAGCTGAACATAGGTAACCAACGTTGCGGAAGCGGCGATTACCGAGGAAAAAAGGCCGTTTGGGCAAAGGAGGACACCAAGTATGCCCGTCTAGGGAAAGATAACCTGTGGCACAAATTCACGGACGAGCAGGTGATGCAGTTTGTCCGCGCCCGCTACTATCTCCACCCCGAACTCAAGGAATTCGTTACCGACGACGATGATGTGAGGAAGTTCTAGAAAAGGCTGGTAAGGAATTTATCTCGGAGTACATCTGTATTTCTAATCAAGTAATGAAGCCGAATTTCTAAATGGGATCACTTTCCTTCTCTTCAGAGATCCGAAGAAAAGTCTTGTGCTTCAAGTGCGAGCTCGTCCCAGGGGTCGACGCCGGACCCGCGGTAGGACACGCCCTTCAACAGGGCGACAAACGTGTTCATGGGGAGGGCCAAGTCCGCTCCGCCGACTTTATTTGGCCGCGTGTCCGGCTATGGTACGTACGAAAAGGTTGGCGACTTTAGGAAAGAGGACCCAAAGGCTAAGAAAGAGAGGAAGGCCACGGCGGCGGCAAGTGAAAAACGCGAGGTTGAAGTCCTCTGGGAGCAGATGGAACAAATGCCGAGGCTGATCAATGAGAACGTGCAAGAGAAGATCCGCGAGATGTTTCCCAATGAGCTGTGGGAGGGGATCGCTGCTTGGAATGCGGCAGGTCGACGAGGGCCGCTCGTGGTGTCCAGCCTCTCTGGTAGCAACTCGATCCAGCACGTGTCGCTGAACGTGGTGAAGCCCGAGTCCGCCAACGTCGAGATGCACCCGGTCGCTCCGGTGCCCCCTCCCGCCGGCGCCAACACCAACGCGCAGCCGAAGGTCGCTCTAGTGACACCTCCCGCTGGCGCCAACACAGAGCCGCAGGTCACACCGATGCCCCCTCCCGCCAGAACTAAGGTGCAACTGACGGTGCTTCGTAAGGCATCTCAGCGGGAGGATGATACCGGTGTCTCGACATTAGCCGAGCTCAACGCCATCTCCAAGGTAATGACGCCGGCCAACACATGCATTGATAACATTTCATCTCCTTTGCCTTTGATGACTAGCTAGAGCCATCTCACGATGCTTGTTCCTCCGAAGGACACTACTTGCACGCTCTTGCATTACGTGGACGACGATCTAAAGGATGTTGGCAAGGTCTCAATTATTCAACCAAATAGCCACACGATGCACCACAAGTCGATGGAGGATGACGTGTTCAAGGTCCGGTTGACTCGGGTGTTGCCGGGGTGCGAAGACATGGACCCCCCTAGCCAACCTCGAGGCGCTGATGATCATAAGAACCTTCAAGATTGCTGTGGCTAGGTCTTGACATGGCCAAAGACCCAGATTCGGCTTGTGAAGGAACAACAAGTAACTCAGCAGCCAAATGTGCCCTTGCCGCGGCGGCCACAAGAACTAGTCCCCGCCACCACCTCTCATCACTAGCAATTGTTGGCCGCCGCTGCACCGTTGCCTCCACATGGAAAGGCCGCCGCTGCGCCGCCGCCTCCACATGGCAAGGCTGTCGCCGCACTACCGCCTCCACATGGCAAGGCTGCCGTTGCGCCGCCACCGCCCAAGGATGCACCTGGGGACAACATTAACGATGATGATGATGATGATGACAACCCAGATAACTGGATCAACACTAGCGTCATGGACTCTTTGTTCATGCCAAACATGGACGAGCCCTACCATGTTGCCGACGAGCCAAATGCTCGTACCAGAACATGCACGCGTCTAGACTTCCATGGTACCCTAGAGGAGACGCCTCCGGATGCTGGTGCCGCTGGTCCTTATAAAGGCACCCAGGGAATCATTTTTCAGCCCCACCACACTCCATAAGGCGGCGGATGAGCAGATGGCTGCTAATGTGGAGACGAAGACGCATCGCAAGAGAACCAAGAAGAATAATAAGCAGTCTTTGAGCCAGCCGGGTTCGAAGAGGCCCCGGGCTCAGGACGACCCGTTAACATAGCCCGCTGAGGGCACCTTGGCCAGGTTTCACATAGCTGGTCAACCGATTCTGAGTGAGAAGCTGATAAAAAATGCAAGTGGAGCGATGGCTAACCAGCAGCATGGTATTCTATATCCAGAGGAGTGCCTTCTTAAAGAAGCAAATCCATCGTACCCTGTTTTCATGGTCAATGTTCCAACGGGCGCAGGCGTCGTCGATAATGCCCCCACGGATATCTTCTTCATATCGTATGAGGACATCTTCAAGCTTTTCCATGGCAAGCGGATGAACTATAACTTGGTCCGCCTATACGCGCTCCATCGGGTGATGAAGGTCAACAGAGAGAAGACCCCTGGCGTCGTGATAGTAGACCCCTACTTCATACGTGATAGCCAGTTGGTGAATCTAGTGACCCAGGCCAGCGCAAGGAACTACCTCCAAAATTTCATGGTGGACAACAAGAGTGGAAAAGAGCTTATTTTGCCTTTCTTTCCCGAGTAAGTGCACACACTCGCTCGTCGCCGTAACTTGTCCTTTCTTAGTTTTCGGTTGCTCTTTTTCCAACATTGTTTCGTTTCAATTGTTTTGCACAGAGACAAATACTGCACACTGATCCTCATTCACCCGAGTTATTCGCTAGCCACGTACTTGGACTCGGGGAGAGAGCAAAAGAAGAAAGACTACACCAACATAACGAGTCTTCTAGATGATGCTCTCGAGGTATACGCCGAAAATGGAGGAGAATTCAAGAAGGGGGCGGAAAATTTCAGGGATGGCAGACACGTGTTCAAACACGTAATGAAGTTCGCCTGCGTCAAGCAGCTGGATAACAGTGTCAAGGAGACCTACTACGCCCTCCATCACCTACGAGCGATTGTCTGGGATACGCACATCATTACGTTGCCATCTAGTCTTCGAGCATGGGCCAAAGCTGAGGCAAGAATGGACGATGATGAACTTAAGGACGACTTCTTACGCATCCAGACTCAGATTGCAACCATCACAAGGGGTCCTTATCCTGCAAAAGAGCGTTCAGTAAGCGCGAGATCGAAGCACGGCTTGTGGCGCAGGGTGACCATAGGACATGGACAATGAAAGACGGCTACAAACCGTTCCCGGCACCGTGTAAAACAAAGTCTTCATGATGTAGTGTTCCTAGCTACCTAGCGCTCAGCCGGTTTGTGTATCTCGTGTGTGTGTGTGTCATAAACTTTAACTTGCCTTAGCTCGAAACGGTCGTTGTTGGACTTCGTTTACTTATTACCATATGTATGAAACTTATAGCTTGACTTAGATCCAAACCTTCTTTTTTGTGGAGATGCATGTGTTGAACCTTTTAATTCTTTCTGTTGCATGATATAGTACCTATATGCCTTGTGTATAGAGATGACGTGCTATGTGGTTTTCAGAGGGAGGGTCCCAGGAGTCTACGGCGAGTGGGAGGATTTTCATAAGCAAGTGAACAAGTTCAGTGGCAATAGATACAAAGGGTACCCGACGAGAGAGCAGGCGGAAGCTAGGTGGAGGAACCACCTCCTTAGAGAGCAGAGAGACAGGAACCAGATGAAGACCTTGATGATCGTGCTCCCCGTCTTGCTCATCACCGCCATTGCGGTTGTACTCTACCCGGTCCTTTAGTAGTTTAGGACTTGGCTAATGATCATGATGATCAACTTGTTGTAATGTGTAATGTATCAGAAGATGAGATCAATTTGTTCTAGACTTGTATAATATTCGGGCACTTGTCACTTTGTCGGGTTCTAATTGATGTGATGATGTATAGTTCTACTGGTATTATTATCTTTGTTTTTACACTGTTGTGTATCTTTATAAATACATGTATATGTACCTGTATATGTACTTGTATAAATACCTGTATAAATACCTGAGAGCCCTGTATTGTGCATACCTGTACGAAACATCAGTGGTGCATATTTTATTCATCAAGTGGCGCATATAGTATTAGTGGCGCATTTGGCTATATGCGCCACTGGTACAATATCAATGGCGCATATCTTAGGTGTGCCACTAGTGGGCCTATTATCAAAGGCACAAATTGTATATGCGCCATTGATATCTAATTATCAGTGGCACAACACTAGTGGCGCATTCCATATGCGCCACTGATAGCAAAAAGTATGCTCCACTGATAAGGAAATTTCCACTAGTGCATGTATGTTCTTTTCATGAACCACACCCAGTGTCATTGCATGTTAGTTCTTTTCATGAACCACATAAGGATCCACCAGTGTCATTGCATGTATGTTCTTCTCACAACCCACATATGGATCCACCAGTGTCATTGCATGTATGTTCTTTTCAAGAACCACACCCAGTGTCACTTCATGTGTGTTCCTCTAGACAAACCACATAAGGATCCACCGGTGTCATTGGATGTGAGTTCTTTTCATGAACAACACCCAGTGTCATTACATGTATGTTCCTCTAAACAAACCACATAAGGATCCACCAGTGTCATTGCATGTCTGTTCTTTTCATGAACCACATCCAGTGTCATTGCATGTGTGTTCTTCTAAACAAACCACATAAGTCATTGCATGTATGTTCTTTTCATGAACCACACCTAGTGTCATGCACTTGTGTTCCTCTAGACAAACCACATAAGGATCCACAAGTGTCACTGGATGTGTGTTCTTTTCATGAACCACACCCAGTGTCATTGCATGTTTCTTCCTCTAAACAAACCACATAAGGATCCACCAGTGTCATTGCATGTTTGTTCTTTTCATGAACCACGCCCAGTGTCATTACATGTGTGTTCTTCTAAACAAACCACATAAGTCATTGCATGTCTATTATTTTCATGAACCACACTCGGTGTCATTGCATGTGTGTTCCTCTAGACAAACCACATAAGGATCCACCGGTGTCACTGCATGTCTATTATTTTCATGAACCACATAAGGATCCACCAGTGTCATTGGATGTGTGTTCTTTTCATGAACCACACTCTGTGTCATTGCATGTATGTTCCCCTAAATAAATCACACAAGGTCCAACAGCGTCATTGCATGCCTGTTCTTTTCATGAACCACACCCAGTGTCATTGCATGTGTGTTCCTCTAGAAAAACCACATAAGGATCCACCGGTGTCACTGCAAGTCTTTTATTTTCATGAACCACATAAGGATCCACCAGTGTCATTGAATGTACGTTCTTGTCATGAACCACACCCAGTGTCATTGCATGTATGTTCCTCGGAACAAACCACATAAGGATCCACCATTGTCATTGCATGTCTGTTCTTTTCATGAACCACACCCAGTGTCATTGCATGTGTGTTCTTCTAAACAAACCACATAAGTCATTGCATGTCTGTTCTTTTCATGAACCACACCCAGTGTCATTGCATGTGTGTTCCTCTAGACAAACCACATAAGGATCCACCAGTGTCATTGGCTGTGTGTTCTTTTTTATGAACCACACCCAGCGTCATTGAATGTCTATTCCTCTAAAGAAACCACATAAGAATCCACCAGTGTCATTACATGTCTATTCTTTTCATGAACCACACCCAGTGTGATTGCATGTGTTTTCTTCTAAACAAACCACATAAGTCATTGCATGTATGTTCTTTTCATGAACCACACCCGGTGTCATTGCATGTGTGTTCCTCTAGTCAAACCACATAAGGATCCACCAATGTCACTACATGGTTGTTCTTTTCATGAACCACATAAGGATCCACCAGTGTCATTGGATGTGTTTTCTTCTCATGAACCACACATGGATCCACCGGTGTCATTGCATGTCTGTTCTTTTCATGAACCACAACTAGAGTCATTGCATGTCTTTTACTTCCATAAACCACACATGGATCCACCGGTGTCATTGCATGTCTATTCTTTTCATGACCCACACCCAGTGTCATTGCATGCCAGTTCTTTTCATGAACCACATAAGGATCCACCATTGTCATTGCATGTCTGTTCTTCTGACAAACCACATAAGGATCCACCAGTGTCATTGCATGTCTGTTCTCTTCATGAACCACACCCAGTGTCACTACATGTGTGTTCCTCTAGACAAACCACATAAGGATCCACCGGTGTCACTGCATGTCTGTTCTTTTCATGAACCACATAAGGATCCACAAGTGTCATTGGATGTGTGTTCTTTTCATGAACCACGCCCAGTGTCATTGCATGTTTGTTCGTCTAAACAAACCACATAAGGATCCACCAGTGTCATTGCATGCCTGTTCTTTTCGTGAACCACACCCAGTGTCATTGCATGTCTGTTCTTTTCATGAACCACGCCCAGTGTAATTGCATGTGTGTTCCTCTAGACAAACCATATAAGGATCCACCAGTGTCACTGCATGTCTGTTCTTCTCATGAACCACATAAGGATCCACCAGTGTCATTGAATGTGTGTTCTTCTCATGAACCACACATGGATCCACCAGTGTCATTGCATGTCTGTTCTTTTCATGAACCACAGCTAGAGTCATTGCATGTCTGTTACTTCCATAAACCACACATGGATCCACCAGTGTCATTGCATGTCTGTTCTTTTCATGAACCACACCCAGTGTCATTGCATGTGTGTTCCTCTAGAAAAACCACATGTGGATCCACCAATGTCATTGCATGTCTGTTCTTTTCATGAACCACAGCTAGAGTCCACCAGTGTCATTGGATGTGTGTTCTTCTCATGTACCACACATGGATCGACCAGTGTCATTGCATGTCTGTTCTTTTCATGAATCACAGCTAGAGTCATTGCATGTCTATTACTTCCATAAACCACATATGGATCCACCTAGTGTGATTGCATGTCTGTTCTTTTCACAAATCACACATGGATACACCAGTGTCATTGCATGGGTGGCCAATAGACTCAGTCTTCTAGAAGGCACGCCCTAACATAGTTGTTCTGCTTGACGGTTGTTACATACCATTCGATCGGGGCGCTTGGATGATTGGGATGGTCTTCGTGTGAGCGATCCGCGACAGGCTGTTCTGCGGCATGATTGGCCATGCTTGCTCTGGACAAACTGGCAACACCTGGCGCTCCCCTGTTGCGAGTGTCACGTCTCACGAGTTCAGTGGGCCACATCCTAGTGTCACATCCCCATTACTTCTCTTCCTCCCTGTACTTCTCTTCCTTCCCCTCGAAGCCACTTTCCCCACTTCATTCCCATCCTGCCGTAGCCACAAGCTGACAGCGCCTCCATCCCAATCCCCTCTCCGGCAGCCACCCCCCTCCCCTCTTGCCTTGGGTTCAAGGGAAGACGGCGAGGAAACACGTCGTGACGATAGGGACGGTGATTTTGATGTGGGTCGTCTCATCTCTATTTCTATCATATGTGGCCAGTTATCTATTTTTTGACCTAGATCTAATCTGTTTAATCATGCGAGTATGATGTGTCAGGCCAACCAGCGATGTATGACTCTGACTATCACGGTTTAGCGGATGAAGACAGTCCTCTGCTATGTAAACATGGATATGTGCCCGCTAAATTTGTAGCGTTCGAAGGACGAAACGCAGGCAGGAGGTTTCTACGATGTCAAGGACATCGTGCAATGATGCAAGGCAGAAGTTGCGGTGTTATCAAATGGGTAGATCCAGAGTGGCCCAAATCGATGTAGAAAACGCTGGACAAACTATGGGAAATGACTGTTGAGTTGAAAGAATCCGTATTCAGCTCACTTCTTGATAGTGTTGAGATGAAGCTATGGGAACCAGTTGACACGACCAAGCATAAGCGATATCTCAGGTGGGTGCAAGACAAGGTTAGCAAAGTCGAGAAGGAGAGGGACACGGCGTTGGTACTGAAGGCTAAAGCAGAGCAAGAACTGACTCAAGCAAGGAATGATCTCCACCAGGCCAAAGTCCTACAGTTCACAACTATGAGTATTGACAAGTGCATGAGGAAAAATGCAGAGAAACAATTGAAGTTGTCCAAGGAAGATGCTAAAAGAAAGGAGCAGACGATTCGATCCTTGCTCTCGCAGGAAGATGCGCATCGGGCTAAGATTAGGAAGATCAAGGAGATGTGTGATAACTAGTTCTATTTAGCTTAAGCTCCGTACCTTTTTAAGTTGTAATAGGTGTACTTGTTAACCTAGCGGTCTGAACTATTGGTCCCGAAGTCCAGGGAGGAAACAAATTGCTCTCCCGTTAGTCTGACCCCGCATTACTTCTTTTGTCTGACCAATGCCCCTTGGATATTCCACCCATCGCTTCGTCCTCCTCGTGTACAAATAGGAGGCGCCACAGCGCGTCGCTTCGTCGTCCATCCCCTCGTCCTCTCCAATCTCCACCGCGTCGTAGCTTCGTCGTCCATCCCCTCGCTCCCTCTCCAATCTCCACCACGCCGCCATGGAGATGCCCGATCTGAACTTCTACGAGGCTGTGATGTTCGCGAACTTCGACATCCTTGCACCGCCAGCTGCGACGGTGCCCCATGGATGGCGCATCAGCTCTACGGGGGTGCCAGTGGCTCCGCTCCCTGGCCGAGCCGAGATGGAGAGTGAAATCGCGGCGCGCCACCGCCAGATACCCGCGTGGAAGAGGGCACTGCCCCGATACGCGACATCCAGCCCGTACTGGCCGACGTTGTTCAAGAAGGAGCGAAAGGCCAAGATTGGCAACCGCATCATTGACGGGCGCGTGGTGCACCGGGATCTCCGCAACCGAGAAGGGCAGGAGAGGTACTGGTTCGTCCCTGGACGGACCAAGTACACCGTCATCGCTGCCGCTCGCCGCGAAGAGGTGCTCCATCTCGCGAACAATGCAGAAATCGTGGAGGTTCCGTCCGCCAATGACGAGGAAGCCGACGGCTCGGAGGACAATGGCAGCGGAAGTGAAATTGTTGACTAGTGGTTGAATTAATATAGGATGTGAAATCGTACCTTTGTTTAGAAGAATTTGTGGTTGAAGTAATGAAATGCCTCGATTTAGATCTCTGTCTCGATTAATTTGTGGTAGAATTTGTGATTTAGATCAATTTCTGCCTCGATTTAGATCTCTATCCAGGATTGGGAACGTGACTGTGGACCAAAGACACCATTTCTACTACTGTATTCTGACATTGGTGGTTTGTTTAAACGTAATCTACGTGGATTGTGCCGCATGCAAATGGCACAACCACAATTTATAAAGTGGAAGCACGTACACCCGGTTACTAGAGATCCGGGAGCTTCGCCAGATGCAGGAGCAGAGAGGCGGTGAGATAGACGGGCTCAAGATTAGGCGAGAAAGTGGTACCGATTTCCTCCTCATCTAGGAATTATCGGTGAGAACATTGTTGTTTATGTTGCCACATTGTGGTGCAGCATCTGAAATAAGTTGTTGCTTCGTGGAGTGTGGCAGCTTAAATAATTTATTTCTGTGTCACTTACATTCCGTCGTATTTGGAGACCTCCTGCCCCTCAGCAATCGTGGAACTAGTGCTGCGTGTTTTCAGATAGCAGTGGCACAATCAAAATTTCGGATTCAACTACTGACTCGGGCGTTTCCAAACCCTAAGTCGCGGTACATTTTACACAGAGAACGTGGGTAGATTGTTTCGCCCAGCAACGTGCCACACACAGAGCTCCAAAATTTAACAGAATTACATATATAGGTTCAAGTTCAACACATTACTATGTATCTTCATTGCGAGCAGCCTTCTTCCGCAGCCTAGGTGCCAAGCCTTCACGTCCACTGGCTTCTTCATTTCCTGCCATCTTCCTCTTCCACGGTGCCAATTTTCTTAGCTTCACGTACTCTGCATTGCCGGGACAATGGGCACCAAAATCATGTCCAGCATCATCTTTCCACTCGTTTTTAATTTCTTCGGGCAGCAAAATGACTGACCCGGCAGTCATGTTTCTAACCTTGCGGCACTTCTTGTCAAATAAACAAGACTATTGCATAACTACCCAATATCTACAGAGTAAATAAAACAAAAATGACAATTCAGCACAAACATGCGAACCCGAAGCGACCTTTGCTTACCAGGAGCTAATTGGGATCGAGCAACCACCCTGTCAAAGAATAGAAGGGCGACTCCCAGTTGCAGCAGCTTCCACATCCAGTACATCACATTTCAGCTCAAATATGGCAGCCGAAGCATACCTTTTCATCAACCCAATTAGTTGACTGTCACACGTTAGAGGAACCATGATGCCATGTTCATCCATGAATCTGAACTTTGCAGTCTGCTTTGGCCATAATTCATCATGATTACGCAGAGCAGCAACAATACCATATATAGTGTAGAACTGCGCAGGTGCTTCTTCCATCGTGAAACAATGGACTTGCCCTTAGAGTCGTACCTGTAGAGGACTACAGTAACCAGGTAAGGGGGGTCCGCGGAGATCCCACTTGACAGAAAACTTTGGACAAAATATGTTTGTCAACGTTGGGCTAACAAACAATTTGAGGTTCAGTAGCCAGCTAGCAGTTATAATTAGTGCGAATAGTAAAGAGAAGGGTAGCTCACCCGCTTGTAGCCAGAACTTCTTCTTCCTTGATAGTAGGATTTGACATCCTCCGAACTGCTCTGCTCATCGGTGGCGGAGGCGGACTAGAGCCTCGCAATGGCGGCTATGGCACGCGTCATTGGAGCTCGGGATCAGCGACTGGGCGTAGCAACTGGGCGCAGCAACTTGGCACCGGAAGTCAAATGTCCAAAGGGATCGTCCTGCCTAGAGGGTGGATTTAGACGCCGCCGTTGCTAGGGGAAAGGTGGGAATTGATTTGTGAAATTGGTCAACGCATCCAATCCACTTAGCTACTCGATTTGCCTAAGAGTTTGCCGCATTGGCGCTCGCGTCACGGACAGATGACCGACATGGGGGTCCCGACCGTCTACTTCACAGGGCAGTTTAACGAAATGTTTGAATTTGGCAGGGGTGAGATGAGTTTGCCTCGAAATGGCCCCTCTCCGTAGTTGACGGCCCAACTTTTCGAAACGCAGAAATTCAAGCAACTTAGGTACCACCATGCGCTGGCCTGTGAACTTTGGTACCGCAGACGAACAGGCCCATCATATACACGTTTCTTCTAATGAGAGGATGACATGTGGGTCCCAGAAGGTTGATTAGAAGGTAGATGCATCGAGCGGTGCTATCAACTTCGGAAAAGGGTAGCGCGAGCGAAGGAAAAGTTTTCCATCATACACACGATCCTTCTAATGAGAGGTTAACATGCGGAACCTAGCAACCTGACTAAACGGCACACGCCTCGAGCTACATTATCGAGTTCAAATCAGGGAGGCACGACCGAAAAGTATGGTCCGCTAGAGACACTGACGTCCAGGACCCACACGCCTCAAAAGACTTCGGCGAGTCAACATCGCGCGAGGAAAGGACAATCTTGCTTCTGCCACGCGATAGCTAAACATCCTCCATGTTTTTAGCAGATCCGTCGTAGTAGAGAGCCGCGAAACCGGAAAAAAAAAGTTTGCCACCGGCCACGACCGAGCCGAGAGTTTTGTCGCGGAAGATGCGCCTTCTACGACAATCGTCGGGCCATTCGTTGCGGAAGGAAACTTTTCTTGTAGTGAAAAGAACAGACATGCAATGACTCTAGCTGTGGTTAATGAAAAGAACACACATGCAATGAACTCTGGTTGATCCATAGGTGGTTAATGAAAAGAACACACATGCAATGACACTGGTGGATCCATATGTGGTCTATGAAAAGAACACACATGAAATGACTCTAGTTGTGGTTAATGAAAATAACACACATGCAATGTCACTGGTGGATCCATATGTGGTTTGTGAAAAGAACAAACATGCAATGAACTCTAGTGGATACATATGTGGTCTATGAAAAGAACAAACATGTAATGAACTCTGGTTGATCCATATGTGGTCTATGAAAAGAACAGGCATGCAATGACTCTGGTGGATCCTTGTGTGGTTTGTGAAAAGAACAGACATGAAATGACTCTAGTTGTGGTTAATGAAAAGAACACACATGCAATGAACTCTGGTGGATCCATATGTGGTTCATGAAAAGAACACACATGCACTGACACTTGTGGATCCATATGTGGTTTGCGAAAAGAACACAAATGAAATGACTCTGTATGTGGTTAATGAAAAGAACACATATGCAATGACACTGGGGATCCATATGTGGTTTGTGAAAAGAACACACATGCAATGAATCTAGTGGATTCATATGTGGTTTGTGAAAAGAACACACATGCAATGACTCAGGTGGATCCATATGTGGTTTGGGAAAAGAATAGACATGCAATGAACTTTGGTGGATCCTTGTGTGGTTTGTGACAAGAACACACATGCAATGACTCTAGTTGTGGTTTATTAAAAGAATAGACATGCAATGACGCTAGCTGTGGTTTATTAAAAGAACACATGCAATGACCTCTAGTGGATCCATATGTTGTTTGTGAAAAGAACACACATGAAATGACTCTAGATGTGGTTAATGAAAAGATCACACATGCAATGACACTGGTGGATCCATATGTGGTTTGTGAAATGAACACAGACGCAATGACACTGGTGGATCCATATGTGGTTTGTGAAAATAACACACATCAAATGACTCTAGATGTGGTTAATGAAAGGAACAAACATGCAATGACTCTGTTGGATCCTTGTGTTGTTTGTGAAAAGAACGGACATGCACTGACTCTAGCTGTGGTTAATGAAAAGAACACAAATGCAATGAACTCTGGTGGATCCATATGTGGTTTATGAAAAGAACACACATGCAATGACACTGGTGGATCGATATGTGGTTTGTGAAAACAACACACATTAAATGACTCCCGCCGTGGTTAATGAAAACAACACACATGCAATGACACTGGTGGATCCATATGTGGTTTGTGAAATGAACGCACATACAATAACTGTAGTTGTGGTTTATTAAAAGACCACGCATGCAATGACACTGGTGGATCCATGTTGTTTGTGAAAAGAACAGACATGCAATGACTCTAGCTATGGTTTATGAAAAGAACACACATGCAATTATACTGGTGGATCCATATGTGGTTTGTGAAAAGAACACATATTCAATGACTGTAGGTGTGGTTTATTAAAAAAACACATGCAATGACTCTAGGTGTGGTTTATTAAAAGAACACACATGCAATGACACTGGTGGATCCATGAGGTTAATGAAAATAAAAGACATGCAATGACACTGGTGGATCCATATGTGGTCTATGAAAAGAACAGGCATGCAATGGCTCTAGTTGTGGTTAATGAGAAGAACACACATGCAATGACACTAGGGGATCCATATGTGGTTAATGAAAAGAACACACATGCAATGACACTGGTGGATCCATATGTGGTTTGTGAAAAGAACACACATGCAATGACTCTAATGGATCCATATGTGGTTTGTGAAAAGAACAGACATGAAATGACTCTAGTTGTGGTTAATGAAAAGAACACACATACAATGAACTCTAGTGGATACATATGTGGTTCATGAAAAGAACACACATGCACTGACACTGGTGGATCCATACGTGGTTTGCGAAAAGAACACACATGAAATGACTCTGGATGTGGTTAATGAAAAGAACACGTATGTAATGACACTGGGGATCCATATGTGGTTTGTGAAAAGAACACACATGCAATGAATATAGTGGATTCATATGTGGTTTGTGAAAAGAACACACATGCAATGACTCTGGTGGATCCATATGTGGTTTGGGAAAAGAATAGACACGCAATGAACTTTGGTGGATCCTTGTGTGGTTTGTGAAAAGAACACACATGCAATGACTCTAGTTGTGGTTTATTAAAAGAATAGACATGCAATGACTCTAGCTGTGGTTTATTAAAAGAACACATGCAATGACCTCTAGTGGATCCATATGTGGTTTGTGAAAAGAACACACATGAAATGACTCTAGATGTGGTTAATGAAAAGAACACACATGCAATGACACTGGTGGAACCATATGTGGTTTTTGAAAAGAACACACACGCAATGACACTGGTGGATCCATATGTGGTTTGTGAAAATAACACACATCAAATGACTCTAGATGTGGTTAATGAAAGCAACAAACATGCAATGACTCTGCTGGATCCTTGTGTGGTTTATGAAAAGAACAGACATGCAATGACTCTAGCTGTGGTTAATGAAAAGAACACAGATGCAACGAACTCTGGTGGATCCATATGTGGTTTATGAAAAGAACACACATGCAATGACACTGGTGGATCCATATGTGCTTTGTGAAAACAACACGCATGAAATGACTCCAGCCGTGGTTAATGAAAAGAACACACATGCAATGACACTGGTGGATCCATATGTGGTTTGTGAAATGAACACACATAAAATAACTCTAGTTGTGGTTTATTAAAAGAACACACATGCAATGACACTGGTGGATCCATGTTGTTTGTGAAAAGAACAGACATGCAATGACTCTAGCTATGGTTTATGAAAAGAACACACATGCAATGATACTGGTGGATCCATATGTGGTTTGTGAAAAGAACACATATTCAATGACTCTAGGTGTGGTTTATTAAAAGAAAACACATGCAATGACTCCAGGTGTGGTTTATTAAAAGAACACACATGCAATGACACTGGTGGATCCATGAGGTTAATGAAAAGAAAAGACATGCAATGACACTGGTGGATCCATATGTGGTCCATGAAAAGAACAGGCATGCAATGACTCTAGTTGTGGTTAATGAGAAGAACACACATGCAATGACACTAGGGGATCCATATGTGGTTAATGAAAAGAACACACATGCAATGACACTGGTGGATCCATATGTGGTTTGTGAAAAGAACACACATGCAATGACTCTAATGGATCCATATGTGGTTTGTGAAAAGAACAGACATGAAATGACTCTAGTTGTGGTTAATGAAAAGAACACACATACAATGAACTCTAGTGGATACATATGTGGTTCATGAAAAGAACACACATGCACTGACACTGGTGGATCCATACGTGGTTTGCGAAAAGAACACACATGAAATGACTCTGGATGTGGTTAATGAAAAGAACACGTATGTAATGACACTGGGGATCCATATGTGGTTTGTGAAAAGAACGCACATGCAATGAATATAGTGGATTCATATGTGGTTTGTGAAAAGAACACACATGCAATGACTCTGGTGGATCCATATGTGGTTTGGGAAAAGAATAGACACACAATGAACTTTGGTGGATCCTTGTGTGGTTTGTGAAAAGAACACACATGCAATGACTCTAGTTGTGGTTTATTAAAAGAATAGACATGCAATGACTCTAGCTGTGGTTTATTAAAAGAACACATGCAATGACCTCTAGTGGATCCATATGTGGTTTGTGAAAAGAACACACATGAAATGACTCTAGATGTGGTTAATGAAAAGAACACACATGCAATGACACTGGTGGAACCATATGTGGTTTTTGAAAAGAACACACACGCAATGACACTGGTGGATCCATATGTGGTTTGTGAAAATAAAACACATCAAATGACTCTAGATGTGGTTAATGAAAGCAACAAACATGCAATGACTCTGCTGGATCCTTGTGTGGTTTATGAAAAGAACAGACATGCAATGACTCTAGCTGTGGTTAATGAAAAGAACACAGATGCAACGAACTCTGGTGGATCCATATGTGGTTTATGAAAAGAACACACATGCAATGACACTGGTGGATCCATATGTGCTTTGTGAAAACAACACGCATGAAATGACTCCAGCCGTGGTTAATGAAAAGAACACACATGCAATGACACTGGTGGATCCATATGTGGTTTGTGAAATGAACACACATAAAATAACTCTAGTTGTGGTTTATTAAAAGAACACACATGCAATGACACTGGTGGATCCATGTTGTTTGTGAAAAGAACAGACATGCAATGACTCTAGCTATGGTTTATGAAAAGAACACACATGCAATGATACTGGTGGATCCATATGTGGTTTGTGAAAAGAACACATATTCAATGACTCTAGGTGTGGTTTATTAAAAGAAAACAAATGCAATGACTCCAGGTGTGGTTTATTAAAAGAACACACATGCAATGACACTGGTGGATCCATGAGGTTAATGAAAAGAAAAGACATGCAATGACACTGGTGGATCCATATGTGGTCCATGAAAAGAACAGGCATGCAATGACTCTAGTTGTGGTTAATGAGAATAACACACATGCAATGACACTAGGGGATCCATATGTGGTTAATGAAAAGAACACACATGCAATGACACTGGTGGATCCATATGTGGTTTGTGAAAAGAACACAC
>OU342746.1:38565607-38930531 GCA_910589775.1 Avena eriantha
AAAGACATGCAATGAACTCTGGTGGATCCATATGTGGTCTATGAAAAGAACAGACATGCAATGACTCTAGTTGTGGTTAATGAGAAGAACACACATGCAATGACACTAGGGGATCCATATGTGGTTAATGAAAAGAACACACATGGAATGACACTAATGAATCCATATGTGGTTTGTGAAAAGAACACACATGGAATGAGTCTAATGGATTCATATGTGGTTTGTGAAAAGAACACACATGCAATGACTCTAATGGATCCATGTGTGGTTTATGAAAAAACACACATCCAGTGACTCTCGTTGTGGTTAATGAAAAGAACACACATGCAATGAAACTAGGGGATCCATATGTGGTTAATGAAAAGAACACATATGCAATGACTCTGGTGGATCCATATGTGGTTTGGGAAATGAATAGACATGCAATGAACTTTGGTGGATCCTTGTCTGGTTTGTGAAAAGAACACACATGCAATGACTCTAGTTGTGGTTTATTAAAAGAATAGACATGCAATGACTCTAGCTGTGGTTTATTAAAAGAACACATGCAATGACCTCTAGTGGATCCATATCTGGTTTGTGAAAAGATACCACATGAAATGACTCTAGATGTGGTTAAAGAAAGGAACAGACATGCAACGAACTTTGGTGGATCCATATGTGGTTTATGAAAAGAACACACATGCAATGACACTAGTGGATCCATATGTGGTTTGTGAAAACAACACACATGAAATGACTCCAGCCGTGGTTAATGAAAAGAACACACATGCAATGACACTGGTGGATCCATATGTGGTTTGTGAAATGAACGCACATACAATAACTCTAGTTGTGGTTTATTGAAAGAACACACATGCAATGACACTGTTGGATCCATGTTGTTTGTGAAAAGAACAGACATGCAAAGACTCTAGCTATGGTTTATGAAAAGAACACACATGCAATGACTGTAGTGGATCCATATGTGGTTTGTGAAAAGAACACATATTTAATGACTCTAGGTGTGGTTTATTAAAAGAAAACACATGCAATGATTCTAGGTGTGGTTTATTAAATGAACACACATGCAATGACACTGCTCGATCCATATGTGGTTAATGAAAAGAAAAGACATGCAATGAACTCTGGTAGATCCATATGTGGTCTATGAAAAGAACAGACATGCAATGACTCTAGTTGTGGTTAATGAGAAGAACACACATGCAATGACACTAGGGGATCCATATGTGGTTAATGAAAAGAACACACATGCAATGACACTGGTGGATCCATATGTGGTTTGTGAAAAGAACACACATGCAATGACTCTAATGGATCCATATGTGGTTTATGAAAAGAATAGACATGCAAAGACTCTAGCTGTGCTTAATGAAAAGAACACATATGCAATGAACTCTAGTGGATCCATATTTTTCTTTAATGAAAAGAACACACATGCAATGACACTGGTGGATCCATATGTGGATTGTGAATAGAACACACATGAAATGACTCTAGATGTGTTTAATGAAAAGAACACACATGCAAGGACACTGGTGGATCCATATGTGGTTTGTGAAAAGAATACACATGCAATCACACTGGTGGATCCATATGGGGTTTGTGAAAAGAACACACATCAAATGACTCTAGATGTGTTTAATGAAGAGAACAGACATGCAATGAGTCTGCTGGATCCTCGTGTGGTTTGTGAAAAGAATAGAAATGCAATGACTCTAGCTGTGGTTAATGAAAACAACACATATGTAATGAATTCTGGTGGATCCATATGTGGATTACGAAAAGAACACGCATGCAATGACACTGGTGGATCCATATGTGGTGTATGAAAACAACAGAGATGAAATGACTCTAGCCGTGGTTAATGAAAAGAACACACATGCAATGACACTGGTGGATCCATATGTGGTTTGTGAAAAGAACACACATGCAATGACTCTAGTTGTGGTTTATTAAAAGAACACACATGCAATGTCACTGGTGGATCCATCTGGTTTGTGAAAAGAACACACATGCGATGACTCTAGGTGTGGTTTATTAAAAGAATAGACATGCAATGACACTGGTGGATCCATGTGGTTTATGAAAAGAATAGACATGCAATGACACTAGTGGATCCTTATGTGGTTAATGAAAAGAACAGAAATGAAATGGACTCTGGTGGATCCATATGTGGTCTAAGAAAAGAATAGACATGTAATGGCTCTAGTTGTGGTTAATGAAAAGAACACACATGCAATGACATTAGGGGATCCATATGTGATTAATGAAAATAACACACATGCAATGAGACTGGTGAATATATATGTGTTTTGTGAAAAGAACACACATGTAATGACACTAGGGGATCCATATGTGGTTAATGAAAATAACACACATGCAATGATACTAGGGGATCGATATGTGGTTCACGAAAAGAACACACATGCAATGACACTGGTGGATCCATATGTGGTTTGTGAACAGAACACACATGCAATGACTCTAGTGGATCCATATGTGGTTTATGAAAAGAACACACATCTAGTGACTCTAGTTGTGGTTAATGAAAAGAACACAGATGCAATGAAACTAGCAGATCCATATGTGGTTAATGAAAAGAACACACATGCAATGACACTCGTGGATCCATATGTGGTTTATGAAAAGAACACACATGCAATGACACTGGTGGATCCATATGTGGTTTGTGAAAAGAACTCACATGAAATGACTCTAGCTGTGGTTAATGAAAAGAACACACATGCAATGACTCTAGCTGTGGTTAATGAAAAGAATACACATGCAATGAACTCTGGTGGATCCATATGTGTTCTGTGAAAAGAACAAACATGTAATGACTCTAGCTGTGGTTAATGAAAAAGAACTCACATGCAATGACACCGGGGATCCATATGTGGTTTGTCAAAAGAACACACATGCAATGACACTAGTGGATCCATATGTGGTCTATGAAAAGAACAGACATGCAATGACTCAGGTGGATCCTTGTGTGGTTTGTGAAAAGAACAGACATGCAATGATTCTAGCTGTGGTTAATAAAAACAACACATATGCAATGTACTCTAGTGGATCCATATTTGTGGTTAATGAAAAGAACACACATGCAATGACCCTGGTGGATCCATATGTGGTTTGTGAAAAGAACACACAAGAAATGACTCTAGATGTGGTTAATGAAAAGAACACACATGCAATGATTCTAGCTATGGTTAATGAAAAGGATACACATGTAATGAAATCTGGTGGATCCATATGTGGTCTATGAAAAGAACAGACATGCACTGACTCTAGATGTGGTTAATGAAAAGAACTCACATGCAAAGACACTGGGATCCATATGTGGTTTGTGAAAAGATCTCACATGCAATGACACTACTGGATCCATATGTGGTCTATGAAAAGAACAGACATGCAATGACTCAGGTGGATCCTTGTGTTGTTTGTGAAAAGAATAGACATGCAAAGACTCTAGCTGTGCTTAATGAAAAGAACACATATGCAATGAACTCTAGTGGATCCATATTTTTCTTTAATGAAAAGAACACACATGCAATGACACTGGTGGATCCATATGTGGATTGTGAATAGAACACACATGAAATGACTCTAGATGTGTTTAAGGAAAAGAACACACATGCAATGACACTGGTGGATCCATATGTGGTTTGTGAAAAGAACACACATGCAATCACACTGGTGGATCCATATGGGGTTTGTGAAAAGAACACACATCAAATGACTCTAGATGTGTTTAATGAAAAGAACAGACATGCAATGAGTCTGCTGGATCCTCGTGTGGTTTGTGAAAAGAATCGAAATGCAATGACTCTAGCTGTGGTTAATGAAAACAACACATATGTAATGAATTCTGGTGGATCCATATGTGGATTACGAAAAGAACACGCATGCAATGACACTGGTGGATCCATATGTGGTTTATGAAAACAACAGAGATGAAATGACTCTAGCCGTGGTTAATGAAAAGAACAAACATGCAATGACACTAGTGGATCCATATGTGGTTTGTGAAAAGAACACACATGCAATGACTCTAGTTGTGGTTTATTAAAAGAACACACATGCAATTTCACTGGTGGATCCATGTGGTTTGTGAAAAGAACACACATGCGCTGACTATAGGTGTGGTTTATTAAAAGAATAGACATGCAATGACACTGGTGGATCCATGTGGTTTATGAAAAGAATAGACATGCAATGACACTACTGGATCCATATGTGGTTAATGAAAAGAACAGAAATGAAATGGACTCTGGTGGATCCATATGTGGTCTAAGAAAAGAATAGACATGTAATGGCTCTAGTTGTGGTTAATGAAAAGAACACACATGCAATGACATTAGGGGATCCATATGTGATTAATGAAAATAACACACATGCAATGAGACTGGTGAATATATATGTGTTTTGTGAAAAGAACACACATGTAATGACACTAGGGGATCCATATGTGGTTAATGAAAATAACACACATGCAATGATACTAGGGGATCGATATGTGGTTAACGAAAAGAACACACATGCAATGACACTGGTGGATCCATATGTGGTTTGTGAACAGAACACACATGCAATGACTCTAGTGGATCCATATGTGGTTTATGAAAAGAACACACATCTAGTGACTCTAGTTGTGGTTAATGAAAAGAACACAGATGCAATGAAACTAGTAGATCCATATGTGGTTAATGAAAACAACACACATGCAATGACACTCGTGGATCCATATGTGGTTTATGAAAAGAACACACATGCAATGACACTGGTGGATCCATATGTGGTTTGTGAAAAGAACTCACATGAAATGACTCTAGCTGTGGTTAATGAAAAGAACACACATGCAATGACTCTAGCTGTGGTTAATGAAAAGAATACACATGCAATGAACTCTGGTGGATCCATATGTGTTCTATGAAAAGAACAAACATGCAATGACTCTACCTGTGGTTAATGAAAAAGAACTCACATGCAATGACACCGGGGATCCATATGTGGTTTGTGAAAAGAACACACATGCAATGACACTAGTGGATCGATATGTGGTCTATGAAAAGAACAGACATGCAATGACTCAGGTGGATCCTTGTGTGGTTTGTGAAAAGAATAGACATGCAATGACTCTAGCTGTGGTTAATAAAAAGAACAGATATGCAATGAACTCTAGTGGATCCATATTTGTGGTTAATGAAAAGAACACATATGCAATGACCCTGGTGGATCCATATGTGGTTTGTGAAAAGAACACACAAGAAATGACTCTAGATGTGGTTAATGAAATGAACACACATGCAATGACACTCGTGGATCCATATGTGGTTTCTGAAAAGAACACACATGCAATGACACTATTGGATCCATATGGGGTTTGTGAAAAGAACACACATCAAATGACTCTAGATGTGGTTAATGAAAAGAACTGACATGCAATGACTCTACTAGATCATTGTGTGGTTTGAGGAAAGAACAGACGTGGTTAATGAAAATAACACATATGTAATGAACTCTGGTGGATCCATATGTGGTTTACGAAAAGAACATACATGCAATGACACTGGTGAGTCCATATGTGGTTTATGAAAACAACACACATGAAATGACTCTAGCCATGGTTAATGAAAAGAACACTCATGCAATGATACTGGTGCATTCATATGTGGTTTATGAAAAGAATAGACATGCAATGACACTTGTGGATCCATATCTGGTTAATGAAAAGAACAAACATGCAATGAACTCTGGTGGATCCGTATGTTGTCTATGAAATGAACACACACGCAATGACACTGGTGGATCCATGTGTGGTTTGTGAAATGAACACACATGCAATGACTCTAGTTGTGGTTTATTAAAAGAACACACCTGCAATGACACTGGTGGATCCATGTGGTTTGTGAAAATAACGGGCATGCAATGACTCTAGCTGTGATTTATGAAAAGAACACACATGCAATGATACTGGTGGATCCATATGTGGTTTGTGAAAAGAACACACATGCAATGACTCTAGGTGTGGTTTATTAAAAGAACACACGTGCAATGACTCTAGGTGTGGTTTATTAAAAGAACACACATGCAATGACACTGGTGGATCCATGTGGTTTATGAAAAGAATAGACATGCAATGACACTGGAGGATCCATATGTGGTTAATGAAAAGAACAGACATGCAATGGACTCTGTTGGATACATATGTGGTCTATGAAAAGAACATGCATGCAATGACTCTAGTTGTGGTTAATGAAAAGAACACACATACAATAACACTAGGGGATCCATATATGGTTAATAAAAAGAACACACATGCAATGACACTGGTGGATCCATATGTGGTTTGTGAAAAGAACACACATGCAATGACTCTAGTGGATCCATATGTCGTTTATAAAAAAACACATATCAAGTGACCCTAGTTGTGGTTAATGAAAACAACACACATGCAATGCAACTAGGGGATCCATATGTGGTTAATGAAAAGAAAACACATGCAATGACACTAGTGGATCCATATGTGGTTTGTGAAAAGAACACACATGAAATGACTCTAGCTGTGGTTAATGAAAAGAACAAACATGCAATGACTCTAGCTGTGGTTAATGAAAAGAACACACATGCAATGAATTCTGGTGGATCCATATGTGGTCTATGAAAAGAACAGACATGCAATGATTCTAGCTGTGGTTCATGAAAGGAACACTCATGCAATGACACTGGGATCCATATGTGGTTTGTGAAAACAACACACATGCAATGACACTAGTGGATCCATATGTGGTCTATGAAAAGAACAGACATCCAATGACTCAGGTGGATCCTTGTGTGGTTTGTGAAAAGAACAGACATGCAATGACTCTAGCTGTGGTTAATGAAAAGAACACATATGCAATGAATTCTAGTGGATCCATATTTGTCTTTAATGAAAAGAACACACATGCAATGACACTGGTGGATCCATATGTGGATTATGAAAAGAACACACATGAAATGACTCTAGATGTGTTTATTGAAAAGAACACACATGCAATGACACTGGTGGATTCATATGTGGTTTGTGAAAAGAACACACATGCAATGACACTTGTGGATCGATATGGGGTTTGTGAAACGAACACACATCAAATGACTCTAGATATGGTTAATGAAAAGAACAGACATGCAATGACTCTGCTGGATCCTCGTGTGGTTTGTGAAAAGAACGGACATGCAATGACTCTAGCTGTGGTGAATGAAAAGAATGCAGATGTAAATAATTCTGGTGGATCCATATGTGGTTTATGAAAAGAACACGCATGCAATGACACTGGTGGATCCATATGTGGTTTATGAAAACAACACACATGAAATGACTCTAGCCGTGGTTAATGAAAAGAACACACATGCAATGACACTAGTGGATCCATATGTGGTTTGTGAAAAGAACACACATGCAATGACTCTAGTTGTGGTTTATTAAAAGAACACACATGCAATGACACTGGTGGATCCATGTGGTTTGTGAAAAGAACACACATGCGATTACTCGAGCTGTGGTTTATGAAAAAAACAAATGCAACGATACTGGTGGATCCATATGTGGTTTATGAAATGAAGACATGTGCAATGACTCTAGGTGTGGTTTATTAAAAGAACACACATGCAATGACACTGGTGGACGCATGTGGTTTATGAAAAGAATAGACATGCAATGACACTGGTGGATCCATATGTCGTTAATGAAAAGAACAAACATCCAATGAACTCTGGTGGATCCATATGTGGTCTATGAAAAGAACAAACATGTAATGACTCTTTTTGTGTTTAATGAAAAAAACACACATGCAATGACACTACGGGATCCATATGTGGTTCATGAAAAGAACACACATGCAATGACACCGGTGGATCCATATGTGGTTTGTGAAAAGAACACACATGCAATGACACTGGTGGATCCATGTGGTTTATGGAAAGAATAGACATGCAACGACACTGGTGGATACATATGTGGATAATGAGAAGAACAGACATGCAATGGACTCTGGTGGATCCATATGTGGTCTATGAAAAGAATAGACATGCAATGACTCTAGTTGTGGTTAATGAAAAGAACACACATGCAATGACATTAGGGGATCCATATGTGATTAATGAAAAGAACGCACATGCAATGAGACTGGTGAATCCATATGTGGTTAGTGAAAAGAACACACATGTAATGACACTGGCGGATCCATATGTGGGTTATGAAAAGAACACACATGAAATGACTCTAGCTGTGGTTAATGAAAAGAACACACATGCAATGAATCTAGATGTGGTTTATTGAAACAACACACATGCAATGACACTGGTGGATCCATGTGGTTTGTGAAAAGAACAAACATCCAATAACTGTAGCTGTGGTTAATGAAAAGAACACACATTTCAATGACACTAGTGGATCCATATGTGGTTTGTGAAAAGAACACACATGCAATGACTCTAGTGGATCCATATGTGGTTTATGAAAAGAACACACATCCAGTGATTCTAGTTGTGGTTAATGAAACGAACACACATGGAATCACAATAGGGGATCCATATGTGGTTAATGAAAAGAATACACATTTCAATTACACTGGTGGATCCATATGTGGTTTGTGCAAAGAACACACATGCAATGACTCTAGTGGATCTATATGTGGATCCATATGTGGTTAATGAAAAGAATACACATTTCAATTACACTGGTGGATCCATATGTGGTTTGTGCAAAGAACACACATGCAATGACTCTAGTGGATCTATATGTGGTTTATGAAAAGAACACACATGAAATGACTCTAGTTGTGGTTAATGAAAAGAAAACACATGCAATGACTCTAGTTGTGGTTAATGAAAATAACACACATGGAATGAACTCTGGTGGATCCATATGTGGTCCATGAAAAGAACAGACATGCAATGACTCTAGCTGTGGTTAATGAAAAGAACACACATACAATGCACTATGGATCCATATGTGGTTTGTGAAAAGAACACACATGCAATGACACTAGTGGATCCATATGTGGTCTATGAAAAGAACAGACATGCAATGACTCAGGTGGATCCTTGTGTGGTTTTTGAAAAGAACATACATGCAATGACACAAGCTGTGGTTAATGAAAGGATCACATATGCAATGAACTCTAGTGGATCCATATTTGTGGTTAATGAAAACAACACACATGCAATGACATTGGTGGATCCATATGTGGTTTGTGAAAAGAACAACATAAAATGACTCAAGATGTGGTCAATGAAAAAAACACACATGCAATGACACTGGTGGATCCATATGTGGTTTGTGAAAAGAACACACATGCAATGACACTGGTGGATCCATATGTGGTTTGTGAAAAGAACACACATCAGATGACTCTAGATGTGGTTTGTGAGAAGAACACACATGCAATGATACCGGTGGATCCATATGTGGTTTGTGAAAAGAACACACATGCGATGAGTCTAGGTGTGGTTTATTAAAAGAATGGACATGCAATGACACTAGTGGATCCATGTGGTTTTTGAAAAGAATAGACATGCAATGACACTGGTGGATCCATATGTGGTTAATGAGAATAACAGACATGCAATGGAATCTGGTGGATCCATATGTGGTCTATGAAAAGAATAGACATGCAATGACACTAGTTGTGGTTAATGAAAAGAACACACATGCAATGACATTAGGGGATCCATATGTGATTAATGAAAAGAACGCACATGCAATGAGACTGGTGAATCCATATGTGGTTTGTGAAAAGAACACACATGCAATGACACTGGTGGATCCATATGTGGGTTATGAAATGAACACACATGAAATGACTCTAGCTATGGTTAATGAAAAGAACACACATGCAATGACTCTAGATGTGGCTTATTGAAAGAACACACATGCAATGACACTGGTGGATCCATGAGGTTTGTGAAAGGAACAGACATCCAATGACTCTAGCTGTGGTTAATGAAAAGAATACACATTTCAATTACACTGGTGGATCCATATGTGGTTTGTGCAAAGAACACACATGCAATGACTCTAGTGGATCTATATGTGGTTTATGAAAAGAACACACATGAAATGACTCTAGTTGTGGTTAATGAAAAGAAAACACATGCAATGACTCTAGTTGTGGTTAATGAAAATAACACACATGCCGCTAAAAGATGTTGCCTCTCTGTTTGCTGCCTCAGCTGCAGCCTCTCTGTCAGCTGCTTCTGCGGCCTCTCTGTTAGCTACTTCTGCAGCCTCTCTATCAACTACTTCAGATGCATCCATTTTCTTTGCATATGCAGCTTCAAACTTAGCTATACTGCATTTCTATAAAGACCCCCCAAGCTCGTCTTCCCTCTTGCAACTGGGGCAAAACATAGAAAGAAATGGATCTTCTTGTACAGCTGCTGGGTCACGTAAGCATCTACGGCTGCATACTTCAGGTTTATATTAGACAACGACCACTCCTCCTAGAAATCGTGCCTATTCATAGGGAAATCTGCCTTCATTTTGTCGTACAACTCATCGAGGATTCTAGTTGTGAGTGTAGCCATTCCATCCTTCCTCGAGCCCCCTATGATCTTGACAAGACTCTGAATATATATCCTATTGTGTGCAAGAATTGTAATTCCCTCTTGACGAAATTTCCAAAAGTCAGTTGTATTGTCGATAGTGCACAAAACAATTCCTTTTTCTTCAAGGAACTGGCGCAGTGTCGGACAATTTTGGTCAGTCCTGAAAGTATGTAGTTTTTCATCACCAAAATTTGTAACTACAAATGTTTTGTCAATGCAAGATCATGATTTGAATATAATTTTAAAAAGTTTGGTAAATGCAAGATAAAGACTCTCAACATTGGCTTGTCATAACTTATTTGGTCCTAAATAAAATTAAGTATTTTCAAGATGAGCAAATGGATAAAGAACAAGGGAGAAAACCCTAAACGTGGTTAACTACAGCGAGAAAATCTACAAACTGGGAGAAGTGATAGATGAGGACGTGTTTCCTCATGGCCAGTTGAACGACAGCGACTTCATTCCCTTCATATGGGTTCTCCAGGGTATACTCGAGGTCCAATCCCACAAACGTGTCCTCGTCTATGTCAAGCCACCCCTCGTACATCCTCAGGACTCACACCACTGTCTCCTCCTTGTTGGTGTAGACGATGTCTATCTTCTTATTATCATGGACAATGAATTTTGTCTCGAGAGTGCGACGACCTTCCATGGCGGCAAGGAGAAGACGGAAAGAGGACAAATGACAGGAAGAATAAGAGTGGTTTCTGCGAGCCAGGGGAATGGTGGAACTGTCAATGCATTTTAAGGTAGTGGTTAACGACGAGGACGGAAGTCCAATGGAGAGACGTGTGGCAGTGGCCGTTCCAACTTCTGAGTAAACAAATAATAATAATGAGGATATATGTGCCTTGTTTTGTCACATCAATACACTGGGCCGGTTGTGTTGTCCTATCCACTGAGCCAGCGCTGCATGCCTACGTGATAGCCACCACGCCTAAGAGAAGGGAGCGACATAATGGCCAAATCTGACAGGGGGGCCAACTTGACGGGCGTTAGCCTGATATTTTGTATTGAAACGCAAAGTTGAATTCGTGCCAAAAAAGACCCTCTGAGTATTTGGCACGCCAACTGTGGTCATCGTGGCTGAGTACAGGCAACTTAGGTACCGTGTTGCCTAGGCACCTCAACTTTCAGGCCGCAAAATGATATTCTCCCATAAAGGGCCCTTCCTAGATTGGGGAAAGTTTGTGCTTTATTGTTTGCACTAGTTGGAGAACTAGATTGCCCTTTTTAAAGACTGATTTTTGACTCTCTGACTATGATACTTGCGTAACTTCTACTGATAGGCTTTAGAACTTTGATCACCAACAACACGAACTTCCTCGAGTATATCGAGGTCATCTTGTCGAGCAACTTCGACATCTTCTTCAACATACGCAGTGACTCAGGGAGAAAGATGGATAAAATCACTTGAAAGAACTTCCTCGGTGCCGTAGACCAAGAAGAAATGTGTATATCCGGTTGACCTATTAGGAGTAGTTCATAAAATCCATACAATAGACGACAATTCATCCTCCCAAGCCCCTGTAGCACGATGAAGTTGTGCTTCGAGTCTGGGATGGAGGCCTTGAAGAATTAAACAATTTGCTCTTTTCGCTTGTCCATTGGATTTTGGATGTGTGATTAATGCAATATCAAGTCGGATCCCTGGATCTTGGCAAAACTCAGCAAGTTCTCCCATGAAAAGTTACTCCCGTTGTCTGTAATACTACTCTGCGGATAGCTGAATCGGATTATGATGTCCTCGACCAATCTTTTGGTTGTTGCTCCATCACAACTTGTGACGGGTTTATACTTAATCCATTTCATTAATTTATCCACCATAACTAGTGGATGAGTAAATCCACTTGGAGCCCATTTAAACGGTCCTACCATGACAAGCCCCTAGCTCATGAAGGGCCATGTAATTGAAATTGTTCGCAGCTGATCAGCCGGAACATGGGCTTTTTTGGCATATTTTTGCCAGCCTTTGCATGTCTTGCCTAGCCTTTTGGCATCTGCCTTAGCTGTAAGCCAGAAAAATCCGTGTCGAAAAGCTTTTGCCACTAAATATTTGGCTGTGGTGTGATTTCCGCATTCACCTTCATGGATTTTCTTTAAGATTTCCACCCCTTCTTCCAGAGAAACACGACGCTGAAAAAACCAAGATACACTCCGCCAATAGAGCTCACCACTGATTATTGTGTAGGATTTCGCTCGTCGGATGATCTGCCAGCACAAAATTTTGTCTTTGAGTAATTTGCCTTCTACCAAGAATTCAAGGTAGGGTTTTGTCCATCTGGGAATTACATCTAGAACTGCTATGAGTGGTGAGTCGGATTTGGTCAGATACTCCTCATCAACTCCTGTGATAGAGGGAACTCTGAGGTGCTCTAGAAAAGCACCATCCGGGACCTTTGTCCATGCAGAGCCTATTCTTGATAGTGCATCTACTTCCTTATTTTCTATTCGGGGAATGTGTTGGACATCAAACCCTTCGAATGATTTTTCTAGTTCATCCACGATAGCTCGATATGCTACCATGTGCTTATTTTCCCTAAAGATGTAGGATACTTGCTGAATAACTAAATCCGAGTCTCCATAGCACATGAGTCGGCGGATGTCGATGTCTTTAGCAATTCGAACTCCATGTAGCAGGGATTTATAGTTGGCATTGTTATTTGTCGTTGTGAAGTGAATATGCAAAACATAGAATAGTTTGTCTCCTTGGAGTGATTTGAGTACCATGCCAGCCCTCGAGCCCCTGATCACTTTTGACCCGTCAAAGTGCAAGGTCCAATATTCCGACTTTGGGACATTTTTATTCTCCACCATGTTTGTCCAATCAGTGGCAAAATCATCAAGTATTTGGGATTTGATTGATGTACGAGGTTTATATTCAATGTCAAAAGATGCTAGCTCAATTCCCCACTTAGCAACGCATCCTGTGGCATCATTGTTGTTGATAATGTCTCTCATGGGAATTGTGCTCACCATGGTAATCTTGTGCTCTTGAAAATAGTGTCTTACCTTTATAGATGCAAAGAACACACCATAGGCTAACTTTTGGTAATGAGGATACCGTTGTTTTAATTCGGGAAAGACCTCGCTTAGGTAGTAAGTCGGACGCTGCACCAACTGTTCCTATTTTTTCTCTGGTTGTTCTAGCACCGTTATGATGCTGACGACTCTGTTTGTCGTAGAAATTTAGAGCAACATCAATTCCCGAGATTCCGGTGCTACAAGGATAGGGGTAGACAAAAGTACGGCTTTTAGGTCCAGGAGTGTAGCCTCACCTTAGTTGGTCCAGATGAACTTCTTGGTCTTCTTCAAGAGCTTCTATAGTGGTGCGACTCTTTCCCCAAGCTAGCTTATGAACTCACTGGCCGCAGCGATGCAGCCAGTGAGTCATTGTACATCCTTCAGGTGAGTTGGCCTGGTAATGTTGAGTATAACCTTTATCTTGTCTCGGTTCACCTCTATGCCTCTCTGAGACACGATGAAACCTAACAATTTTCTTCCTAGAATTCCAAAGAAACACTTCTTCGGGTTAAGCATTATGTTGTATTTTCGTAGATTGGTGAATGTTTCCTCCAAGTCAGAAATTAGTGTTTCCATCTTTTTGGATACCACAGCCATGTCTTCCACGTATGCACGTACATTGCATTCTATTTAATCGTGGAGGCAATACTACATAGTGCGCTGGTATGTAGCTCCTGCATTTTTTTGCCCAAAAGGCATCATTATGTAGCAGAAGGTTATGAAGGGGGTGATGAACGAAGTCTTTAATTTGTCTGACTCCTTCATGCGTATTTGGTGATAGGTGGAATATGCATCGAGAAAGCATAGGAGTTCCGAGCCTACTGTTGAGTCGATAACTTGGTCAATTCTAGGAAGAGCGAACGAATTTTTGTGACAAGCCTTGTTCAAGGCAGTATAATCGACACACATTCTTAAATCACTAGTGTCCTTTTTAGGGACCACTACAGGATTGGCTGACCACTCAGTGTGGATGACCTCTTCGATAAATCTGGCTAACTATAGCCGGGCTAGCTCCTTAGCTATTGCTTTGTGCTTTTCATTGTCGAAACATCATAAGGACTGTTTGACGGGTTTAGCATTGGGATACATGTTTAAAGAGTGCTCGACAAGTTCCCTAGGTACTTTGGTCATGTCAAAAGGTTTCCATGCAAAGATACCTTTATTATATTGATGAACTCGATGAGCGTTCTTTCCTATACGCTGCCTAAGCCTACTCCTATCTTTGTCACCTTGGAGGGATCGTCTTCCTTCAGCGGTGTGGTCTTCGTCTCTTCTGATGCCTTAAACTCTAGAGTCGGCTTCAGTACCTACTTCTCGTGGGCATCTCAGACGGGAGAATGTTCTTCTTGATCTCTTGGTACTCCTCGATGTGCAGTACGACTTCAGCAAAGGCAGCAACTCAGTCTTTGCATTCTCGTGCTTTCCTTAGCCACTTTAAGTCCATGAACAAGTGCTTCATATTCAGCCACATTATTGGATGTTGCAAAGTGAATTTTCAAGACATATCTCAATTGATCTCGCTTGGGTGAGGTGAGGACTATGCCGACACCTAAACCACTTTTCATCTTGGATCCATCAAAGTGCATCCTCCGGTAATTGGAGTCAGGCAATGGTGTCTCATACTGCATCTGAGCCCAATTGATGAAGAAAGCATCCAATGCCTGAGATTTGATTGCATCTCTCCTGTCATACTATCCTGTATAGGGTGCCAGCTCAATGGCCCACTTGGATACTCGGCCACTCACATCTTTGTTTCCCAGAATTTCCGAGATAGGAGCTTCACATATCACTCTCATGGGATGTTCTTGGAAATAATGCTTGAGCTTCTTTGCCGCCATATAGACACCATATGTCATCTTCTGGTAATGTGGGTAATTCTGCTTTGATGAGGAGAGCACCTCACTCAGGTAGTATACCGACCTGTGTACCGGTTTTCCTTCTTCTTCTCTTTCTACAACCACAACAACATTGACAACCTAGTTTGTCACTCGGATATAGAGCAACATTGGCTGTTTTGATAGTGGTGATGCCAATACAGACGATGAAGCAAACATCTTTTTTAGTTCATGAAATGCGATATCAACTTGCTGTGTCCATATTAATCTATTGGTTTTCTTCATCAGCTGATATAATGGCAGTGCTTTCTCTCCTAACCGACTAACGAAGCGGCTCAATGACGCTATGCATCCAGTGAACTTCTGGACATCATTGAGGCACTTCAGTAGTTCCATTCTTTCTATGGCACTAATATTCAGGGGGTTGCCCTAGATGCTAACATGGCATTATATAGATTTCATGTCCAGAAGATATGTGGGTACTTTGATGGTTGCGAGTTTCACCATGTACCTCGGGCCGAAAATGACGCATATGATGTCCTGTCCAAATTGGGTTCATCTCGATAGGCCATTCCAGCCAGCATAACACTTGAGCATCATCGGAAGCCATCAATCAAGCTATCACTTGAATTCGAGTCAATATTCATCCCAACGCAGCAGAAACCAGTTGTCGTCCCAATGGACATAGATGCCGACAATAATTTGAGTAACCCGAGGACAGTTCCATCAGACTCGGGGACTGGCAAGTCAAACCCGGGGAGTTCTCACTGTATGTCGGGAAAACAAATGTCGGTTGAGCATATGATGATCGATGAAGGTGTCTCCGCGGTTTGAGCTATACTATCTTGAGCATAGCCAATAATGTCATATATGGTGGATGGTAGTTTGCCGAATGATGAAAACTCGCTCAGGCAAGTACAAAGAATAGCAAAGGCATACACCATCATCAATGGTGAGTTGTACAAAATAAGTGTCACAAATGTGCTCCAACACTATGTCGAACCAGAAGAAGGGCAAGAAATTCTTCGAGATATTCATCAAGGAGAGTGTGGTCATCATGCTTCATCAAGAGCCCTAGTTGCCAAGGCATTTCAGCATGGGTTTTACTAGCCAAGTGCTCCGCAATAAGCTGAGGACATAGTCAGAAAGTGCAAAGTTCCTAGAGATACGCCTGCAAGATTCATATGCCGGCATCAACACTCAAAACTATTCCAATCACATGGCCATTTGCCGTATGGTGTTTGTACATAGTTGGACCATTCAAGCCGTCTCATGGAATATGACCCACATCCTAGTGATGATAGATATTTCACAAAGTGGATAGAGGTGAAACCAATAAATAAGTGTGACGGCACACAGCGGTGTCATTTCTGAAACATATTATATTGTGATACGGCTATCCACATAGCATCATTACTGATAATGGAATAAACTTTGTCGAGGGAGCTTTTGCTCGGTTCTGTATGGATAAAAGGATCATACTTGACATAGCATCGGTCGCACATCTAGAATCCAATGGGCAAGTTGAAAGGGAAAATGGACTAGTACTTTCTGACATAAAACCTCGGCTCGTTGAGCCACTAAAGCGCACTACTGGTTGTTGGATAGATGAGCTCCCAACTTTATTATGGAGTCATAGGACAACACCAAATCGATCAACTGGTTATACACCATTTTTACTTGTGTATGGGGCAGAAGCTATCTTGCCTGCTAACATAGAGGATGACTCACGAAGAGTCACCCTATACACAGAGGCCGAGGTAAAAGAGGCTCGGGAAAACAATGTCGATTTGCTTGAAGAAGAACGAGGAGATAGCATTGTCCAGATCACCCATATATTAGCAAAACCTTTAACGCTATCATAGCTGGAATGTGAATCCTCGTGTATTCCTCAAAGGAGATTTGGTGCTTCGGCTTGTGCAACGCACCGCCAGCATGCAAAAATTATCACCTCCATGGGAGGGATCATTCATCATGAGCAAGGCTCTTCAAAATGATGCATACTATCTCATAGATGCCCAAAAATAGGTGAAAAATAAGATGGACAGGTCTAGTGAGGAATAAGGCCATGGAATGTAGCTTTGCCTCGTCCCATTTATACCTAAGGGGAGAATGTATGTATGTATGAACCCCTCTTATATTTGGCATGTATGCTGGTTATGAGAAATAAATGAAATCTCGGCATACCGAAAGAAACTTAGGGACTGCCCACGTCGTAATGTTTTCAAGTACCTTTACTTATTCGTGTCAGTTGTCTTATCTTGACATTCCTATGTCGATCCTATTAAGGGGTAACCTCAAGGGTGGCCCAATCTTCACGGATCTCATGGTCAAATCGATGGGAAAGCAAGGGGAAAGGGAGAAGGTAGCGGAAGCGGACACACACCTCATGAAGAAGACGATGAACACACACAAAACTCACACGATACAAGGCCGATTGCTCCCGCTGGTGGCCACCGGTACGATAAAATCCTCACAAGGAAAGATCAGTCAACGTGCTCCCTCGATCCCAAGTGGAGAGGGAAGAACACCTTGGAGAGGGTCTTGACAACTTGCCAAAGGGACACCGATTCCAAGGCGTTGTACAACGAGGGAGGCGCGATGCAAACTCCAACAAGGTGGTGATGATAGTCGGTCCCCTTGCATAAAGGGATGAGGGGAAACTAAAGATCTTTTCTATGATCTTTTCCAAAACGGGGGGGGGTTTCTTTAGTCTATGATCTTTTCTTATGAGGTACATAAGGGGGTAGGGACTCTATTTATAGGCTAGCCACAAGTTCAGGAGTAGTTTGGGCATACAACTAGGGTTTGGTGCGGAATAAGGGGTACATGGGCCAAAGGCCTAGCTAGCGGCACGCAGGCCCATTCACTCAGGCCGGAGACTCCGGTGTGGGGGTCCGGAGCCTCCGGTCTGGGCCGGAGATTCCGGTCGGTCTCCGTCTTTGCTTCTTCCATATTCTCTTCCAAGCATCCGTCTTGTCGAGCTTGGTGCTCCAGGCATCCTCCCATGCCTCCGTACTTGTCAGTATGAACCTGTCATGATAATGGGACGGAGTATGAAGTAGTATACCATTCAAAAATGTAGGAATTAGGCTCGCATAGAGGAACGGATTCACCTTTGGAGTCCATGATGACTTAACATAAGTTGGAGACCATGATGTGGTAACGACTGAAGGTTGGGCTACATCATCTCCCCCCTTCAAAAAAGAGTCGTCCTCGACTCTACATGCTCATCACAAAGTATAACATGTCGAGAGACCTTCTGGATCCTAGGGTTCACCATATAGTCGTCCTCGGGAAGATTGAATTGACAACACCTCAATGTTCCTTCACCTTCCATGAAGCCTACAAAGCTCACCGTAAAAGCGAAACAACACTCAAAGCGTAGCCAATTCATGACGATTATAGCATGAGTCCTCAAGTAGAAGGAAGTCACTTTATGATGTAGAGATAGCTCGTTGAAGGGTAGCCATAGGTAACTCTCTATGGTTCATCTTGTTAACTCTTTGTCCATAAAGGTTGATGTGGAAGCAATTGTACCTTCACACAATAAGACCAAGCAAAATATGTTTGTATGTGATAGAGGAGCATGTCATTTGTGGCATGTCCATTCTTTGTCACAACACTATTATCACAGCTCATGTATAGCAAACAGGATGCATATGCAAGGTTAAAGTGCATGGAAATTGTTTCAATATCATCCAAATCTGGGAACTCAAAAACTCCATAGAACGTCTTAGTGTGGCACTCAAAGCAATGGACTAAGATATTGGCCAACATCGTTGATGCAAGAGTAGCAGAGTTCGGAAAAACACATGAGGAAGAGTATCCAAAACAACATCATTATGTGTGCAAACCAACCATTGGAAAGAGAAATTGTTCGAGGTGTTGGATGCCACACACAAATCATCAAACAGAAAGCTCATGGGCATATGAGTATTGCAAGAGGAAACACAAGCAACATGTTTGCAAACAAACAAAATGAAAGAGCAAGTGGTCCTTATGTTTGTTGCAACAACTATACGAGAGACTTGGAAGCTCTCATGACAATACATGCTCATAATGGCATTATGGTTGCACACAAAATATCAGAAAGAGAAATTGTTCAACATTTGTGTTGCAACACACAAAGCTTCAATATCCAATAGCAACAAAACATTATTGTCAAGGTGAAAGAATACCATTAACATGCTTGCAAGATAACCATATGAAAGAGCAATTTGTCAACATGAAAGATGCAAAGCATGCAAAAGGTATCAGAGCAGGGTTCGATCTTGAACTCACTTGGGGGATGCTATCTAGAGCTCTTTTTGTCAACTTGTGCTCAACCAAGGTTGACATGATTGTTCGGGTACCTACACAGACAAAAGGAAGAACGTGTGTGCATGGTAGAGAAATACATCATCCATTATGACATATCTCTTCTGGTGCATATCACCATTAGTGTCAATCAAGTGTAACATAGGTGCATGGTGAGTATGCAAGTGGGGAACATGCTTATCATGGAATTTACCAAAATCTCCAAAATTTGAGAAAGTTATGGGGGCCATCTCAATGGAAAACATATTATCATTATTGTTGCAAGCAAAACAAGTGAAAGAGCAATTATTCAACTTATTGCAAGCAACAGGAGAAATTGTAAAACACTCATGACAAAGAATTGTCCTAGGTGTACTGTTGTCATCATCACTGCAAGCAAAACATTAGAAAGAGCAATTATTCAACAAGGTGCAAGCAATGATGTCATCAACATAACGTTTAGAGCATATCATGTCTATGGCAATATCATGATAATAAAAGGAATCCACATGGTCATCATGATTCATTGCGAGATCAACGAATGGGAATAAGAGTGGAACATATGTCATGTCACAAGTATCATCCATAGCATGCAAATCATCACAAATCATCATGTCCACTAGTGGGATCATGGCATCATAAATACCCTTATGTTTACCTTGTTCATACCTCCCATATGAAGTGGGCGTTATGATAGTATTGGCCTCCATGTGGGTGACTTCTTTATCATGTATGGGGATGGTATCATCTTCATCCACCATGTACATCTTCTTGGTTGGAGGCATCATCATATCCAAGCTTAGCGCTTCTTGATCCATGGAACCTATCACATCATGAGAAAACACACTAGAGGTAAAGGGTAAGTTGTTAGAAATAGAAGTGTCCTCACATGACCTATCAACTACCTCTCTCAACTCACTCGGTGTATCACTCATGCCCTTCAAGTGGAAGCACTCAATATCATTTGTGGTGGAGTCACTCATCTCACTCTTGTTCTCACTCAAGTGGGCTAAGTGGCTGTCATACTCACATGGGATTGGTACCACATCATCACTCAACCATATAGTGATAGGCTCGGTGTGCTCATCTTCATGCGCCTCCTTTGGTGAAGGGAAAATCCCATGCTCACCATTCTTGACCTTGTCGTCACCATCTTGTAGGATAGGCTCTTTACTTGGAGCATGATCATCCTCTACTATGGCCTCCTTGGCTTGTGTAGACATCCTCTTGACTTACTCATCCAACTTGGCAAAGTAGAGGTCTTGGTCTTCCTCATCCATGAAGTTGCATGCATCATCTAGGACGTCAAGTCTTGGCGTTGAAGCTTGATGGCGTGGAGGAAGGCTTGGTCTTTGTGCCATTTTGGTGGTGGCGCGAGTATTGGAAGGTGCCTTTTGATGGTGTTGATGGAGGTCATTGGCGTTCCTTGACAAAGGTTGATGTAGATGGCACACTTGGTCATCCACATGATGCTCGCGATGATGATCCTTGTACTCGGCACTGTTCTTGCACTTGTGGTGCAATCTTGAGGTAGACTCATTAGTTTTGGTGAGGATGCTCATGTTCTTGGCGAAGTTGTCGTCCATGTCCTTCTTGAAGTTGTTGAGCTTTGGAACTTGTCCATTAGATGGTGGACCTCGGCGCTCTCGAGGTGGAGGATCCGTCTTGGTCGACGCAACTTGAGGAGCTTGTCGTTGTTGTTCTTGATGTCCTCCATGCTTGGGGAGTCATTGTTGTTGTAGTACTCCATATCACCCAAGAATGTGGAGCCATTGTCGGTGTAGTGCTCCCTCATGTCATCCATGCTCGTGGAGGCATATGCACGATGGCCCATCATGGATTCTTTATAGAAATCATCCTTGGCTCTAGAGTCCCTAGACATTATTCACAAGACCAACTGGTGTATATGGAAGTGGTAGGGGTTAGGGATGCAACGTCAAACCTTACTTTACCTTGGAAGATAGTATCGTGCAAGTGGCCACACTTGAGAGCAATCAAAACCAAGTTAGGTGAAGTTCGCGCGAAACACGAAAACCAACTAACCACTAAAAAAGACACACACACATAAAGCTTATGGTGGATGGGATGGGAGGTGGCATGTCCAAGAACAATCCGAACTCAAGATGTTGTAATGGCAAGTAAAGAACCACGATGATCACAAAGCAAAACAAGTCAATCCACAAGATAGGAATTATGTACAAGGAAACACACACGGTGGGATAAATGGGACTTGTGCGACGGAGAAAGTGATCTAAGAACCAAATGACTACCTAGCGAAGACTATAAGCTCGGGTCGCCCAAATGCAAGAAGAGACGCTAGTTCGATTGCAATAAAATTGGTGGGCTACAAGATATGCACAATAAGTAGCACCTATATGATGTTCATCGAGCTTGCGCTTCCTATTCTATGAGGCACTTATTTCTTTCTATATTTTTCTTCCTTTTCCTTTTCTATTTTTTTCTCTCTTTATTTTCTTTTTCACTTGCCTCTTCCTTGTGCCAACAACTATACAAGATAAACAATATGAGATAGTGCGCTCACAACTTTTGCTCGGAATTCTACAAGGTATTAAATGTGCATAGCCCAAGCAATCATATTAGGAAATAGTCTCAATAGGTGTCTGTTGAGCGCAAATATAGTGTAGCTCACAAAGGAAAGCAAGTGGGGAGAAGACAGGAAATGTTTATACCTTTCATCGATGATCTTCACCATTTATTGTAGGATTCCGCCTTTCTCACGGAATTTGGATGGAGTAGATAGCATGAACCAATTAGATGATTATCTATAGATCTTTCTCCTCTTCGAAAAAAGTTAAATAACACTAAAATTCGAGTTCGTATGCAAAAGTTATGCTCAAAACCGTGAGGAAGGTCAAATCTGTTTTTCTGCACGAAACTGGATACTAGCCAGTATGGGGGTCCGGATTCTTTGCCCGGAACTCCGGTCTGGGGGCTGGAATCTCCAGTTTGGGGACCAAAACTCCAGTCCGGAGGTTCCAGGATGTGTAGAACTCGACCGAGACACGATTTTGGCGGAAAACTCGAACCAAAACACCAAATTGGTTGGGGAAATCAAGGAATTAGGCCATGGGAACACAAGGGAAGGTAGATCAACAAGTTTATCAAGTAATCCATGTATCAAATCCTACCAAAATGCACGCAAATCACAGATCGATCCAAAACACGAAATTGGGGCTATTTTTTGGGGATTTTCAAATTTATGGGGGAAAAGAGCAAATCGATGAGGAATCCATGGTAACCAAAAGCTGCTGATACCAGATGTTATGGGGTAACCTCAAGGGTGGCCCGATCTTCTCGGATCTCGTGGTCAAATCGATGGGAAAGCAAGGGGAAAGGGAGAAGGTAGCGGAAGCGGACGTACACCTCATGAAGAACACGATGAACACACACAAAACTCACACGATACAAGGCCGATTGCTCCCACCGGTGGTCACCGGTCCGATAGAATCCTTGCAAGGAAAGATCGATCAATGTGCTCCCTCGATCCCAAGCGGAGAGGGAAGAACACCTTGGAGAGATTCTTGATAACTTGGCAAAGGGACACCGATGCTAAGACCTGGTACAACGAGGGAGGCGCGATGCAAACTTCGATGAGGTGGTGACGATAGTCGGTCCCCTTGCGTAAGGGGATGAGGCAAAACTAAAGATTCCACAAAGGGGGGTTTCTTTAGTCTATCGTCTTTGCCTAAGGGGTACATGAGGGGGTGGGGGCTCTATTTATAGGCTAGCCACAAGTTCAGGGGTAGTTTGGGCATACAACTAGGGTTTGGCGCGGAATAAAGGGTACATGGGCCAAAGGCCCAGCTAGCGGCATGCAGGCCCATTCGCTCAGGCCGAAGACTCCAGTATGGGGGTCCTGAGACTCCGGTCTAGGCCGGAGATTCTGGTCGATCTCTGGTCCGTCTCCGGATGGGCCTTCTGAATGTGCTCGAGCTCGATATAGTGGTCGGTCCAGAGATGGGCTGGGGATTCCAGGGTGCACGGTCTGGAGACTCCGGTCTTCAGGTCCAAATACTCTGGTATGTCGATGGCAGCTTCTTCAGTCTTCTCTTCCAAGCCTCCGTCTTGTTGGGCTTGGTGCTCCAGGCTTCCTCCCATGCCTCCGTACTTGTCGGTATGAACCTATCATGATAATGGGACGGAGTATGAAGTAGTATACCATTTGAAAGGATAGGAAGTGGGCTCGCATAGAGGAATGGATTCAACTTTGGAGTCCATGACGACTTGGCATAAGTTAGAGACCATGATGTGGTAACGACCGAAGGTCGGGCTACATCAGATCCTCTATGTGAGCCCACTTTTGAGATTGAATATGATTGATGTAGCCCGACCTACGGTCGTTACCACATCAAGGTCTCCAACTTATGCCAAGTCGTCATGGACTCCAAAGGTAAATTTGTTCCTCTATGCGAGCCCACTTCCTACCATCTTGAATGGTATACTACTTCATACTCCGTCCTGTGACCATGATAGGTTCACACCGACAAGCACGGAGGCAAGGGAGGAAGCCCGATGACTCACGTCCGACAAGACGGAGGCTTGGAACAGGAGACAAAAGAAGCTCCAAACAAACCGGCATCAGGGCCGGTGAAACCGACACCACCGCCGAAATTACCGGTGACAGCTCCGGCGGACCGAAGTCCCCACCGGAACGTCCGGCGCCCATCCTGGTGGACCGGACCCCGTGCCAAAAACGCCTTCTATATGCCATCTCGGTGAAGGGCCGAAATTACCAGTGACGATCGGAATTTTCGGCGCCAGATCCGGTGCGACCGAACTTATTGCCGGAAATGCCGTCTGCACACGGATCTGGGTTTGATGCCCTGGAATATTCCATTTACTTACCCTTTTGCCTAGTTTTATCCCCAAACTACCCCCATGTTAGTGGCTGGCCTATAAATAGAGCCCCTACCCCCTCATGTATCCCTAGGCATATATGATAGACTAAAGACAACCCCCTTTGTGGAATCTCTAGTTTTGCCTCATCCCCTTCTACCAAAAGGGATCGACTATCGTCACCACCCTGCTGGAGTTTGCATTGTGCCTCCCTCGTTGTACAAGGCCTTGGCATCGGTGCCCTTTGCCAAGACGCCAAGATCCTCTCCAAGGTGTTCTTCCCTCTCCGCTTAGGATCGAGGGAGCACGTTGACCGACCTTTCCTTGCGAGGATTCTATCGGACCGCTGGCCACCAACGAGAGCAACCGGCCTTGTATCGTGTGAGTTCTGTGTGTGTTCATCATGTTCTTCGCGAGGTGTGCGTCCGCTTCTGAAGGAAGTATGCCCTGAGAGGCAATAATAAAGTTGTTATTATGTATTTCTTGTATATGATAGATGTTTATTTTGCATGCTATAATTGTATTGAAAGGAAACGTCAATACATGTGTGTTTAATAAACAAAAAGGGTTCCTAGTTATGCCTCTCTTCTAGACTAGCTAGTTGATTAACAAGATGATCAAGGTTTCCTGATCATGGACATTGGATGTTGTTAATAACGAGGTCACATCATTTGTGAAATGATGTGATGAACATTCATCTGAAGTATAGCATTACGATCAAAGTCATTATGTTTACATTGTAATAACATCATACAAAGTAATCTTAGTCCTTAGACCATGAGATCATGTTAATTGCTAACACCGGAAGAGTATCTTGATAACATCAAACGTCACACCGTAACAGGGTGACTATAAAGGTGGGTTCAGTGCTACAAAGGTGTTATGTTGAGGCTCATGGATCAAGAGTGGAATTTGTCAATCACGATGACGGATAGATATACTCTGGGCCCTCTCGGTGATATAACATTAAGATAGCTTGCAAGCAAGTGATGTGATCACTAGAATGTTATATCACGGGTACGAGAAAAGATTGCATGTCGGTAACGAGATCAAACTAGGTATTTGGATACCGATGATCGAATCTCGGACATGTATTATATCATGAGACAAAGGGATTAAATTACTAGTGTTAAAGGTTCTCACGATCATAGAAGTCATCGTTGAATGTGCAGGAGTCAGTATGGATCTCCAGGTCCCGCTTCTGATTATTGATCTGAGAGGAGTCTCAATCATGTCTGCATTATTCGTGAACCGTAGGGTGACACACTTCAGGGTTTCCGAACACCATTTTGGAGCACATATGTTTCAGACGAAAGGATTGCAAAGCGCAGGAAATGTTTCTATAGAAACCGGAATTGTTTCGGGTGAAATTGCAGAAAGTGGTTCTGCATGTGATATTGAAATGTTGCAAGGGGTTTTATGTGAATGTTTGTTAATTAAAGTAATTAACAAAATTCGGAATAAAATAAATAAAAGAGTTTTATTAATTGAGAGTTGCATTAAATTTGGTGGAAATTTAATGCATGTGAGTGGAATTTTGGGTGGAGCTTGAATTGATGTGAGTGGATCTTCCACCACATGAATGAGGAAGAGGTGGGGGCACCCCCCTTGGCCGCCGGACATGGGAGGGGGAGGATCCCCCTCTCCTATAAAAATCCCCCTCTCCTCCCTCATAAAGCATACCTCCTCATGAAGGATCTCTCTCCCCTCTAGATATTTCCCCATGGTCTCAGATTAGCGAGATACATGTTCCTGGTGGCCTTGCGCCTGGAAGGAGTTGCTGCTTCCGCTGATTCGCTGGAGCGAGGAGGTGGAGGTTGTCCGGTGGCTTGGACGTGTGTGCGAGGATGGATGCGCTACAGATTTGCGGCGCTCGGACTTCCACACGATCTTGAGATCGGCAAGCGTACGACTACATCATCCACGAGTTCCAACTCGTTAACAAAACTCTGTTGTCTTCGAGGGTAAGTTCTCCATGGATTTATATCCACCCGTTGCTCTGTATCTAGTAGATAGATCTTGGCGTATAGTTCTCATCATAGGAATTTTTTTGTTTTCTATGCTGCGAACCCAACAGTGGTATCAGAGCCTGATCTATGTGTAGGTGCTTTGCACGAGTAGTACACATATGTTTATATGTGGGCGATGATGATCATGTTATTGCATCTTCTATGTATTTTGGATATTGGTGGCATAGTGGGATGAAGCAACCCGGACTAACCTTACATGTCATCGTACATGAGACCGGTTCCACGACTGACATGCAACTAGTTTTGCATAAGTGGCTAGCGGGTGTCTGTCTCTCCTACTATAGTCAATATCTGATTTACAACGAGTTGCTAATAACTTGGTTATCCTCGTTGTGGTTCATGTTCATACGTAAGACCAGTTCTATCTCCGAAAGCCCTAATCCACGTAAAACTTGCAATTGATAAATTAGAGGCGTCTAGTTTAGATCTTTCATGGGCTAGTGTCTTGATATGGTATTGTTGTAAGTAGATGTATGATAGATACTCTTACAACACACTTAACGTGTAAGTTCCATAGACCTTGGCCTTACACACAAAGGAATGATAGAGATCATACCATGATGCAAATAATAGAGATCAAATGCATGGACCATATCATCTCACTTTACACATTAGATGTTTGCATCTTATACTGCTAGTTTGGCGCTTTTGGTAGCATTGTAAGATGATCCCTCATTTAGATATCAAGATAAAATTTGTTCTTCCTTCAGTATGCATCATTCTATAGATCGTGTTTCGAGACATCACATGATGATCGGGTGTAGTCGACTCCACGCTTTCATACAACGGGTGTAAGACAGTTACCCACGTGGAATACTAAGGTTCTTACTTGACAAGCCTAGCATGTACAGACATGGCCTCGGAACACAGACCGAAAGGTTAAGCATGAGTCATATAATTGATATGATGCCCATATAGATGCTCGCCTTTGAAGCTACACCGACTCATGTGATGATCGGACTTGGTGTAGTGGATTTGGTTCATGTAATCACCAAAGATACACGAGGGATGTCGTTTTTGAGTAGGAGTTCATTAGTAATTTGGATTAGTTGAACTCAATCTATCATAAACTTAGTCTAAATAAACTTTACAAATTCGGTTGTAGATGGCACCACCTACTTTTAATTTCAATGTGTTCATGGAGAAAGAGAAACTTGCTGCGAATGGTAGCAACTTCACAAACTGGGCTATGAGTTTGAGGATTCTCCTCACTGCTGCACAAAGGCAATATGTGCTAGAGGCGCCGCTAGGCCCCCCACCAGCTCCTTATGCCCCTGACAAGGAAAAGAATGTCTATATAACTCGTCAGGAGGACCACAACTTAGTTCATTGCGGCATACTGTATGGGCTAGAGCCAGAACTTCGAAAGCGTTTCGAAAATGGCAATGCCTTTGATACCATGGGAGAATTGAAAATGATTTTCGATACCCATGCTGCTGTAGAGAGTTATAATGCTTCTAAAAAGTTCTTTGGCTACATGATGGAGGAGAACAACTCCGTTAGTGAGCACGTACTCAAAATGTCTGGGTACGCTGATAAGCTTGTGTCCTTGGGAATAACGATTCCCATTGACTTAGGCATACATCGTGTTCTCCAATCTCTGCAACCTATCTACAAGAGCTTCATGATGAACTATAACATGCAGGGCATGAAGAAGTCTCTTCCCGAGCTTCTATCAATGCTTAAGAATGCAAAAGTGGAGATTAGGTAAGAACATCAAGTGTTGATGATCAAGAAGACCACCGGTTTCAAGAAGGACAAGAAAGGAAAGCAGAAGGGAAAGAAGGACGGGAAATCTATTACCGCACCTAAAAAGAAACCCCGAGCTGGCCATAAGTCTGATACCGAGTGCTACTATTGCAAGGGGACTGGCCATTCGAAGCACAACTGCCCCAAGTATTTGGCGGACAAGAAGGCCGTCAAGGCAAACAAAGGTATATGTGATATACATGTTATTGATGTGTACTTGACTAGTACTCGCAGTAGCACCTGGGTATTTGATATGGGATCGGTTGCTAATATATGTAACTCGATTCAGGGGCTACGGAACAAGCGACAACTAGCAAGGGATGAGGTCACGATGCTGGTCGGCAATGGATCAAGACTTGATGTGATCGCTGTCGGAACGTTGCCTCTCCATATGCCATTGGGATTAGTGATAAATCTAAATAATTGTTATTTTGTGCCTGCACTGAGCATGAACATTGTATCCAGATCGTGTTTGATGCGAAGTGGTTATTCCTTTAAATCTGAAAACAATGGTTGTTCGTTTTATATGGATAATATCTTTTATGGTCATGCACATGTGTTGAATGGTTTATTTCTATTGGATCTCGATAGTAGTATTATGCATATTCATTGTGTTGATGCTAAAAGGGTTAAACTTGATAATGATATATCTACATATAAGTGGCATTGCTGTCTAGGTCATATTGGCGTAAAACGCATGAAGAAACTCCATTCTGATGGACTTTTGGAATCACTTGATTTTGAATCATTTGATACATGTGAGCCATGCCTTATGGGCAAGATGACTAGAACGCCGTTTTCCGGTTCAATGGAACAGGCAATAGATTTATTAGAAATCATACATACTGATGTATGTGGACCAATGAGTGTGTCGGCGCGAGGTGGATATCGTTATTTTGTTACTTTCACGGATGATTTGAGTAGATACGGGTATATCTATTTGATGAAACACAAGTCTGAAACTTTTGAAAAGTTGAAGGAATTCCAGAATGAAGTGGAAAATCATCGTAACAGAAAGATCAAATTTCTACGGTCCGACCGTGGAGGAGAGTATCTTAGTTACGAGTTTAGCACATATATGAAAAATTGTGGAATAGTTTCACAACTCATGCTTGCCGGAACACCACAACGTAATGGTGTGTCGGAACGTCGTAATCGTACTTTATTGGATATGGTTCGATCTATGATGTCTCTGACTGACTTGCCACTGTCATTTTGGGGTTATGCACTGGAAACCGCTGCATTCTCTTTAAATCGGGCACCATCTAAATCCGTTGAAAGGACACCGTATGAATTATGGTTTGGAGACAAACCTAAGCTCTCATTTTTTAAAGTTTGAGGATGCAATGTTTATGTGAAGAAACTTCAGCCAGATAAACTCGAACCCAAAGTGGAAAAATGCGTCTTCATAGGATACCCTAAGGAAACGATTGGGTATACCTTCTATCATAGATCCGAGGGCAAGGTTTTTGTTGCCAAGAATGGATCCTTTCTTGAGAAGGAGTTTCTCGCGAAAGGTGTGAATAGTTCGAAGGTAGAACTCAAAGAGGTTATTGAACCTTCTCTTCATGAAATGGCGAGTAGCGCAACACCAAAAGTTGTTTCGGAGTTGACTTGACCTAATGAAGAGAGGGCTAATCATATTGATCATGGAACTCCGAAAGAGGACACAACCGAACCTCGCAGGTCAAGCAGGACACGTGCAGCTCCTGAACTGTACGGCAATCCTGTTATGAATTTCATGATTGATGAAATATATGACCCTGCAACGTATGAAGAAGCGATGATGACCCCGGATTCCAACAAATGGCTAGAAGCCATGAAATCCGAGATGGAATCCATGTACAAAAACCAGGTTTGGACCTTGGTGGACTTACCTCACGATCAAAAGGCCATTGAGAATAAATGGATTTTCAAAAGAAAAACTGATGCTGATGGTAATGTGACCATCTATAAAGCTCAACTTGTCACCAAGGGGTTTCGACAAATTCAAGGAGTTGACTAGGATGAGACATTTTCTCCCATAGCGATGCTTAAGTCGGTTAGGATTATGTTAGCAATTGCTGCATATTTCGATTATGAAATATGGCAAATAGATGTCAAAACTGCGTTCCTCAATGGTAATATTGAAGAAGAGTTGTATATGATACAACCTAAGGGTTTTGTCGATCCTAAGGATGCTGATAAGGTATGCAAACTTCAACGATCCATCTATGGACTGAAGCAAGCATCCCGGAGTTGGAATCTCCGCTTTGATGAGGTGATCAAAGAGTTTGGATTTGTCCAAACTTATGGAGAGGCTTGTATTTACAAGAAAGTGAGTGGGAGCCGTGTGGCATTTTTGATATTATATGTGGATGGCATATTATTGATTGGAAATGATATAGATCTTTTAAACAGTGTTAAAAGTTATCTAAACAACAAATTTTCGATGAAAGACCTTGGTGAAGCTTCATATATATTAGGCATTAAAATTTGTAGAGATAGATCAAGACTCCTAATTGGGTTATCGTAGAATACATACCTTGATAAGATATTAAAGAAGTTTAATGACGGAAGTAAGAAGGGATTCTTACCTATGTTGCAAGGAAAGACATTGAGTAAGACTCAAAGTCCGGCTACGGCGGAAGAAAGAGAGATAATGGATAAGATCCCTATGCCTCAGCCATAGGCTCTATAATGTATTCCATGCTATGTACAAGACCGGATGTGGCACATGCTATTAGTTTGACTAGTAGGTACCAATCTGATCCAGGTTCGGAACAGTGGATAGTAGTCAAGAATATCCTTAAGTACTTGAGAAGAACTAAGGATATGTTTCTTGTATACGGAGGTGAAGAAGAGCTAGTCGCTAAGTGTTATGTCGATGCTAGCTTTGACACCGATCCGGATGACTCTAAGTCTCAATCCGGATATGTATTTCTCTTGAACGGAGCAACAGTTAGTTGGAGGAGTTCCAAACAACCTGTGGTGGCTGGATCAACGATGGAGGCGGAATATGTTGCTACTTCAGAAGCGGCGCATGAAGCGGTTTGGATGAAGGAGTTCATAATGGAACTAGGTGTGGTTCCTAGTGCATTGGACCCTATGGTGATCTATTGTGACAACAATGGATCCATAGCCAAAGCCAAGGAACCAAGGTCTCACAAGAATTCCAAGCATATTAAGCGCCGGTTTCACTCCATCCGCGAGCATGTCAATGATGGAGATATAAATATTTTTAAAGTACACACGGACCTAAATGTAGTAGATCCATTGACTAAATTTCTCCCTAGGGCAAAACATGATCAACACCAGAACTCATTGGGTGTTAGATTTATCACTATGTAAACTAGATCATTTTCTCTAGTGCAAGTGGGAGACTGAAGGAAATATGCCCTAAGAGGCAATAATAAAGTTGTTATTATGTATTCCTTGTATATGATAGATGTTTATTTTGCATGCTATAATTGTATTGAAAGGAAACATCAATACATGTGTGTTTAATAAACCAAAAGGGTTCCTAGTTATGCCTCTCTTCCAGACTAGCTCGTTGATTAACAAGATGATCAAGGTTTCCTGATCATGGACATTGGATGTTGTTAATAACGAGATCACAACATTTGTGAACTAATGTGATGAACATTCATCTGAAGTATAGCATTACAATCAAAGTCATTATGTTTACATTGCTATAACATCATACAAAGTAATCTTAGTCCTTAGACCATGAGATCATGTTAATTGCTAACACCGGAAGAGTATCTTGATAACATAAAACGTCACACCATAACAGGGTGACTATAAAGGTAGGTTCAGTGCTACGAAGGTGTTATGTTGAGGGTCATGGATCAAGAGTGGAATTTGTCAATCCCTATGACGGATAGCTATACTCTGGGCCCTCTCGGTGATATCACATTAAGATAGCTTGCAAGCAAGTGATGTGATCACTAGAATGTTATATCACGGGAACGAGAAAAGAGTGCATGTCGGTAACGAGATCAAACTAGGTATTTGGATACCGATGATCGAATCTCGGACATGTATTATATCATGAGACAAAGGGATTCAATTACTAGCGTTAAAGGTTCTTACGATCATAGAAGTCATCGTTGAATGTGTAGGAGTCAGTATGGATCTCAAGTTCCCGCTTCTGATTATTGATCTGAGAAGAGTCTCAATCATGTCTGAATTATTCGCGAACCATAGTGTGACACACTTAAGGTTTGCCAGACACCATTTTGGAGCACATATGTTTTAGATGAAAGGTTTGCAAAGCGCAACAATTGTTTCGATAGAAACCGGAATTGTTTCAGGAGAAATTACAGAAAGTTGTTCTGCATGTGATATTGAAATGTTGCAAGGGGTTTTATGTGAATGTTTGTTAATTAAAGTAATTAACAAAATTCTGAATAAAATAAATAAAAGAGTTTTATTAATAGAGAGTTGCATTAAATTTGGTGGAAATTTAATGCATGTGAGTGGAATTTTCGGTGGAGCTTGAATTGATGTAAGTGGAGCTTCCACCACATGAATGAGGAAGAGCTGGGGGCACCCCCTTGGCCGACGGCCATGGGAGGGGAGGAGCCCTCCCTCTCCTATAAAAAGCCCACCTCTCCTCCCTCACAAATAACACCTCCTCGTGAAGGATCTCTCCCCCTCTATATATTTCCCCATGGTCTCGTATTAGCGAGATACATGTTCCCGGTGGCCTTTCGTCTGGAAGGAGTTGCTGCTTCCGCTGATTCGCTGGAGCAAGGAGGTGGAGGTTGTCCGGTGGCTTGAACGTGTGTGCGAGGACGGATGCGCTGCTGATTTGCGGCGCTCGGACTTCCACACGATCTTGAGATCGACAACCGTACGACTACATCATCCACGAGATCCAACTCATTAACAAAACTCTGTTGTCTTCGAGGGTAAGTTCTCCATGGATGTATATCCACCCGTTGCTCTGTATATAGTAGATAGATCTTGGCATATAGTTCTCATCGTAGGAATTTTTTTGTTTTCTATGCTGCGAACCCAACAGCTTTCGCTACCTTCTCCCTTTCCCCTTGCTTTCCCATCGATTTGACCACGAGATACGTGAAGATCGAGCCACCCACAAGGTTACCCCTCAATAGTGATGGTAGTGAAATTGGTTTGGGAGGCTTGTTAATACAAGATGGCAAACCTATTGCATATTTTAGTGAAAAATTGAGTGGGGCTAGTCAGAACTATTCAACTTATGATAAAGAATTATATGCGCTGGTTTGGACATTAGAAACTTGTTAACACTATTTATGACCTAAAGAATTTTTTATACATTCTGATCATGAATATTTGAAGCATATTCATAGTTAAGCTAAGCTGAATTGTCGCCATGAAAAGTGGGTTGAATTTATTGAGTCTTTTCCTTGTGTTATCAAACACAAAAAGGCTAAAGATAATGTTATTGCTGATGCTTTGTCGCGCCGTTATACCTTGTTATCTCAACTTGACTTCAAAATATTTGGATTGGAAACTATTAAAGAACAATATGTGCATGATGTTGAATTTAAAGATGTGATGCAGAATTATAGAGATGGTAGGGCATGGAACAAATTCGTCTTCAGTGATGGATTTGTGTTCTGTGCTAACAAACTATGCATCCTAGATAGTTTCGTTTGACTTTTGTTGTTACAGGAGGCGCGTGGAGGAGGATTGATGGGTCACTTTGGTGTAAAGAAGATGGGGGATATTCTTGCTGCACACTTCTTTTGGCCATGCATGCGTCAGGGATGATGAGAGATTTGTGGCATGCTGCACTACTTATCAAAAAGCTAAGTCTCGCCTTAATCCACATGGTTTAGATATGCCTCTTCCTGTTCCTAATTTCCCTTCGGAGGATATTTCTATGGATATTGTTTTTAGATTTCCTTGTACACAGAAGGGGAGGGATATCATTTTTGTTTTTGTGGATCGATTTTCTAGGATGGCACACTTTATTCCTTGTCACAAAACTAATGACGCTGCGCATATTGCTGATTTGTTCTTTTGTCAAATTGTTCATTTACATGATGTGCCAAATACTATTGTTTCTGATCGTGATTCTAAATTTCTTAGCCACATTTGGAGATGTTTATGGCCTAAGTTGGGGACTAAATTTCTGTTTAGTACTACATGTCATCCCCAAACTGATGGACAAACTGAAGTAGTCAATAGAATTTTGTCTACTATGTTGCGGGCTGTTTTAAAGAAGAACATAAAATTGTGGTAGGAATGTTTACCTCGTGTTGAATTTACTTATAATCGTTCGTTGCATTCTACCACAAAGATGTGTCCATTTGAGATTGTGTATGGTTTTGTTCCTCGTGCACCTATTGATTTATTGCCATTACCATCTTAGGTGCAAAATAATTTGGATGCAACACAACTTGTTGAAATGATATTAAAATTACATGAGACTACCAAAGACAACATAGAACGCATGAATGCTAAGTATAAACTTGCTAGAGATAGAGGAAGAAAGCACGTTGTGTTTGATGTTGGTGATCTTGTTTTGTTACATTTGCGCAAATATCGTTTTCCTGATTTTCGCGATTCTAAGTTAATGCCACGCTCTACCGGTCCTTTTAAAGTGTTAGAGAAAATAAATGATAATGCATATAGACTTGAGCTGCATGTAGATTTTGGTACGGTTAGTCCTACATTTGACATTACCGATTTGAAGCCTTACTTTGGTGAGGAACATGAGATTGCATCAAGGAAGACTTCAATTCAAGAAGGCGAGCATGATGAGGACATTCCATCTATTGATACAACCGTTGTACCTACAGCTACACAAATACAAGGATCTATTACTCGAGTTAGTGCCAAACAACTTAACTATCAGGTACTTTTGTTTCTTGGAACTATTCCTCACATACATCAGAATGTGATGCTGCCTAAATCAGATGTGTTTGTTACTCTTGGGAATGATGGACCTAGAATGGAAGAGAGGGACAAGCATTAGAGCATGATCATGCATGGAGATGGCAGCAATCATGTGAGGATTGAAGAGGATGCCACAAGTGCATATTTCAGAACTTTGAAGCCATCATAATGATGATTGAAGACTTGGACGAAATATTCAATAATATTACGTCATAGATTCGTCCATGGCTTAATATGGTGTTGCGTCACCTTTATTTTGGGCGATGATGAGGACATCCCTTCTGATTTTGTATCTCCAACTCCTGATGAAGTTGTCGATGTTACTGCCAAGACCAAGTCCAATGAGATCAGGATTGGACCTATTACTATAGCTTGTGCCAAGCTATTGCAACAACAAGATTCGTGGCAATAAGTGCCGAATTGTAGCCGTAGGTACCTATTGGCACGACATGACTTTCGTTGCCAAGCGTTGCGACAGGATGTTGCAACAACAAGATTCGTGGCAATAAGTGCCAAATTGTGGCAGTAGGTACCTATTGCCACGACATGACTTTCGTTGCCAAGCGTTCCGACATGACACATGGTAATAGGTTATTGCCACAAAAACCAAATTGTGCCAAGAAAGTGTGATATTACAACAACCATGCGATAGGTTGCTACATTTTTTCTCATGGAAACACGTGCTTAATGCTACAATTTTGTTAGTGGGGATACCTTAATGCAATAGCCATGAAACCGTGGAGATTGACTATTTGTGGCGATATGCATTTGTGGCGATAGCCTATTCCAACAGCACTTGTTTCGTGACGCATGCCCTTCCGTGGCAATAGTCAATTGTTGCAATATACCCAAACTCTATAGCAACAACTCTTGTTTTCGTGGGTACACCTCTTTCGCTACCAACCCTATGTTTTTGGCATTAATTTATGGAAACAACTCTCCAAATGTGGAAACAAAAAATAGCAACATACTAGTTTTGGTGGTGTATTTACTAGTGGCACATCTAAGGTGCACCACTTATACTTTAAATACAAGTGGGGCACCATTTAGGTGTGCTACTTATAACATACTAGTAGGACACCATCTAGATCCTCCACCTATATAGTGTGCCACTAGTAGCAAACTGGTGCCCCACTAGTAATGTATATGGAAAACATAAAAAACACTCTAAATTTTTAGAATACAACCTAAAAGGAAAAATAATTTAAAAACAAGAAATGAAATGAAATCATACTTTGTATTATAGTAAGAATATTACAATGTCTTTACAAGTATCCAATAAAAGGAAAATTGCAAGAAAATAAAAGAAAATCCTAAAACTACTCTTCTAGTAATCGTACCTTCTTTTTCTTCACTTTATCCCTGCAAAATGGAACAAAAATAAAAAGATAAAGAAACATGATTAGATCCTAGCTATAATAGAGATATTCTTCTATAATAGATAGAATATCAATTTCCTAAAGACCATTAGCTAGAACCCATCAATAAGTAGCATAGCTGGTGGGAGTCGCACACATAAGAACTAGATCATATCCTAGTTAGATGTACAATCAAATTATGCTAGCCCATGATCAGATCCACCATACTATAAGCTATCACTAGTAGTGCAATACTATGGCTAGTAACTATAGAGCAAGCCCACCACAGACGCCAGATGACCGAAAAACAATAACCTATAAAACATAGAAACAAGCAAGCTCATATAGATGTGTACTTCAAACCTACGGCCTAATGTTGCATGGAAAGCTACAATTTTAACTTCCTATATTCCTATCATTTAAGCAAACATAGGAATGTGTTTCGAACCTACAAGACAACAAATGAATATTTAAACATAAGTGCTACTGGGCCAAGTAGCTTCCATCTTTTCCTTGATCATAAGAAGTCAGTACCATTTCGAACAAAAGTCAACATCGAGCACAAAGCTACTCCTACCATTTCAAACAAGCATAATATGTTCTCGACACACAAAGTAAGTTCTCGACACAACGGGGACAGTAGGTTAGATGACACTGGCCAACCAAGAAAATATCATTTCTCGCCAAAAAGAGATCGGGCAATGATATAAGAACCAAACACTAAAAAATCCTAATAGTACATGGAAGTAGATCTGGTAAGGGCATTAAGCAACGTAATAGTACCCAAAAAATCCTAGTCGTTAGACTCGTAATCATTGAATCAGAACATGTAGAGTCAATGCAGACCAGTTGATGATATGAGACTTATCTCTAGCTAATATACAAGACTACAGTCCACTCAGCAATAACTTGGAGTTTTTTTGGCGGTGGGCAATAACGGCAAGTTAAGTATCCATATTTTCGTTTGTCAAAATAGTTTACATGAATCACTGCTGCAGATTACACTACAACATATAATAAGATATCACCCATGAAGTGAGTTGATTGGTTGTGTAGGAAACTATACCTCTCCATTTAGAAATTCGAAATCCTACAAGAACATGATACATATCTTTCCACTGAGGGATAATCTGAGTTCCTGTACTGGTGATATTCTCTGTCCTTGCACTACAATTGCTCAAAGCTTCCTTAATCCTAACATAAGAAAAAAATAAAATAGGAAGTTACATGAAAAGAAAGAATATGATGAGCTCAAATAGGAGACACATATAACTAGGAAAAAACTGATGGGACTACCAAATGGTAAGAAAATAGAAAATTCTAGCAAACAAGTAGTAACAAAATTAACCTTCAGACTGAACTAACAAATAAACTAGTAAAAGGCTCTTCCTAGTAGAATTTCATTGTCAATACTCTGAAATATCAAGTCTAGGAAGATTCGGATTTCGTAAGCATACTAAAGATAAGCTTGTACATTTTTCAACATATAGGAGAAAACTCAAATGGAGATCATTCATGGTATATATTTGGAGATAGGTAGAAAAATATAGCTATGAACCATACCTTTGATAGCTGATAAGAGCAAAGGATATTATAAATCTCTATATTGCAATTGGTATAACACATGACAAGTAAATGAGTCCATACCTAAAAATGGAACCCATCAGATGTATATACACACGTTAGCTCCCAACGATTAAAACAGTGGTTACCATGAGTGTAGAATGGCACATGGTAGTACATGGACATAAAAGAGTCTCTAATATATTTTCGCAATTCAAATGTCACAAAACTGTGCAGTACAAAATTAAGTTATATATAGAAGGGGAAAGAAAGATAACTCTCAAGATAAGGAACATAACACATGTGAGGCGGATTGTCAAACTAATTTACAGAACTGTTGCGCAATTAAAGTAGCCGGCGATGGAAGAATGGCGGTTGTTTATATCCGATGAGCTCAAAATGTGTTGAATTTGACTCCCTTGTCTCCAAGATTCCTCCCAAAATGAGGGTGTGGTATGCTCATATCACAGATGTGTTTTTTGTTTCTTTTTGAGAATCACATCTGTAGGTTGGGCAGGAAATAAGCTACGGGAAAAAAAAGACACACTTATGAGCCACAAATGCCTACGAAAGTTGAATTGCATAAGAAAACATAACCAGCTGCACATCAGAAATCAGAATAAGAAATAGACACGGGTTAGTAAATGTAGGGATAGAACTTGGCATACCTAGTTGCTTTTACTAACACATACCCAGCTGTTTTTTATGGCAATGATAGCAAGATCAGACAATTAGAGAACCGAGAAAAAAAACTTCGGTCCTCTAGCATGAGTTTTTACCTGACCCCATTATTTCCATTATGCTCGTGCAAAGCTTTGCTAACTCAATCAATTTGATACTCAGATTGGGATGCGCATGTGTTGATGGAAGTCAAACTGCAATCAAGAGATGGAGAAGGTACGTACCAGATTCGGATGGACCGTCCCCTGTAATGGCATAAAAAATATTGCAGAAGTACCAACGTACCTTGAACTCAGCCTATTAATTCATTCTGCTACGATTCTTAGCCTCGATGAATCTATACATTTGAAGAAGCATTTACTTCCATGATACTCAGTTATACAGGATCCTTCATTAGACTGAAGGCTCAAAATCAACCCAGTAATTGAGGCCTAGCGCTAAAGAATGAAACAGAAAAATCGACCTTTTCATGTTGCCGCGGTGTTCCTTGGTGTGAGGCGCCAACCGCGCCATCAGATCCTGCGAGACCACGACGTCCTATGAAGACGTCAGCCGTCGAGGAGGAGGGGATCCGTCCGGCGAAAGAGGAGGTGGGGCACCGACCAGGTCAACAAGACGAAGGGGTGTCAGGCATACCTGACGTAGAAAACCTTCTTCAGTAATCTGACGGCTGCCTACGCTTCACATTGATGGCCCAGATGGAAAGATACCTTTTCACTTATTACCGTCAGTGTAATAGTTTTACTATTTTTCTTTAATCGTAACCAGTGGCTTAAATAGCCAGCTGCATCTGCGCTCGAGAGATCATTATCCAAGTTGTTGCTAAGACTAAGCCTTACAAATATACTCATACTCGATCCCCAATTCGATATATGATGGATTGATTCCTGTATAGATTTTTCCTTTTGTTTTCCCTTCCCGTGACTTGAGATTGATGGTTTGTTCTTCCCTAATCCCCTAGCGGGACCTAACAAATTGGTATCAGAGACCTGCGGTCTTCAGAGGCGATTCGAATCTGCGTGAAGAAAAGGTTTGGATCTCTAGTAAATCCCTTCTTCTTCACCTTATTCATGGAGGTGGTGATCTGGTCGATGGAGGCACTGGTGGTGGTGTCGTCTCACTAGACGCAGTCGATGGCGACGGCTTGGAGGCGTCGGGAAAAATTCGGGTACAGATCTAGATCTTGATTTGGTTGCTGGGGATCACTTCTCAGGTAGTAAAATTCCGATTAACAATATCAATCCATGTACCTCGTGGTGGCGAGACAACGAGAAGGCCGTAGGATCCAGTTTGAGTTTCGGGTTGCTGAAGTAATTCAGTGTAAAATTCCTCTACTCAGCTACTTCGATCAGGATGCCACACAGATCCAATACAAGCATGGGAGACGACGATTTACTGCAACTTCGGGCTCTTCGCAAGGACACGGACGACCTACGAAGCGAGGTAACACTTATTAAAGCTGATCTGGTTACCCTCAACCTCAAACAGACTGATATGGTAAACGTTGTGATGGAGATGCACTCAGCAGTGGGCTCTATTAGTGGACAACTTACAACAATGTCAATAGCAATTAACTCACTGAGGCCAGTGGCACAACCGACAGTTACCCATCACAACCAAATTCCAAATACCTCTCACGGCCATCAGAAATCCCGAATGTTTCAGCAGTCCCAGCAAATGCAAGGTCAATTAGCTAATGATCTAAAGAAGAGTCTTGCAGTGGAGCAACCGAAAATACAGTATATTGATCAACTCGCCCACAACAACTTGCCTCTAATCAATACAGGCAGAGGTTCTGATCCTCTGTGTTTTGCTAGTGTAACGAAACAAGTGGCACATTCTCATCATAATACTCCTAAATAAATTTCCACACCTGCTTTCCACCAGTTCCAACAACACAAGAACAAGCTGAACAATATCTAGGATGGCTATGCCAGGGATTATGAGAAGGAGATGAGAATGCAATTCTTCAAATCTATTACAAAGGGACCTAGGATGGATTTCCCTCGTTTTGATGGGGACAACCCAGTGGGGTGTATTCGCCAATGTGAAAAATACTTCCAAATGGCAACAGCTCCAAAAGAGTATAAAGTACACTTAGCTCAACTCTACACCATTGGTCCTGCTGATGTGTGGTTAAGAAGAACATTCTTGCACAGACAACAACTGTCTTGGACTCGATTTGCAGAAGAAGTGGTTCAAAGATTCTATGGCCATAGTTCATATGAGTTGGCAGAGAAGTTCAACAATATGAAGCAAAACAACCTGTCAATCAAGGAATACACTGAGCTATTTGAAGAACTAATGGCTGACATCCTCGAGGAGAACCCTGATTTGCAAGAAGACTGGTTTATTAAATGCTATGTGAATGGCATGATAGAACAAATCAAAGCACAACTTCAACCTTTGAGGCCTGCTAGTCTCACATCAGCTTATTGGCAAGCAAAAGAAATGGAGCAGTTTCTCAACATCAAGAAACACTCTATACCTTCATTGCACAAATTCAGTCCCTCCAACAGTTACAAGAGACAACCTAACTTTGCACCTGTGGTGAACACGGTTCCAGAAAACCCTGCTCCTATGAGTAAGCCAAGAACCAAAGGTCAATGTTGGCGTTGTGGCGACCCCAATTAGGCACCAGGCCATAAATGGAGACAAATACCTGTCCTAAACTTCCTGGCACAAGCTTGAGATAAGGCTCAGATGGAAAACCACCAAGATATGATAGAGGAACAAGTGGAAGAACCAATACAACAACTAGAACAAATAATGAGTATATCATTGCAAGCCATGGGTCAACAACCAATAGCTAAATCTCCAACAGTAATGATCAATATAAAAGGGAAACAAGTTGTTGCCTTAATTGGTACTTGTAGTAGCAATTCTTTCATGGACATGCAATTTTCCATTAGAGCTAATTGCCTACTACAAGGTGCATAACCTACTGATATAAAAATAAATAGAGGGGGTATGCTAGTATCAAGCTCAGTAGCACCAGACTGTGCATTCACCATAGCAAAGAACACCTTCACTGAATCTTTTAGAGTGCTGCATCTGCATGATCATGAAGTCATATTGGGTTGTGAATGGTTAGCAAAACATAGTCCCTTTTCTGTGGACTTCAAGAAATCCCCGTTCACTATACACATCAATGACATTACTGAAACAACATTTCCTACATGCAACTCTACTACAGAAATTACTGAAATTCCAGTACACTAATTACAGAAATTAATGGAACAAGGGGCAGTGGCTTATGTCATGGAAATTCAAAATGCCACAACTTCACATGAGGAAACAAAGAAGTTACTACCTGAAATTACTAAAATCCTAGACCAATACTCCGAGGTTTTCTTAGATCCAACTGAACTACCTCCTCACAAACAGTGTGATCATGACATCCCATTGAAAGCAGATGCAACATCCTCATAGGAAAAAGGATGAAATAGAAGCACATATCAAAGAGCTCTTGAAAACTAGAGTGATAAAGCCTAGCCAGAGCCCGTATGCTTCTCCAGCTATATTAGTGAGGATGAAGGATGGTTCTTGGAGGCTGTGTGTAGACTACAGGAATCTCAATGCACTTACCATCAAAAACAAGTACCCTATACCAGTGATTGAAGATCTCTTGGATGAGCTTCATGGAGCTACAATTTTTTTCTAAATTGGACGTCAAATCTGGTTACCACCAAATAAGAATGCTTCCAAAAGATATTTGCAAAACAACTTTCAGCACATACATCGGTCATTATGAGTATTTAGTTATGCCATTTGGGCTCTCAAATGCACCTGGCACCTTTCAAGCATTAATGAATGAAATCTTCTCCAATTATCTCAGGAAATTCATCTTGGTCTTGTTTGATGATATATTGATATACAACCCTAACATTAAAACCCACTGCCAACATCTCAAAATTGCCTTGACACTATTACATGCCAACAAACTCTATGACAAACGAAGCAAATTCTTAATTGCAGTGCCACTAGTTGAATATTTAGGTCATGTCATCAGGGGTATAGGGGTTTCTACTGATCCAACAAAAAATGCTGTAGTAGCAGAATGGGAAGCACCCACCAATGTCAATAAACTAAGAATTTCTTAGGTCCCACTGGGTACTACAGGCGCTTTATAAAAGGATATGGAGTTGTGTACATACCTCTCTATGATCTTCTCAAAAAGGGGATTTACAAATGGTTACCAGTACATCAGCAAGCATTTTTGCAGTTACAACAAGCACTCATCACTGCACCAGTTCTAGCACTACTAAACTTTAGCCAATCGTTTGTACTAGAAGCTGATGCATCTGGAAGTGGATTGGGTGCTATACTAATGTAAGATGGCAGAGCCATCGCCTATTACAATGTGGCTCTAGGGGTAAGAAATGCAGCATTATCCACCTATGAGAAGGAAGCAATGGTTATCCTCCAAGCCGTTAAAAGATGGCGACACTATTTCCTGGGTAACAAACTGATTATTTGATCTGATCATCAGAGTTTGAAATATATCACAGAACAGAGAGTATCCAAAGGCATTCAACACAAACTCATGTTGACGCTACTAGAGTTTGATTTTACTATGGAATATTAAAAAGGTAAGGAAAATACTACAGCTGACACTCTGTCAGAAAGTTTTCGTCCTTGTTTGCTATTTCAGCTGTAACCCCAACCTTGATGGTAGAAGTTGTCAACAGCTACTCTATTGATACCAAGACCCAAGAACAAGTTCAGAAATTTTTGATCAATCCTCCTGACAACAATCCTGACTATTCCATGAATGTTGGAGTCCTAAGGTACAAGGGCAGGTTGGTTCTGGGCAGGGACCTCCCACTATAGTCTAAAATATTACAAGCCTTACACAGTTCAGCTATGGGTGGTCACGCTAGCATCAAGGCTACCTACCAAATGGTGAATAAACTGTTCTAATGGCTAGGCATGAAAAAGGATGTGGAAAGAATGGTATCACAGTGTCCTATCTGTCAAATGTCAAAACATGAGAATTGCAAGTACCCAGGCCTTTTGGATCCCCTCCTAACTCTTGACCTAGCTTGGGCTCATGTCACTATGGACTTCATAGAAGGGCTACCCAAATCTCAAGGAAAAGAAGTAATTTTGGTTGTGGTACACAAAATCACCAGATATGCTCACTTTATTCCACTGTCCCATCCATACACAGTTTATAGAGTCACACAGGCTTTCATTGACAATTTCATTAAATTACATGGACCACCAACTGTGATCATCTCTGACAGGGACAAAATTTTCACTAGCACTATGTGGAGAACAATTTTTCAATCCTTCCAAGTGGAACTCAGGTTTAGTTCAACATATCTTCTCTAGTCTGATGGACAGACAGAGAGGGTCAATCATTGCTTGGAATCATACTTAGGATGCAATACATTCAATGAGCCTAACAAGTGGGCCTCTTAGCTTTCATTTGCTGAATTCCGGTACAACACTTGTTTCCACACAGCCTTGAACATCACACCATTTTAGGCTTTCTATGGTACCAAACCACCATAGATCAGTGAATTATCAGTACCTGGTCCTGCTGACCTGGATGCAACTTAATTCTTGAAAGCAAAAAAAAAATGCTCGAGCAACTAAAGAGTCATCTAGCCCAAGCCAAAGCAAGAATGCAAAAAATATGAAAATTTGAACAGAAGTGAGAGAACACTTGAACTGGGAGACATGGTGTACCTAAAAATGCAACCTTATCGCATGGCGAAATTTGGCCTACAAGGTGCAATTAAGCTTCATGGTAAGTTTTATGGACCTTTTAGGGTGATCTCGAAAATCGGGAACAGAGCATACAAGATCCTCTTACTAGATGGGGTCAAAATAAACCCCGTGTTCACATAGGATCAAACATGGTACCGACACCCGATTTACCACTCATTGATGCTCAAGGGAAGATCCCCACTGAACCTGCAACTGTTCTCCAAGTCCGACAAATTCCCCGCAACAATGTTCCAGTGGTGTAGTGGCTAATCAGTGGGAAAACCTGTCACCGAAGGAATCTACCTAGGAAGACGCAACCTTCATCAACAAGGTGTTACCTACTTTCTACAGGAACACGATGGAAGACTGGTGCATCCATGGATCAGTTCCTTGTGGACAAGGAACTACTTAAGGAGGAGGCATTGTCAGGCATACCTGAAAAAGACAACCTTCTTTAGTAATCTGAGGGCTACCTACGCTTCGCATCAACGGCCCAGATGGAAAGATACCTTTTCACTTATTACCGGTAGCTTAAATATCCAGTTGCGATTGCGCTCGAGAGATCATTATCCAAGTTGTTTCTAAGACTAAGCCTTACAAATACACGCATACTCGATCCCCAATTCGATATATGATGGATTGATTCCTGTATAGATTTCCCCATTTTGTTTTCCCTTCCTGTGAGTTGAGATTGATGGCTTGTTGTTTCCTAATCCCCTAGCGGGACCTAACAAGGGGGCAGGGGAGGAGCACCAGAACAACGCGCCGGTCGGTGTTGGAAGCCTGGATGCCGGCGAGGGGAAGCAATGTGTGTGGTGCTCCCTTGATCTAGATCGGGTCAGGCACACGGGAGAAAACCTGTGAGGAGAGATGGGGGTTGAAGGAGAGGGTAGGGTCCGTGGGTGGGTAAAAGGTTGTGGAGGGGAGGAGGGGCACCAGAGGCTTGGGGTGGCGGGCGAGCACCGGGAAAGAAGGAGACGGGGATGGGTGGATGCGGTTCTCAAGGGATGGTGAGAGAAGAGACGAGGGAGTCAAGGGAGGGTGGGATTATGTGAGCGTTTTTTGATAGAGGAGAGGACTGCATGAGCGTTGAGATGTGGGGTGGTCTCCTCACGCATGATTTCGCGATTCGATCAACTTTTCTATCTCCACACGTGCACACGATTCGTGATTTGCACGCGGCAGGTAATCGATCCTCGACCTCTTTCGTGGATCACCAACTTTGGCCATCTAATTGGTGCACATCCCACGTCTGCCTTCAAAATTTGTCGTAGGTATTTTAAATGACTATGGCAAATCTCCGAGATTTGCCATAGCTCGATGGAATGCTCACAGTAAATCAGTTGTGTCGTGACTTACGGACGTCTTGAACATGTGGATGTCTATTTGCCATGAATTTTTTATTTCCCATGAGTTTGCCTAGCGATTCGCCGTGAGTTTTTATTTGATGTGAGTTTATTTGTAATTTGTCGTGTATTTTATATTTTCTACGCATATTTATGCTAGCCTGTGGTACATTTTGATTGTCGTTTGCCTCGATTAATTGCTCACGGTAAACCTTCAAATCTTTGGCAAATTACAGAATTTCTATAGTGACAACAGAAAATTGGTGGGCTCACAAAAATATATAGGTTTCTAATAGTGCCAGACCTTAGACGGGGCAGAAACCCTCTGTAGAAAAACCACATCCGTGGAGAAAAACCACTATGTGGATGGTTCTAGCGTTACAGAAGTGGTTATTGTTGTTTATGCTCGTATGTACATTATTATGCCAAGTTTAAATTATTTTTACATGCATAAATATTTATTTATTTAGGTCTTTATAGGTAAAATATATTACTTTATATATTATAATACTAGTAGTAATACGACCAGTAAAAACCTAAACTGACAGCCTTACAGGTTCGATCACTGGTCCAATTTTTAAACTATGGGCCCAGGTGGTCCACGTCAATGGACAACATATAATATCGTTGCAATAGCTTGCTCTTTATTTTTACAGTAGTAGGTTGTTGTAATATCCTCTATATATTGCCACAGATGCACAACTTGTCACAGTAAACAATATTTATTAAGACACAGCGAAATTGAAGCGAAAAATATACACTTTTACAACAAATACATATTTTGTTGCAATAGAAGGACATTTTTTGCAACAACATTGGTACATATCGCAATGTGATATAGTTGCAGCATTATCTTTCTGAATATTACCACAGATAACTCTTTTGTTGCGAGACCTAGTTCCTATTGCATCAAAATGACTAATTCACGCAATGGAATTTGGTTGTCGCAATATCAGAGCCATATTGCAACGTCCATGAAGATTGTTGCAATACGGAGCCTCTATTGCAGCAAAAAGAGTATTTATTTCGGCAAAACTCGTTCATGGCAGTATGAGCGTCCTGATACCACAGACGGGGAATTCGTGGCAATATTGCATTTTATTGCAACGAAATGTTGTTTTAGCAATAAATATTGTTGCAATAGACCAGATTTCCTGTAGTATATTGGTGTTCTTTAGCGCAATGAATGCTATGCACAAACTTAAAACCACACTTCTCAGTAATTCTATAATCATCTTCGTCATTTCTCTAGAGCATGTCGAGTATTAGGTAACTAATATTAGGTTGATTTCTACATGATACAAAGTACAAGAACCAAATACACACCTGGTACTTTATGGACATAGCTATTAATTATAATAGGTAAAGCACAAAAATTTATAAGTTTGATCAACATATATAAAGTATGGGTGTATATTTGGATCTTGTATCATCATGTAGAAGTCAAATATTATTAGCTACCTAACAATTGAATTTTTTGGTAACATGGTCAAGAGAAACGAGGGAGAAGATTCTAGTATGATGGAGAAAAGTGTGTTTTGAGGTTTGTGCATAGCATTCATTATGCTGAAGACTATCAATAGAATCTTCTAGATGCTAGGGCCTGTTTGATTCGTAGGATAGAAAAAGCATAGGAATAGAAAAAACATAGGATTACAATGTCATGCCAACTTTAATCCTGTTGGAACCCATATATATGCAAGAAAGTTTGTTTGATTCCATCGAAGGAAAAACAAAGAATTATAAGAAAGAGGTTTGGGCGTGGATGTTAGATTTCCTGTGAAATCTAGTGCAAAGGATTCCCTAGGAAAATTTTCTATAGGAATCAATCATACAAATCAAACAACCATTATAGAAAATGTGTGTGTGTGTCCTTCGTCTTCTCTAGGTGTGACATGGGTAAGATAATGGTAAGATGAGATAGTGGTAAGATATAGTACTCTTTTTTCTCCATATAACACCCTGAGAAGATGAAGGACGCGCACACACACATGTACACACACGCACACACATATAGACACACACAGACACACACACGGACACACACACATGCACACACACACACAAGTCTGTGAGTGCTTGCCACACAAGCGCATGGAATTGTTTATGCATATTTCACCCTTTTATGTTTTTTCCAATCTTTTTGGCTAACATTGCCTACTTAAATGATATTTGAGGTTAACTTATGGGACTTATTAGGTAAACTTTCAACTGCCAGCTCGCAATTTATTTCTCATAAATTTATTTGGCCTATATAATCCTTGTATTGTTATGTTCTAACAAATTCGCCCACTTGCTTGAAAGACTTTAAGTGAATTTACATAAATTAGGTCAGATTTGATCTGGAAGTGGGTGGTATATATACCACACGTAAAATTTTCCACGAATCGTTTTACGGAGAAAGCGCAACATGATTTATGGATAATCCCCTAGTTTGAGATTTCAAGACTCGCTCCTATGTCATTTTGCCCACTTAAACAGGAGTTATGTTAATTTTGAACTTCAAAAAAGTCTCACAAAGATTGCGCTTGATGACGAGGACATCCCTACAATTACACCTACCCCAATTAATATTGATGATGTTCCACCTACTGCAAAGAACAACAGGTGAACTTATTACAAGGAGATAAGGATTGGACCAATTACAAGGGCTTATGCTAAGCTACTAGAACAACAGGTGAACTTATTTCTTAATGAACCTGATGTTTTAGTTAATGAGAATTTTACACTACCTAAGTCTTTGAATTATTGTATGATCAGGTACTTGGGAGAAGAAGGCATAGCACGGAGCAAGGATCTAAAGGAACATGGCATGTGCATCAATAAAGAATGCACGAGGGAGGAGAGGGAGGATGCGCAAGGAGCACCCCACAAGAAGATCAACACATGGTCGAGGGATATCTGCCGCGGTAGAGAAACCACGCAGTTTTATGCCATGGCAGGCTGCTGCGGCACGGAAACCGGGCCAAACTCTGCCACGGCAGGCTGCCGCGATAGTGAAACCGGGTCCAACTCTGCCACGACAGAGTAGGCCTGCGCGCCTTGAGCCGCTCCACCTTGGGTCGATTGTATCCTAGTCTAGGTTGAGTCGAACCACTATTTCCAAGTATTAGCCGTCGCCCCCTTAGTCCTTAAATAGTTGGGGCACCACACAAAGATAGGTTTAGACCATGTTAAAATATTTTGGAGTTGTTTCTTTCATAGAACATCTGGAATTAATTGTGATCGATTTTACCAACTACAATTGAGTGTGGTCTGTTGTTCTACTGGAAATTAGTAGATTTCAAACTACCGTTCATGGTCGACAGTTGCGTGCACAAGAGCGTGGTGTTGTGAATATCCCATAGGGTTTGAGAGTTATTGCATTGGCATTAGGGTTCGAGCAGGAGAGATCATAGCTACACGCTAGTTATCTATCATCCACCATCATCATGGACAAGTGCTTGCTAAGAAGATCGGGCCACCCCATATCACTTGAAGTTATACTATGAAACTGTTTTGAAGGTGTACACGGTCGGTCAATATCTTGAAAATCGCGAGATTTATGAACGACTCCATATCTTGATATATATAAATTTGCATGTTGGCAACTCTTACACGGATTTGACAAAAACCAAAGAATATAAAGAAAAATGAATAAATGAAAAGGGTCCGCGTGACATCCTCTCGTGTGCAATACCTGCCATGAAAAAATAGTAAAGATGAGATTTGAAACATTCGAAAAGGCCGCTGTCACATTAGATATGGCATGAACACTCGAGTGTTTCTCGAGCCGAATGACCGATTAGGTCATGGACATATTTACATTATAGTTCATGATAATGTTTCCATATTTGGTAGATGGGTGTGTCTTGCTATGGTATACAATACTGCTGGGGGTGGGAGTTTTGAACTAGTACTAGGAAAAACATGTTAAAATTTCCGAGTGTATCTTTAGGGTCCATGTTGTAAAAGTGTAGGTCCCAGATGTATTTTGGTTTTCTTTTTGGACTGCTATGTAATTTTTATGCCCACCCTTGGATTTTAATGTGCACCTTCTTGGTACTTCGGGGAAGATTCCTTGTTAGAAAGAAAAAGAAAAAGTTCCCAGTGACTGGAATTATTTTACGCACGAATATTTTGGATCTGAATGCCCTAGACCCAATTTTTAGACAAAAAGAACTACTTTGCAAAACTTGAGTAGTCTGTACTTCTACTGAACCAGTGGCACCACAAAATTAACCCTAAAGCTGCCAAAGAAAAAATGGAGGAAAAAACGAAGAGTGAGAAGATATTATTAGAGAATATAAACGGGAGGCAGCGTGGGAGCAACGAAGGAGTTGAAGGCAGTGCAATATTAGAGTAAAGATAGTTTGACTGGTTTCTGGCACGAGGTACAAGTACCTACTACTAATAGCACGGTACTACTTATACTACTAGTAGTACTACTATGTTTTCTCTCTTCTTCGTTGTCTATCACCATCCATCCTCTCTCTCCCCTCCTGTGTAGCGCCCCGCGCGCACGGGCCAGCTGATCTCTCCCTTGTCCCACTGTGTGGCGCTACACACATGTGCCTTGGTACTGTCGCGTTTTGTGTGAGGGGGGCTGGTTTTTTCCATTTTTCTTGAAAAGAGTCTCTAGTGTGTTGGTCAGATGACTTAGTGTACATATATAGGAAGAGGACATTGCAGATTTCACCATGTCCTGCTCCATGTGTTGGTGTTGAACAATACCCGGAGCAAATTCCACCATGCTTAGAACCGTAGGCTATATTCTCAATATGTGTATATAGTTATTATTAATAGACTTAATGTATGCCTTTTTTCTCTAACAAGACTATTGGTTAATAAAAACATAATGCTTGTTAACAACTTAATGTATGTTAAACCCACATGTGATCTGTCCATATAAATGACAGAGTGACAGTAACCATGGAGCATCATCATATGTCTTCCCTTCTCCTTTATTGCGAAAATGATCCTGGCATTAAAAAACATCAAACAGTACAAAGAACCCCAATAAAAACTAAAATTACATCGAAATCCTTGAGATTCTCTTCATCTTCAATCTCAGTTCCCCACGTCACGAGGAGCTATGGTACCTCCTAGATTGACATATTTTTTGCAAAGCAGTCGAGGATATCCCTGCGATGGAGGATGGCGGTTGGGCATGCGTTGTTTAGTCCCGATGTGCCCTGGAATACACACTGCTCAAGGAGGCTGATGAAGAGGTCCAACTTGTCATGCTGGGCAAGACGTTGCGCGATAACAGCTACCTCCATGTAGACGTCCGCCAGTGCAGCGGGCAAAGCCTCAGAAAGCTGCAAGGCCGTCAGTGTGTGGAACAGATCGTCCTCAGAGAGACGAGCCAGGGAAGCAGTAAGTGCGGCAACAACCTAGGGCGGATCACCTGGACCAAAAATTGAGGCTAAAAGTCAGTTATAGGTAGGTTATATCAATGAATTCCATAGAAGAAAACGATATCGCTGAAGGTAGCATGCATTATGGCAAACATACCTGTTGGGTATGCGTCACGGCGCATGGCTTGAAGGTGGACAGTGAGGTCGTCCACCATACATGTGATGATACCAAAGCGGGTGAGGAAAGAGTCCACCATATTGTTGAGTTAGGCTGCGAAGATGGTGTCAGAATGGGTGCATGCCACGGCGCGTGCCATCACAACACAGAGGCGCTGCAAAGAGTCGACCTGGGGGTGGGCGCCCCTAGCTTTCTCACTTAGACGGATGGCGCTCGCCAACACAACCTCCATCTTTCCTTCTCTCTCTATCTCTGGATATAGTTTTGTTTACCCATGACACGCTAAATGGTTCATAGGAAAATAATTATACACTAGATGCATTATTGGGTCTGATGTACCTATTTTTTAACATAATAGTTCATACCAAGAGCAATAATAGAGTTCATGTAAAAACAATATATAGGAGAGAGAGAGGGGCATGTCTAGAGAAAAATAAACGATATATATGGGACACATTTTAGTCCGAGCTATACCACTACTTGTAAGTTGCATGTGAGACTCATATATATTAGAAGTATGATATATCATCACTACTGTATATAAAATTCTAATTCTAAAGTTTATAAAATAATTATGATTTTGATCTACATCCATAAATTATTGGGTGTATACTTTATATCATGGACAAATCAACCTTTTATGGCCCCTGCAAAAAAAACTTTATTACCTACAGAAAACTCGAAAATTTTGCTAACATGCTCTAGAGAAATGACAGAGAAGATTCTAGAATGATGGAGAAGTGTGTTTTGAGGTTTGTGCATATACCGTTTCATTGTGCTACAAACACATAATACTACTAGTAAGTTGCAAATGCCTTGCACACGAGAATCAGATAATAGAAGTATGACATATCATTTCTATATAATATTAAAATAGGTGAAGCTCAAAAAATAATTATAATTTCGAGCCATGTCCATAAAGTAGCGGGTGTGTTTGGTTCTTATATTTTGTATCGTGTAGAAATCAACATATTAGCTACCTAGTACTCCACATGCTCTAGTGTCAACACCCGGATTTTTAATCCCATATGCCTGTTATGCCATACATCACAATCCCAGGATTACCATTTTTGCGAGACATAACACATTGGATATCACAGTACATCATCCATTACAAACCATAATAAGGTCTTACACAAATAAAGGATCTCATGATCCAGTCTTAATACAAGAAGTGGAATAAATAATAAGCGTAGCGGTGGGGTCCATCTTCAGTGTCACAGGCAATGCTGATGATGGGAGATAGTCCTAGTTGTCGTAGCCATCCTGTTGTCCTTCCTCCTGATAGTCCTCTTCATAGTCTGGCCACGGGAATAGCTGGGGACAAAGCCATGAGTACTCTTTAAGTACTCGCAAACTATCACTAATAAGTAAGGTAGTTCTAGTAGGAATGCTAACTCTAAGTTTATTTTCAAAGTTTAGTTTGAAACCTAAGCTGGTTTCAGAAACAAAGAAAGATAAAATAAAGTTCTAGAATCACTTAAGAGGGAAACTATTTTTCATGTTCACAACCCTGTTATGGTCAAGTCAAAGTCACCATTAATTTCATAAGTCATTTTGAAAATATCTGAAGACGGAACAGTATGGCCACTCCAGCTATCCATGACTGCGGACACAGCTATTCGAATAGTTTGACACTCTGTAAAGGTGGTACACTTTCACCACAAAATTCGATACATCCGTTAGGGATAACTCTAAATCACCATACATAGTATGCAGATAATCAATCATAACCTTTCAATTACGCACCCTAGTATAAGCACCTCCCCTATGAGCTCGGCCTCCCAGCCATGGCCATCTGCCATCCTGGGCACTGCATAGGTGGACAACATTGAGAGGTAGCCTCAGCTCAAACCTCTCCCGCAAGGGAACCCATACTAATGCATATAAACTTCCAGCTAAGCCTTACCCAATTCAGGTATTGTGGCTGTACGGTAAATTTGGAATGGTATCGCATCCGAACCTAACCATCAGTTTTTATAAAGGGCTAAGGCTCATGCCTCAACATTTTCATCATCATAAACCATTTTTGTTTCTCAACACATGTCAAAACACCTCAATAGAATGACTCATCATTCCAAGTTTTTCATAATCATTTTCACCAAGTATTTCCATCTAAAGTGATCAAGTTTTATTGCGTAACACTAGCTACTAAAGTTCACTAATGAGGGGTGCTAGTATTCAATTTCATGCCATAGACTGACATCTAAGTCTAACTAGCTAGGCCAAGTTTTGTACTCTTTATGCTATCTATAAACAAAGTAAAGAACTTTGGTAAAGTAAAGGAAACTAAAGCTTGTAAGTAAAACTTGGGATGGGTATAAGTCAAAATGTATAACGAAGCATTCCTATTGCATCTTGCTTAGGTAACTTGCATCTAGTGATGGCTTGCCTTGGTTGGCGCAGTGGTTGAAATTCTCCTCGTCTTCTTTGGGTTAGAACTCCTCCTCCTCGTAGACTTGGTCGGTACTATCGTCTATAAATACATACGGGATACACAATCACCAAACAATACTTAACTAGTCTATGTAGCACACTAAGGCACACACTTGATAATCTAGCATCATCACATTCATCACAAGATTTAATAAACTAGTTTCATTTATTTTATTTGAGAGAAGTAATTTCTACTCATTGAAATTAACTAAGATTTAATATTCTTCAATTAAAATATAGGATCATGTGGACACATGTCATCACCACATATTCTAATACATGGGAATGTGATTTAAATGTTGGATCATATTTCACTAAGTTTAAGTTTATCATTTTAATAATTTAAAGTGACTAGAAATGACTATATTGCATTATTTTGGTACTAGTCCAAAGTGACTGCGTGCAAACCTAAATGTTACTACATATTCAGATAGGTATGGTCAAATGTGATTTTTGAGAGTTGGAATCAACTCAAAAGCTATTATGGTTGATTTTTAAAAAATGTTTGAATGTGAAAAAGTCTCTGTTTTGTTATTTTTGCTAGGTGACATCGCTAACTCCAATTGATTTAAATCCAATAGGCTTGGATAGAGATTTTAATTATCTTTCCAACAAAATTAGAATCATTCATTTTGGTGAAGTAAAACTCTCTGAAATGATTTTTGAACTAGTGGGAAAAAACTAGATTTAGTTTAAAAAGAAAAACACTTATTTGAATTCTAGGGCCAGCGCGGGAAACTAATTGGGCCGGCCCAGTGACACTCCGCGGTGCAGAGGGGAACAGACAGGAAGGGTCCACATGTCAGCGGCACAACTCAACACGAAGCGGTACTAGGTGATGTGGGCCGTGCGATTAGAACCTAGATCAACGGTCCTGGTTCATCGTCGACGACGAACAGGTCGCCGACGAGACTGAACCCTAGCGGCTCGGTGGGTGTTGATTGGGGGCTTACCCGGGCTCCAGCTAACATGGCAAAGGGGGGAGATCAAACGTGTGGACGATGGCGGGCTCAGGCGGCTCGCGGTGGCTCCTGGGGTGGACGAAATCGACGGTCTCCTTCCTCCTCTGCTGCGGCGGCTCCGGTGGAAATTCTGGCAAACGGTGGCTCGAGTGGCTCCGGGGCTGGTGTGAGGGGCTCAGTGGAAGGGGGAGTGTTGGAGTGTGGAGAAATGGTGCTGGGGAGGGCTCCTTATATAGCCCAACGAGGGGACCAAGAGGTGCGACGGTGAGCTCGCCGGTGACGTTGGTACAGAGGGCTAAAGGCATGGGTGAGGTAGGCGAACGGTGCGCTGCCTCTTGGCGGTCAGCTAAGACGTAATGGCGCTGCTAGGGGCGGTGGTGTTTGGTCGGGAAAGGGTGACGCTCTGCGCGGCAGAGGCGGTGCTCGACGCGGTTCACAGCTGCTGCTGGTCGCGCGGCGGGAAAAGGGCGTGTCTTGGAGTGTGCTGGGGTTATGGGGATGTTGCACGCGCAAGCTGGGAGCAAGGCGTGAGCTGGGAGAGCGGGTCGGGGACGGCGCACTGTAGCGGTCCGTGCATGGCACAGAGGCAGCGGTGCACGACTGCTCCTCGGTGGTGCAGGGCTCGGCTGCTTCTGTGGGGTGGACAGGGGATCACGGTAGGGTGCGGCGGAGCTAGGGGGTGTGCTGGTTGGGCACGGCGTTGTCTCTGGCGCATTGTCCATGTTTGGCCAGCGATGCCATATTTGGGCGGCGCGCCACTTCTGCTAGCGGCGAAGGGGGAGGTTGTCTGGGCTGGGGTAGATGCTAGGGGGACAAGGGGTTCAGATCGAGACCAAATTAGTCGATGATCACTGTAGAAATTGTGAAGCTACTCTAGTGTTTGATCTGTGCCTGCCATGTATTCGACATAATGGCCGCATGAAGAAAAATTTTGAATTTTGAAAAGATTTTTGGTGGAGGTGTTAGTCATATGCTTAAGCATCTGTGGTTACTAGGGATTGTAAATTTGAACTCATTTGAGTGGTTTTAAAAAAGGTGGGATCTATGCATATGTAAAGGATTCAATTTTCCAAAGTCATTTAAAATTAGTGTTCAAATGTTTTTGTAAGATTTAAAAGTGGGCCTTGGTAAATCTTTACTTGTACTAGCAAGGGGTTCAAAGATTCATAATTGTTTCTGTTTGAAGATGAGTTCTAGGAACACCTAAAGTGACCTAGTGGATTAAAATGGCCAAAATGACTATTTGCATTTATTAATCTTATTTAACTTCTTTTTCTTTGTATTTTGTTTTTAAATGATCTAGATGATGTGGCATTCACCTTTGAATCATTTTACAACCATTAGAACAATCAGACATGGCATTTCCAAACAATTCCATATTAATGCAACACACATATGCATCCTTATTTATTTTAATGATAAAAAGTTTTTGTTAACCCTAAATTGGGTGATTTGGATCTTGATAACCTTGATTAAAGATTTGGGATGCTACAAACCTTCCCCCCTGAAACAAAATCTCGTCCCGAGATTTAAGAAAGAAAACTAGGAACTAAAGAGATCTGGAAACTTAGTCCTAATGTAATCTTCTCGCTCCTAGGTGGCTTCTTCTTCGGTATGGTTGCTCCATTGTATCTTGAGAAACATGATACTCCAGGTCCTAGTGGTTCTATAAGCTTCTTCCAAGATACGGATGGGCACTTCACGATATGTCAGATCCTTGTTGATTTCCACAGCTCGGTGGTCGATGTTCTTGAAAACTTCGGTCTTCCCCGGCACTTCTAAGCATTTGCAAAGTAACGAGATATGGAACACATCATGGATGGCTGACATCTCCTCTGGCAGTTCCAGTTGATACGATACTTCTCCTCGATGATTTAGAATCTTGAAGGGTCCAATATATCTGGGGGATAACTTTCCTTTCAGGCTAAAACATTGTGTTCCCTTCAATGGCGAAACTTTGAGATACACAAAATCTCCGACGTTCAAAGTCAGGTCTCTACGTCTTTTGTCAGCATAACTCTTCTGTCTAGATTGGGCGGTCTTGATGTGCTCACGGACTTTGTGAGCCTTCTCTTCGGCTTCTCGTAGGATGTCGGGTCCAAAATCTGACTCTCTCCTACTTGTGACCAATTCAAAGGGGTACGGCACTTTATTCCATATAAGAACGCAAATGGGGCCATTTGCAAACTGGCTTGATAACTGTTGTTGTATGAGAATTCTGCGAAAGGCAGACAATCTTCCTATTTTGATCCATACCGAAGCACACAGTCTCTCAACATATCTTCTAAGATATGGTTGACTCTTTCAGTCTGTCCATCGGTCTGTGGGTGATAAGCTGTGCTGAAATTCAACTTGGTTCCCAATCCTTCTTGTACTTTCTACCAAAATCTCGAGGTAAATTAGGTTCCTCGATCTGACACTATGGTCTTGGGGGATCCATGCAAATTGACGATTCTAGCAATGTACAACTCTGCTAGCTTCGAACTCTAGTAGGTTGTCTTGATAGGTATAAAGTGGGCTACCTTGGACAGTCTATCAACAGTGACCCAGATTGGGTCATTTCCCCTACTAGAAGTAGGCAAACCGGTGATAAAGTCCATTCCGACGGAATCCCATTTCCATTCTAGAATCTACAATGGTTGCAACAATCCTGCGGCTCTCTAATGTTCCTCTTTGACTCTCTGATATATATCACACTTGGCTATGTAGCTTCCGATTTCTCTCTTCATCTTGTGCCACCAAAAATGCTCCTTTAAATCCTGATACATCTTTGTTCCTCCGGGGTGGATAGAATAAAGAGTATCATGAGCTTCATGCATGATAACTTGCTTCGGTTCTGAATCTGCTAGCACATAGATATGTCCTTTGTACCACAAAACTCCTTCTTCATCCTCGGTGAATCCAGGTACCTTTCCTATACCAATACGATGTTTGATTCTGTCGATACTTGCATTTCCCTTCTGGGCTTCCTTGATCTGACTGATCAAAGTGGCTTGAAGTTCAATGCTAGCTAAAAATCCTTTGCTAACTAGCTCCATTCTATCCTGCTCCAATTCTCCATGCAAATTTGGCTAGGTTTCCTTGATCATGGTGTTTAATCTACACGGCAATCTGCTAAAGAGCATCCGCTACCACGTTGGCTTTGCCGGGGTGATAGTGAATGTCAAGGTCATAATCCTTGATTAACTCCATCCATCTCCTTTGCCTCATATTCAGCTCCTTCTTGGTGAAAATATACTTCAAGCTCTTGTGATCCAAGTAAATCTCACAGCGGTTTCCCATAAGGTAATGACGCCAGGTCTTCAATGCTAAAACTACAACTCCTAGTTCAAGATCATGGGTCGGTAGTTTTGCTCATACTGCTTCAGTTGTCGGGACATATATGCTATGACTTTGCCTTCTTGCATTAACACACATCCTATACCAATCTTGGATGCATCACAATACACATCAAAAGGCTTCTTGGTATTTGGCATAATCAATATTGGGGCTGAAATCAATCTCTTCTTGAGTTCTTGGAAACTTGCTTCACATTTGTCTGTCCATTCAAACTTCTTGTCCTTCTTCAATAGTTGGGTCATGGGTCTTGCGATGCTTGAAAATCCTTCGACGAACTTGTGGTAATATCCCGCTAATCCGAGAAATGCACGGACTTGGGTTTGAGTGGTTGGGGATTTCCATGCTTCAACATCTTTGATCTTGGCAGGATCAACAGCGACTCCTCCTGCCGACACAATATGTCTGAGGAATCCTACTTGTTTCAACCAGAACTCACATTTGCTAAACTTGGCATACAACTGATGCTCTCTCTTGGTTTCAAGGATGGTTCTCAGATGTTGCTCATGGTCTTCTTCTGACTTGGAGTAGATAAGAATATCGTCGATAAACACACCGACAAACTTATCTAGGAAATTCATAAAGATCTTAAGATTCATGAAATAAGCAGGGGCATTGGTTAATCCAAAAGACATGATCGTATACTCATACAATCCATATCTGGTAGTAAAGGCGGTCTTTGGAATATCCGTTGCACGAATCTTGAGTTGATGATAACTAGGTCAACTGATCAAACAGATCCTCTATCTTGGGCAGGGGTATTTGTTCTTGATGGTGACATCATTCAGCTTCCGGTAATCGGTGCACAAACGGTTACCTCCATCTTTCTTGTCGACAAACAGAACAGGCGATCTCCATGGCGATGCGCTTGGTTGAATAAAGCCTTTTGCCAGCATAGCATCAAGCTGCTTCTTTAGTTCCACTAACTCTGATGGGTTCATGATATAGGGTCTTTGAGCTATGGGTCCAGTTCCAGGAATTAGTTCAATAATGAACTCAATATCCCGATCCGGGGGCATACTTGGCAATTCATTTGGGAATACATCGGGGTATTCACAGACTACTCTGACATGGTCAATGGTTGCTAGGGCTAGACTCTTGTTGTTGGGGATATACTTTCCGAGTATCCTCACAGTTCCTTACTGACCAGGGTGGCTCACTTCGGGTTAGAGCTTTGCTTCACGGGCGGGCCAGTCAGGGAGAAAGACGGAGTCCAATCCGGCTACGGAAAGGCCTAGAAGACTTACCGACTTAGGCCCATAATGTTACTTGTAGTTCAAGATGTACTCTATAACCGACTCTTAGTCGTAGCCGGATAGATCTCTCCTGTAAACCCTAGGCTGGATATCTATATAAGCCGTCCTAGGAAGAGCCTTTAGGGCACACCTCAATAGTCTACAATCTCAACTCGCGTAGGCGAAACCCTTGTAACCCATATTTCTGCTCTGCCGTATTACTGGATTGCTAGCAGGAATAGGATCCGTCCAAAGTCGGCGGATTCGAACCTGAGTAAACTTGTGTGCTCACCGTCCTAGAACAACATACATCTCACACCCCTCTCTTCCACACGCCTCGAGGACCCCCTCATGGCGTACTTGTCCTCAATCCGATGACACTTGTTGCAATTTAATTGATGGGGCAAGCTTTCAGATATATGCTCTACTGTTACTCCAGAGCTACTGGTCATGGTGATGGCTTTCTTGGCACAGTCGATCAATCCTTTATGTTTCGACATCCAATCCATTCCTAGTACTACTTCCAAACCTTTGGTTCCAAGTACTATTAGATTAGCATAAAAATCTATCCCATGGATTCTGATAGGAACAGCTTTGCAAATTTTTCTAGCCTTGGTGGTTGAACCAGGTATTTGAACTATCATGACATGCTTCAAGTTGGTTGGGTGAATCTTACTAGTGCATGCAAATTATTTCGTAACAAACGAGTGCGATGCTCCAGAATCAAAAAACACTCTTGCTAATACTGAGTTAACAGAAAACATACGCAGCATGACATTTGGCGCTTTCTGGTCTTCTTCGGCATTCATGTGGAAGAGACGACCGTTGCGGTTGAGAGAGTTCCCTGGGGAGAATCTTCTTCCGGGCTGAACACGGCGTTGCTGCTGAGCTAGGGCATTCACATAGGCAGCTGCTGCAAGTTTCTTGGGACACTCGTTGCAGTAGTGAACCTTCACTCCACATTCAAAGCAAGTGATCTGAGACTTGTCTTTGGCTGCAACAAGGCAAGGCATTGCTTCTAGTCCTTGGGGCAGTATTGTTGTTGTTGGACTTGGGCGGTGCATGGTTGAAGTTGTTGGACTTGCTAGGGTGGTTGTTGTTGTGATTTCCTCTAGACATCACATTTCCTCCGCTACGGTTGGGGTAGCTTGGACGAGACATTGGGAGTCTTTTGTTCCTTGGGGAATATCCTGCAGACAGGTTGGGGCGATACTTCTGGTGACTGGTGGATCCACTCTGGTGCATCATTCTGCGCTTGCGATTATCGTTGGCTTGGTTGATCTTTCCTTCCATCTAGATGGTGGAGTTGACTAGCTCTTCGAGATCATCAAAACGGATGTTGATTAACACCGTTTGCATCTCATCATGCAATCCATTCTGGAATCTCTCCTTCTTCTTGGCTTCAGTACTGATCTCATCCGGTGCATACCTAGCGAGAGACAGGAATCTGTCACGGTACTCTACTACAGTCATCCTGCCTTGCTTTAGCTCTCTGAACTCATCTCTCATTCTAGTGACTAAACCTTGCGGCACATGGGTATGACTAAACTTGGTCTTGAAATCTTCCCACGTCATCACTTGACCGTGGTTCATAGTACGAGTGTTATTCCACTAGGGTCTTGCATCTCCTGTCAGATAGTGGGTGGCAAACAGAACTTGCTCATTGGCATCAACTCTTGCGACTTCTAGGTTATTCTCGATGGTCTGTAACCAATCATCTACATCTAGTGGGTCTTCAGACTTGCTAAAGATAGGGGGATTGGTATGTTGGAAGTTCTTAAGCTTGGATACCTGATGATCCTGATTTCCATGGCCTTGATTGTTGTGGGCCATCAGAGCAATCTGCTGCAGGGTAGCTAGGTTAGCTTGGCGCTCTGCTCTATTAGCTTCACGGTTGAAAACTAGCATCTGAAGAATCTGCAGCATCGGGTCCTGCGATGAGCTGCTTCCTCTAGGGTTTCCACGAGTCATCGGAAGATTGATATAGATAAAGGGGTAAGAGGGAAAGTTCTAAGGTTCAAGGTTTTGTTTTCAAAAGCTAAAACTTTGAGTTTGACTCAAGTTTGGAAAACTAACACTTTTCATTCATTCATTCAAGTAAGGCACACGATACAAACACACACACACACCACAACACAAGGAAAACAGATGGTTTTAAGAACCATTCTGCGAGCTAAGATACAATGGGACCGATACATCTCACTCATACGATAGTGATTAGGTGTATCTACTCATCATCGATGAAGTCGGAGTCATCATCGTCTATGTAGAAGTCCATGGCATCATCCTCCAGGTAGTCATCATCATTGCTGAGGTACGAGTGAATATCCCCCTGGATGTCTTCACCTTCTCCCTCTTCTTCTTTGGCTGCAAGCTGAGCTTCTTTCTCATGGATGGTCTTCTCGAGGTCGGCCACCTTCTTGCGAAGACGGGCGATGGTGCTATCCTTCTTCGCGTGTTGACGACAAAGTTATTGACGATCCTTGACGAGCAGGGAGAAAGTCTGGGCCTTCTGAGCGGCAATGGCAAGGTTGTGGTTGGCATACTCTCGAGCATTGTCCAATTCCTTCTGCCTATCGTATAGTAGGAAGTCAAGGTTCTCCACTTGGCTTCTCATCTCCGGGTGACTTGGCATCTCCAATAGCATTCCCATAGAATCACGCCTTACGTAGTGAGCAAATCAAGTTCCCTGGATCAAATTGACATTATGTCCCCAAAGACGGGCGAGGGCTTCATGCATTGCCCTGGCTAAGCCATATAGCCAGTTGTTCTCTCTCACGGTGAATTGAATCTTCTCGGAAAGAGGTGCTTCCATCTTGCCTCGAAGATCAGCAACTATCAGCCATTGTAAATGTCCTCTTGGGGGACCATTGAGTTGAGCTCCAAAGAATTCCGGATGTGGGCGCTCCAAGTGCTCAGACAGTGCATCAAGATCCCTCTCAAAGATCAGTTGGCCTCCGTTGCCCAACTGGTAGAACTTGTAGTACTAAACTTCTATCTATAAGAATTTAGGATGAGTAAGTTAGTGAAGTGATCAAGTGTGTCAAATTTTATGTAGTAATGTAAGAATTCTTGAGGAACATGATTTTTTTGAAAGAATCTCAAGGTTAAGAGGGGAAATAGGTTTTTCATAAATACTCACTTCATTTGTTTGTGAAACTAAGTTTTTGTTCGGACGTCCATTCTAACTAGGGTCTCCTATGGTCAGGATGGCTCTGATACGAACTTGTCAACACCCGGATTTGTACTCCCAGATGCCTGTTATGCCATACATCGCAATCCCAGGATTACCATTTTTGCGAGACATAACAGATTGGATATCACAGTACATCATCCATTACAAACCATAATAAGGTCTTACACAAATAAAGAATTTCATGATCCAGTCTTAATACAAGAAGTGGAATAAATAATAAGCGTAGCGATGGGGTCCACCTTCAGTGTCATAGGCAATGCTGATAATGGGAGATAGTCCTAGTTGTCGTAGCCGTCCTGTTGTCCTTCCTCCTGATAGTCCTCTTCATAGTCTGGCCATGGGAAAAGCCAGGGACAAAGCCATGAGCACTATTTAAGTACTCGCAAACTATCACTAACAAGTAAGGTAGTTCTAGTTGGAATGCTAACTCTAAGTTTATTTGCAAAGTTTAGTTTGAAACCTAATCTGAGTTCAGAAACAAAGAAAGATAAAATAAAGTTCTAGAATCACTTAAGTGGGAAACTAGTTTTCATGTTCACAACCCTGTTGTGATCAAGTCAAAGTCACCATTCATTTCATAAGTCATTTTGAAAACATCTGACGATGGAACAGTATGGCCACTCCAACTGTCCATGACTGCGGACGTGGCTATTCGAATAGTTTTACACTCTACAGAGGTGGTACACTTTCAACACAAAATTCGATACATCCGTCAGGGATAACCCTGAATCATCATACTTAGTATGCGGATAATCAATCATAACCTTTCAATTACACACCCTAGTATAAGCACCTCTCCTATGAGCTTGGCCTCCCAGCCATGGCCATCTGCCATCATGGGAACTGCATAGGTGGACAACATTGAGAGGTAGCCTCAGCTCAAACCTCTCCCATGAGGGAACCCATACTAATGCATATAAACTTCTGGCTAAGCCTTACCCAATTCAGGTACTGTGGTTGTATAGTAAATTTGGAATGGTATCGCATCCGAACCCAACCATCAGTTTTTATAAAGGGCTAAGGATCATGCCTCAACATTTTCATCATCATAAACCATTTGTGTTTCTCAACACATGTCAAAACATCTCAATAGAATGACTCATCATTCCAAGGTTTTCTCATTTTCACCATGTATTCCCATCTAAAGTGATCAAGTTTTATTGCTTAACACTAGCTACTAAAGTTAAGAGTGTTCACTAATGAGGGGTGCTAGTCTTCAATTTCATGCTATAGAATGACATCTAAGTTCAACTATCTAGGCCAAATTTTGTACTCTTTATGCTATCTATAAACAAAGTAAAGAACTTTGGTAAAGTAAAGGAAAGTAAAGCTTGTAAGTAAAACTCGGGATGGGTATAAGTAAAAATGTATAACCAAGCATGCCTATTGCATCTTGCTTAGGTAACTTGCATCTAGTGATGGCTTGCCTTGGTTGGTGCAGTGGTTGAAATTCTCCTCGTCTTCTTCGGGGTAGAACTCCTCCTCCTAGTAGACTTGGTCGGTACTATCGTCTATAAATACATACGGGATACATAATCACCAAACAATACTTAACTAGTCTATTTAGCACACTAAGGCACACACTTGATGATCTAGCATCATCACATTCATCACAAGATTTAATAAACTAGTTTCATTTATTTTATTTGAGAAAAGTAATTTATACTCATTGAAATTAACTAAGATTTAATATTCTCCAATTAAAATATGGGATCATGTGGACACATGTCATCACCACATATTCTAATACATGGGAATGTGATTTAAATGTTGGATCATATTTCACTAAGTTTAAGTTTATCATTTTAATGATTTAAAGTGACTAGAAATGCCTATATTGCATTATTTTGGTACTAGTCCAAAGTCACTGCATGCAAACCTAAATGTTATTACATATTCAGATAGGTATGGTCAAATGTGATTTTTGAGAGTTGGAATCAACTCAAAAGCTATTATGGTTGATTTTCAAAAAATGTTTGAATGTGAAAGTGTCTCTGTCTTGTTATTTTTGCTAGGTGATATCTCTAACTCCAATTGATTTAAATCCAACGGGCTTGGATATAGATTTTAATTATCTTTCCACCAAAATTGGAATCATTCATTTTGGTGAAGTAAAACTCTCTGAATTGATTTTTAAACTAGTGGGAAGAAACTAGATTTAGTTTAAAAAGAAAAACACTTATTTGAATTCTAGGGCCAGCGTGGGGAACTAATTGGGCCGGCCCAGTGACACTCCGCGACGCAGAGGGCAACTGACATGAGGGATCCACATGTTAGCGGCACAACTCAACATGAAGCGGTACGGGGCGATGTGGGCCGTGCGATTAGAACCTAGATCAACGGTCGTGGTTCATCATCGACGACGAACAAGTCGCTAGAGAGATTGAGCCCTAGCGGCTTGGTGGTGGTCGATTGGGGGCTTACCAGGGCTCCGACTAACGTGGCGATGGGGGCAATCGAACGTGTGGACAACGGCAGACTCAGACGTGGTCGCGGTGGCTCCTGGGTGGACGAAATTGACGGGCTCCTTCCTCCTCTGCTGCGGCGGATCCGGTGGAAATTGTAGCGAACGGTGGCTCGAGTCGCTCTGGGGCTGGTTTGAGGGACTCAGTGGGAGGTGGGGAGTTTTGGAGTGTGGAGAAATGGTGATGGGGAGGGCTCCTTATATAGCCCAACGAGGGGACCGAGATGTGTGACGGTGAGCTCGTCGGTGACGTTGGTACAGAGGGCTAAAGGCATGGGCGAGGTAGGCGGACGGTGCGCTGCCTCTTGGCGGTCAGCTAAGACGTAATGGCGTTGCTAGGGGTGGTGGCGTTTGGTCGGGAAAGGGCGACGCTCTACGCGACAGAGGCGGTGTTCGACGCGGTTCACGGCTGCTGCTGGTCAAGCGGCGGGAAATGGGCGTGTCCTGGAGTGCGCTGGGGTTATGGCGATGCTGCACGTGCAAGCTGGGAGCAAGGCATGAGCTGGGCGAGCGGGTCAGGGACGGTGCACTGGAGCGGTCCGTGCATGGCACAGAGGCGGCGGTGCGCGGCTGCTCCTCGGTGGTTGATACATCCAAAACGTATCTACTTTCCCGAACACTTTTGCTATTGTTTCTCCTCTAAACTTGTGTGATTTGGATGCAACTAACGCAGACTGACGCTGTTTTCAGCAGAATTGCCTTGGTGTCTACTTTGTGTGCAGAAAATCAACTATCAGAAAAAATCCGGGAAAATATGCCAAAAATCCTATTTCACCCGAAGACTCCAGGAGCCAGAATACGAGACGGAGAAGAGCCAGGGGTGGCCACACCACCTGGTGGCACGGGCCAGGCCAGGCCGCGCCAGGGGGTGGTGTGGGCCCCCCAGGCACCCCGTCGGTCTCCCTCTTCGCCTATAAGAAGCCTTCTGACCTAAAAACTCCGGGGGGTTCGACGTTTTTCCAGAAGGAGTTCCGCTCCGCCGCCACCACCAGATTCCACGAAACAGCACTAGAAACTCCGTTCTAGCACCCTGCCGGGACGGGGAATTGGAGGAGATCAGCGCCATCATCATCACCATCGCTTCTACATCGACCATCCATTTTCCCCCATCTATGAGTGAGTAATCCCCCGCTGTAGGCTATGGGGATGGTAGGGATTGGATGAGATCGTTCATGTAATGGCATCAGATTGTTAGGGCATGGTGCCTAGCATCTTTTATTAGTGCTTTATGACTTTGTTGTGACTTTTTGTGCTTAATGCTTGTCACTAGGGCCCGAGTGCCATGATTTCAGATCTGAACATGTTATTGATTCATTATGATAATATTGTTTTTGGTCTTATCTGCAAGTTGTATACACACGTTGTTGTCCGGAACCAATGACCCCGAAGTGACAGAAATCGGGATAACCAGAGGGAATGGCTTTGATGTGAGGATCACATGTGTTCACGAAGTGTTAATGCTTTGCTCCGGTGCTCTATTGAAAGGAGCACCTTAATTGCCAGTAGTTCCCTTGAGGCCCCGCTGCAAATGGGCTGGCAGGACAAAAGATATTGTGCAAGTTCTCATTGCGAGCACGTATGACTATATATGGAACACATGCCTAGGATTATCTAGTACTTGGATGCTTTATCTTATTTATCTGCAATTGCCCTATGTTCTGACTGCTATGTGAATTGTCTTGTCCATGCAACGCCCGTCCATCCATCCCTATGCCCACCGCACTCGAATCCTACTGTTTACTGCTATTGTTACTACTGTCTTTACTTTACTACTACTCCTAATTTACTATTCCTACTACAAAACTGTTGCTACTGATAAACTGCTGTGAGCAAGATTGTTTCCAGGTGCAGCTTAATTGACAACTCAGTTGTTAAGGCTTATAAATATTCTTTGGCTCCCCTTGTGTTGAATCAATAAATTGGGTTTCACTTCCCTCGAAAATACTGTGATACACCCCCAAGACTAGAGTTAGCGTTATGCCTTTCTCTCTCTATAAGATGCTTCAACCTGAAAAATTAATACCAACTGATATATCTTTGCAAATGGCTGATAAATCTACTACTATTCCTATGGGTATATGTGAGGATGTACCTGTTCAAGTGGCTCATAATTGCTTGATATTAACTGACTTTATTGTGCTTGAAATGCCTGAAGATGATAATATGTCTATTATTTTTGGGAGACCTTTTCTTAATACTGCAGGAGCTGTTATCAATTGTAATCAAGGAAAGGTGACCTTCAATGTTAATGACAAGGAACATAGTGTCTATTTCCCCTAGAAGATTGAAATGACTTATGGTTTTAATTCAATTGAACATGTTGAGGGCATTCAAGTTGGAGAAATATATTTTCCCATACCAAGAGAAAAATTTGAAACTATTATGATTGGGACCATTGCTATTAAGGTTGAGGTAACATAATAATTAGTGGAATACAAAGTTTTGTATCATATGGAATTTTTTTGGTAACAAGACCTGATCAACCTTATTAACAAAAGGATTTCATTGAACAAAACAATATGTTCACTATGATTATCTTCATTTACTTCTATCCTCTGCATTTTAGTTTTTGCTTTCATTTAGCTTTCTTTTCGTTGTTAGTTGCTTGCATGTTAGAGTGTCTTAGAACTTCTGTAGTTCTAGCTTTGTTTCGTCCTTGCATCATTTCAAAAAATTCTTTCTATCAGAAAATCATTCTTCTATGCCTGAAAATGCCCAAAAATAAAGTGTCTCGAAAAATGCCAGAAAATTCATATTAATTTTTTATGTGAAAAAAGGGGTAGAGGAGTACCTGGGAGGTACCAGGGGGATCCACCAGGAAGGCACACCACCTGGTGGCGCGGCCTGCCCTGGGTGGCACCATGCCCTGGTGTGGGCCACCCCTAGCCCCCACTAACTCTATCACCTACCACATTCTTCTCTCTCCCGAGTAAGCTCCAGTTCATTGCTCAAAATCGCGTTCTTCCTGTGCTTGCTCTCGATTTTTTCGATATCCTTGCTCAGCACATCTTTCTTGTTGAAATTTGGAGCATTTGTTCCCTGGTATGTGACTCCTCCCCTTGTCCAAGTATATTTGTGTTTAGTGGATTATATATTGAGTATTTTGCTGCTATAGGTGACTGGTTATGAGAGCTTGTAAGCTTGTTTGATGCTTAGAGATATAGTTTTGATACATGTTTAGGCCTCTTACAAGTCCCTATGAGTAGAATCCTTCATTATATTTACTTTGCAATCACTTGTTTAATAGGTGTTTAAATTTCAGAATACCAAGCATGAACAACCATACCTTTGGAGAGATATTTGAGAGTGATGCACCTAGGAGGTCGAGGACCTCAAGATCAGCCTCTCAGTTTAGGCCATCATACAACGAAGACCTCATTGCAACTCGTATTGGTAGTGAAAGGGATGATGGGGATGCTCACCCATCCACTTTTCCCTGTTTTACTTTCTTACAAGCTACAGGTATTCTTGATGATTTCTTGCTACTGATTGAGAGGGTTGGTTTGACCTCATATATGCAGGATGAGAGTGAGCAATACGCTATGCTCACCAAAAGTTTTGTTGAGGGCTTCACGTTTACTAACACATCCTATCAGTCGACTGTCTCTTTCAAAATTTATAATCTTCCCTTCACCATGCCTTTGGAGAGATTTTGCAGTATTGTAGGTGTGCGCATGACAGGGTCCGTGAAGAAAATTCAAGGGCGACCTACTGAATTGTTGGAGCTTTACTGAGGGGTGACCAATGGTGATGACCGCGTGGCGCAACGCGGAAAGATAAGAAATATCCAGGTCCCCGCTCTCAGATACTTTGCATATTATCTTGCTACTAGTGTAGTGGGTAGGGAGAACACAAGTAATATCTCCAACTATCATTTAGCCTTCCTTGCTGCTACGCTCAACAATGATACTCGGTACAACCTTGGCTCGCTTATTGCTCGCCGCCTAGCTGCTAGGGGGCCTATCTATGGGGGCATCATTGCCTCGCGTATAGTCAATGCATTAGGTCTTTTAGTGGACCCCAATGATGCTATACTGGCACCACAGAGGCTTGACCTTGTTGCTATGAAAATTCATCACTTTGTCACTGCTACTTCTGATTTGGACAGTCTAGTATATAGGATGCTTTTCACTAACGGGGATGAAAGGGAGATCCTTTTGCCACAGCCTTCTTTGTTTAGTGTTCACAGGAGACCGTGGTCGCGCTCCAAGGAGGAGGTGGAAGAGCAGCTTCGCTTGCGGGGTTTCCACGAGTAGCACCAGGAGGATGTGCCCTCCTATGATTACTCCGCGCATTACGGAGGGACATACTCGAGCTCGCACCAGGATGAGGGGACCTCTTCGTCGTACCAGGGTGACACTTCATCCTGGCCAGCTTGGGATTGATACCCACTTAGGCCAAAAGCCTAAGCTTGGGGGGAGGTAAGCCGACACCGCACTCATCTCCATATCATGTTGCGTCGGTACTTAATATATTCATGTTTCGTTCTCTTTTTAGTTTTTGGTTTTCTTTGCTTTTGCTTTCTAAAACGCAAAAAGACGAAAAATATGTCTGTTGTTTCTCTTTGGTTTGCTTCTTTTTCTCTTTGTTTTGGTTTGTTTTTCCCTTTTGCTTGGTTTGAACTATTTGAAAAACCCAAAAAGATTTTGCTTTGCTTGTTTTTCCTTTTTGGCTTTTGTTTTAAAAATCGAAAACACCAAAAATATTTGTCGTTATTCTTTGGTTTTGTGAGTTTGTTGCAGGGTTCAGCAGTCTTCACTGGGATTCGGTTTCATATTATTATTATTCAATCCACACAAGTGAAGAGCAATAATGAGGATTAATGAAAACTTGAGGCGTGGTAAGAGGCTGATAACGAACTCTATCTGTTTTCATTTTTGTACATATACTCATCACTGTCGTCATGCTTACTCTATTCATGTAGGCTGTATGTTATCTTTGGATGCTTAGTGGTTCTTGCTTTCTTATGATTAGCTCCAGCTCGCTAATAGTTTGTAGCATGTCTTATGAATGTTTGCTTGCATTATTCTATTCATAACTTGGTATGACACTGTGGTATCCTCCTCTGAATGTTTCATTTGAATTGACTTGGCACATGCTCACGCATGCACATGACTGTAATAATCAGTTAAGCCTTGATGAATTATTTTGCCTTGAGGATCTTGAATCACTTTCATGCCATGATTAGTCCTGTTTTGTTGCAAGTATGATTATAACAGCTATTGTTGTCTCGTTTGTCACTCCCTTACTATTGCTAGCCTTCACTCACACTAAATATGTTTTACTCATGTTTCCAACTCCCTAAAACCAAATATTGCCAAAGTGTCCACCATACCTACCTATTAGCATCATTTGCTACTCCCGTGCATATTCAATATGCTTTGTTTTCTTCCGAATAAATTTTTTGCTTGTTATGAGAAAGTTAGTTAGTAAAGCTCTCACGAACTTGATGGCATACTTTATTTTCTTGCACTTAATAAACCTGAACCATTGCGTCCTTCTTTGTTGCGTATATGCTTGCGCTTTATAAGTTGAAGTTAGCAGAACCATGTTTCATGGGGAACGTTTTCAACATTTCGATGGTACTTAGTGCCTTGTTGATATCATGTTCTTTTACTTATGGATCCCAGCGGTGTGAAGTAAAAGTGGAACTTGTAAGATCATGGAGTTTGTATGTATGTTAGAGAAACGCCTTGGCCGCTAGCCTAAGCCATGCCTAATCATGGTGGAAACTTGCAACATAACCGTAATGAGCATTCTATGAAGCATCCTCAATAAAAATATATGCACATAGTAAATAAAAAGATCGCCGAGATGCTCATTGTCTGCTTGCCTTGTTATTTTGATTATGGGACAGCTCCCGTATCATGTGCAAGGGGTACCCCATTGGCGGTTCTCTATGATACGTATATACTTACAATGACAAGATCTTACTTGTGACTGAAGTTGAGTAGGATGAGGATCGGTCTTCGTAAGTAAGGGGCATGAGGCTTTGATTTATAACTTGTCAAGCATATTCTCTTAGTTGTGTCACTCTAACCTTAACCATTTAAAGATGCTTATGATAGGGGCAATGAGAGCTCAAAGCTAATGAGTACCATACTTTCAGCATTTGGAAGCCTTTCAAATTATTCAAAACCTTTTCTTTTACTTGTTGAGTCTCCACACATTCTCCGAGCACTTTCTTGAGAGCATAGTTCTCATTATTTGTGCTTGTCTCATTACTTGACTATTTGTGTTATGACTTCGATGCTTGTACCTTTGATATCTTTACTTCTAGTCATCACTTGAACTTCAGAGGTGCCTTCACATTCATAATCAAAGGCAAGCGAGATACCACACTATCATACCTTTTTATGAGCATTGTAATGTTGCTTATGTTTATGCTGCATGCTACTTATTATTTTTGAGTTGGAATCTCTTCATAGCTTGCAATGCCTATTAACTAAACTTAGTTGCATACTCTTTATTATGAACTGTCTAAGTAGTTGATCACATTGCTGAGAATATTTACATCGTATGAAGCAAATGTGTTCGTGAAAGTTCTTTTATCACACTCAGTTTCCAACTGAATTGCTTGAGGACAAGCAGTAAGCTAAGCTTGGGGGGAGTTGATACGTCCAAAATGTATCTACTTTCCCGAACACTTTTGCTATTGTTTCTCCTCTAAACTTGTGTGATTTGGATGCAACTAACGCGTACTGACGCTGTTTTTAGCAGAATTGCCTTGGTGTCTATTTTTTGTGCAGAAAATCAACTATCAGGAAAAATTCGGGAAAATATGCCAAAAATCTTATTTCACCCGAAGACTCCAGGAGCCAGAATATAAGACGGAGAAGAGACAGGGGGTGGCCACACCACCTGGTGGTGCGGGTCAGGCCAGGCCGCGCCAGGGGGTGGTGTGGGCCCCCCAGGCACCCCCTCGGTCTCCCTCTTCGCCTATAAGAAGCCTTCTGACCTAAAAACTCCGGGGGTTTGACGTTTTTCCATAAGGAGTTCTGCTCCGCCGCCACCACCAGATTCCACGAAACAGCACCAGAAACTCTGTTCTGGCACCCTGCCGGGACGGGGAATTGGAGGAGATCATCGCCATCATCATCACCATCGCTTCTCCATCGACCATCCATGTTTCCCCCATCTATGAGTGAGTAATCCCCCGCTGTAGGCTATGGGGATGGTAGGGCTTGGATGAGATCGTTCATGTAATGGCATCAGACTGTTAGGGCATGGTGCCTAGTATCTCTTATTAGTGCTTTATGACTTTGTTGCGACTGGTTGTGCTTAATGCTTGTCACTAGGGCCCGAGTGCCATGATTTCAGATCTGAACATGTTATTGATTCATTATGATAGTATTGTTTTTGGTCTTATCTGCAAGTTGTATACACACGTTGTTGTCTGGAACCAATGGCCCCGAAGTGACATAAATTGGGATAACCGGATGGAATGGCTTTGATGTGAGGATCACATGTGTTCACGGAGTGTTAATGCTTTGCTCCGGTGCTCTATTAAAAGGAGCACCTTAATTTCTAGTAGTTCCCTTGAGGCCCCACTGCAAACGGGTTGGGAGGACAAAAGATGTTGTGCAAGTTCTCATTGCGAGCACGTATGACTCTATATGGAACACATGCCTAGGATTATCTAGTACTTGGATGATTTATCTTATTTATCTGCAATTGCCCTATGTTCTGATTGCTATGTGAATTGTCTTGTCCATGCAATGCCTGTCCATCCATCCCTATGCCTACCACACTCGAATCCTACTGTTTACTTCTATTGTTACTATTGTCTTTACTTTACTACTGCTGCTACTTTACTATTCCTACTACAAAACAGTTGCTACTAACAAACTGTTGTGAGCAAGATTGTTTCCAGGTGCTGCCGAATTGACAAATCAGTTGTTAAGGATTATAAATATTTTTGGCTCCCCTTGTGTCAAATCAATAAATTGGGTTTCACTTCCCTCGAAAATATTGTGATACACCCCCTATACTTGTGGGTCATCAGTGGTCCAGGGCTCAGCTGATTCCATGGGATGGACAGGGGATCGCGGTAGGGTGCGGCGGAGCTAGGGGTGTGCTGGTTTGGTGCGGCGTTGTCTCTGGCGTGTTGTCCATGTTTGGCCGGCGATGACCATATTTGGACGGCGCGCTAGTGCTGCTAGCGGCGAAGGGGGAGGTTGTCTGGGCTGGGTAGATGCTAGGGGGACAAGGGGTTAAGATGGAGACCAAATTGGTCGATGACCACTGTAGAAATAGTGAAGCTACTCTAGTGTTTGATCTGTGCCTGCCATGTGTTCGACAGAATGGCCGCATGAAGAATTTTTTTAAATTTTGAAAGGATTTTTGGTGGAGGTGTTAGTCATATGCTTAAGCATCTGTGGTTGCTGGGGATTGTCAAGTTGAACTCATTTGAGTGGTTTTTGAGAAGGTGGGATCTATGCATATGTAAAGGATTCAACTTTCCAAAGTCATTTAAAATTAGTGTTCAATTTTTTTGTAAGATTTCAAGGTGGGCCTTGGTAGATCTTTACTTGTACTAGCAAGGGGTGCAAAGATTCATAATTGTTTCTGTTTGAAAATCAGTTCTAGGAACACCTATAGTGACCTAGTGGATTAAAATGGCCAAAATGACCATTTGCATTTATTAATCTTATTTGATTTCTTTTTATTGGGATTTTTTTAAATGATCTAGATGATGTGGCATTAACCTTTGAATCATTTTACAACCATTAGAACAATCAGACATGGCATTTCCAAAGAATTCCATATTAATGCAACACACATATGCATCCTTATTTATTTTATTGATAAAAAGTTCTTGTTAACCCTAAATTGGGTGATTTGGATCTTGATAACCATCATTAAAGATTTGGGATGTTACATCTAGAGACATTAGGAAGAAGATTCTAGAAGTTTGTTACATCTAAATTGGGTGTTTTGAGGTTTGTGCATAGCATTCATTATGCTAAAGAGACTCGTAAGTTGCACGTGCCTTGAAAGTGAGACTCGGATAGTAGACGTATGACATATCATCGCTATATAAAATTATAATTGGTCACAAAAATTTACAAATTTGATCAACATCTATAAAGTATGGGTGTATATTTGGTTCTTGTACTTTCTATCATCATGTAGAAGTCAAAGATTATTAGCTACCTAACACATGAAATATTTGATAACATGATCTAGAGAAACAAGGGAGAATATTCTAGTATGATGGAGAAGTGTGTTTTGAGGTTTGTGCATAGCATTCATTATGCTAAATACTATCAATAGAATCTCCTAGATGCTAGAATGGAAAAGAAGGTCCATCTACTAGAAATGATAGGATTCGTGAGTCTTGATCCAATGGTCAGCATTCAAAGTTATTCGTACACTATATAGTGGTAATATAAGGTAAGAAAGACTATAAATAGTATCTTCTAGATGGTAAAATGGAAAACAAGATCCAACAACTAGCAATGTTGGGATTCGCAAGTCTTGATCTGGCGATGAATATTCAAAGTTATTCGTACACTATATATACTAGTAAATTGCACGTGCCCTGCACGTGAGACTCATATAATAGACGTATGACATATCATCATTATATAAAACTATAATAGGTAAAGCACCAAATATTATAAATTTGATCAACATATATAATGTATGGGTGTATATTTGGTTCTTGTACTTTCTATCATCATGTAGATGTCAAAGATTGTTCGCTACCTAACACCTGAATTTTTTAGTAACATGGTCTAGAGAAATGAGGGAGAAGATTCTAGTATGATGGAGAAGTGTGTTTTGAGGTTTGTGCATAGCATTCAATATGATGAAGACTATCTATAGAATCTTATAAATACTAGAATGGAAAAGAAGATCCAACGGTTGGAAATATTGGGATTCGCGAGTCTTGATCCAACGATCAGCATTCAAAGTTATTCGTACACTATATTGTGGTTATATACTAGTAGTTGCATGTGCGCTGCATGTGAGACTCAGATAATAGACGTCTGACGTATCATCACTATATAAAATTATAATAGATAAAGCAGAAAAAATATAAATTTAGTCAACGTTTATAAAGTATGGGTGTATATTTGGTTCTTGTACTTTGTATATCATGTAGAAGTAAACGATTCCTAGCTATCTAAAACCTGAAAATTTTGGTAACATGGTCCATAAAAATGAGGGAGAAGTTTCTAGAATTGTGGAGAAGTATGTTTTGAGGTTTGTGCACAGAATTTATTGTGATGAAGACTATCAATATAATCTTCTAGATGCTAGAATGGAAAAGAAGATCCAACGGATGGAAATGTTGTTTTCCGCGAGTCTTGATAAAATGGTCAACATTCAAAGTTATTCGTACACTACATAGTGGTGTAAGGCTAGTAAACAATAGTACCTTCTAGAGGTGATGCTAGAACGGAAAAGAAGATCCAACGGCTGGAAAGGGATTCGCGAATTTTGATCCAACCGATCAATATTCAAAGTTATTTGTAAATGATATAGTGGTAATATTTTGTTATATAATAGGTGAAGCTAGATCACAAAACTTAAATTTTATCGACATTATCTATAAAGTATAGGTGAATATTTAGTTCTTGTACTTTGTATCATGTAGAAGTCAACTTTTATTAGCTATACACCTAATACTTGAAAATTTTGGTAACATATGGTGTAGAGAAACGTCTGAGAAGATTATTCTAGAATGATGGAGTAGTGTTTTTTGAGGTTTGTGCATAGCATTCATTGTTCTAAATACGTACTATCCATAATATCTTCTAGTAGAGATGCTAGCTAGTAGAATGGAAAAGAAGATCCAACGACTAGCAATGTTGGGATTCGCGAGTCTTGATCCAACAGTCAATATATTCGAATGTTATTCATACACTGTATAGTGGTAAGATAAGATAAGTTAAGATAAACAATAGTATTTTATAGAGATGATTTGAGAATTGAAAAGAAGATCCAACAGATGGCAATGTTGGGATTCGCGAGTTTTGATCGAACTGATCAATAATTAAAGTTAATTATTGGTAAACAATATAGTGGTAAGATATGATAAGAAATACTATCAATGGTGTATGTACTCCACCATAAACCATAAACCCTAAACTTGAACCATAAACCCTAACCCGAAACCCTAAACCCAAAACCTAAACCATAAACCCTAAACCCTAAACCCTAGACCCCTAAACTCTAAGTACTAGATACTAGAATGGAAAAGAAGATCCAATGGTTGGAAATGTTGGGATTCACTTGTAGTATTGATCCAATGGTCAATTTGAAGTTATTCTTACACTATATAGTGGGTAATATTATAATAATAGTGGTAAGATAAGAAAAGAAAGACTATCAATATCTTCTCGATGCTAAAATGGAAAATAAGATCCAACAGTTGACAATCTTGGAATTTGCAAGTCTTGATCCAACGGTCAATATTCGAAGTTATTAGTACACTAAATAGTGGTAATTAAATTATGTAATACTAGTAAAAGGCACGTGCCACACTCGTATATATTGTATGAACTGTGAGTTAATAAACATTAAGTTGTTAATAACCAATAGTCTTGTTATATAAAAAAAGTAGACATTAAGTAAATTAGGAATAACTATCTACACATATTGAGAGCACAACCTGTTGTGCTGTGATTTTTTTGTGGGGGTGGGGGTGGGGGTGACATGATGGATCTAGAACATGGTGGAGTTTCCTCTAGGTATTGTTCAACAGGAATCCAGCTTCTCTGAACCATTGGATCTAACAGCCCAACGATAAGGATTGGTGTTATGGATCCAATTTAAAGCTTCTCCATTATAGTAGTAGGGATAATAGGTAAAGCTAGATCGAAAAATAATAAATTTGATCGACATATATAAAGTATTGCTGTATATTTGGTTCTTGCACTTGTATCATGTAGAAGGCAACATTTATCAGCTATACCTATTAGTACTTTAAAATTTTTGTAACATGGTCTAAAGAAACGTCTGAGAACATTATTCTAGAATTAATGATGGAGGAGTGTGTTTTGAGGTTTGTGCCTAGCATTCATTGTGCTAAAGATGTATTATCTATGGTATCTTATAATAGATGCGCTAGCTAGAATGGAAAAGAAGATCCAATGGCTCGCAATGTTAGGATTCGCGAGTCTTGATCCAACGGTCAATATATTCAAAGTTATTCCTACACTATATAGTGGTAAGATAAGATTAATAATAATATTATTTACGTGGGTAATGTTAGCCAAAAATAATGGAAAAAATATAAAAGGGTCAAATGTGCGTAAACAATTCCATGCGCTTGTGTGGCACACAGAAACATTGTGTGTGTGTGTGTAGTGACGTGTGCATCATCCATCTTCTCGAGGTGTGATATGGAGTAACCAGAGTAGTATATCTTAACACTATCTCATGTTACCATCATCTTATCCTACCACTATATAGTGCACTAGTAAGTTGCATGTTCCCTGCATGTGAGACTCAGATGATAGACGTCTGACATATCATCACTATATAAAATTATAATTGGTAAAGCACTAAAATTTACAAATTTGATCAACATCTACAAAGTATGGGTGTATATTTGGTTCTTGTACTTTGTATCATCATGTAGAAGTCAACGATTATTCGGCCTATACACTAAAATACATCTAGATACATTCGTTTCGCCAAGCTAAAATGTCTTATATTTGTGAACAGGGGAGTGGCATCTAGAAGATTGTATTGTTAGTCTTCTGCACAATGAACGCTATGCATAAATCTCAAAACACACTTTTTAATAATTCTTTTCGTCATTTCTCTAAAGCATGTCGCGTATTAGGTAGGAGTAGCTAGGTTGATTTCTACATGATACTATACAAAGTAGAAGAACCAAATATACACCTGATACTTTATGGACGTGCTCGAAATTAAAATTATTTTTTGAGCTTCACCTATTATAATTATAATTTTATACTCCCGTGCAAGGCACGTTCATCTTTATAGTGGATGTAGAGACCATGTTGGGGTGACAACTACTTACGGCTATCTCTTTGATTTCTGTGCCAAGTACTGTATCTGAATGAAAATTGTTTTTCTCGTGGGGAGACGAGGAGGCCACCTCTCACGGCCTCGACCTTCTTCCTCCTCCTCTTCGCGACTATAGCTCTTCTCTGCCAGATTACATTGCATGTTTTCATTCCTTTTTGCTATGCTACTTCACCCGCATGACTAGGAACAAGTCCCACCACAGAAGGGCTCGTGCTGCGATGGCGAAGCTGGCGGCAGAGAAGAAGATGGCTTGCCGTTCTGGCATTATGTTGCTACCAGTACCAAGCAATGCAACGATCAAAGGGTCCTAGTTGAATCCCTCGGCTACATGCGAGAGGTCTTCAACTCAAGGTTCTTCAAAGCCTCTGTAGCCAAGGACAAATACCTTTAGGTAAATCTCCATGCTTTCCTAACTTTCCATGTCTTTGACCGTTTCTTGATTCGCTCATTTACCTAAAAAAGCATATTCTTCCTCAGTGATGTTTCTAGGTTGGGTGGTCTTCGAATTCCCTCAGCACTCCTGCCTACAGAATCATCTTCAACGTCACTAATGAAGACCAATACCTTCAGGTAAATCTCCATGCTTGGGAAACTTTCCATGACTTTGACTGTTTCTTGATTCGCTTATTTCCCTACTAGTACATTTTTCTCAATGTTGTTTTAGGTCGGGCGGACTTCGCATTCCCACAACACTCCTGCTTGCATAATCATATTCACCGTCGAGGCTTAACGGTATAGCCGCAAGGTAAGAATTCATTCGAATTGTGATTCCGTGTCTCTCTTCCTTGTTAGTTCTCTGGGTACACTTCTAAATTTACGCTCCCTGTTCATCTAACAAAATATTGTCTTCGAGATCGAGTTTATGGTGAAAAAGGTGATGGGTGATTTCTGCGTCAAGACAGTAGATAGAAGCGTCCTCGTCAAGGAGTGCACTAGACTTTACTCCAAACTCGCCGCTGACAAGGTCGGGTTTAGCCTCCTCAGGAATCTCGCCATGGAATACTTGATTGAGTGTGGCGAGATAAAGCGGCAGAACATCAGCATGGTGGAGATGCTGGGAAGGACCTCAAGGACTAGAAGGAAAAATTCCTGGCCAAGCTAACAAAGCTGAAGCATGAAATTGTCGTCGATATCCATCAATGTGCCGGCACATGGAATACATTAGTTAGTACTCCATCTATTTTCACAATATAAGCCTATTTATAGAGCTAAAACAACTTACGAAAAAGGCTTATATATTATGTAATGGAGGGACTAGTTCATGATCGAATACATAGATTGCAAAATGGCCCCAATAAATTGAAAATCCTTTATTAGTAGTATGAATGTATGACTGTGTACTTGCTGGTAAAGTATTTGGTTATTTGGTGAATGTGACATGCATCACCAGCCACAATGTTGCCAGAGCCAATTTTGGGTGTGATTATCTTTCCTACTACACTATAATTAGTTATTATCGCTTTTGTGCCAAGCGGTAGCTACCTTGCCGTCGTTGTCATGCTGCATCTCACCAACTTCACTTGCTCAAAGCCTCCATTCTTCTTTACTCAAAAAATAGAGCATCCATTCTTCCGCCATCTTCGTTTTTGGTTCTGCTGATGGTAGTAGTAGCTGTATCCCATTGATGGTAACTTTAGATCAGGACCCCAACTTAGTCTCTGTATAGATGCAGTGTAGTATAATCATTGCGACAAAGCTTATAGGGGAAGGAAGAGGTAACAACAAGGGATCCCTCCTGAAGATATGCCTCTATTATTTTACTCTCTCCACAATTTATACACTGATGGGATGATGGGATAACCACTTTTATAGCCATTTAAAAGAGTTTCGGGTGATTTTGTCAAATTAATTCAACCTTTAACTGCATGTGTGCTATAATTTGGTTGAAAAAATTAGGAAACACTATTTAGTTATTTAGTAGTATACAGATTCTTCCAAATTTTGATTGGCTTGTGACATCTATTTTGATGTGAAGGGAGTAGTATTATGCATTAGCTACAGACATGGCCTTCATTCTGCATAGTGTCAACCTGGTGGGAAAATTCTCTCTTGAGGAGAGAGGCCTACACACTAAAAGGTGTCTACCTACATTCTTTTCACAATATCTAAATCATCTTATATTTTGGAATAGAGGGAGTAAATAGGATCTAATAAAGAGGGAGAGAGGTACATATATGAGTAAAAAATGAGAGTTGCAAGAACAAGATGATGAATTAATATTCTATCAATGGTATTCCCGACAATTTGTCACCCTGTTACAAAAAAATGGAACAAATCCATGAAAATGAAAAAATACGCATGTATTTGTTTTTATGTGACAACAACTGTGCCCCTTGTGCCCTGGCACACACTCAGAAATTATGTGGCCATTCTTGGACCAACTCAACTGTCACGAGTCCATCGCAAAAATAAAAAGGAAACTATGGAAAAAGAAAACGATGTCGTGAAACTAGGTCAAACTTTTTGATCTTATCTTACCACTATATAGTGTACGAATAACTTTGAAGGTTGACCGTTGGATGAAGACTGGAAAATCACAACATATCTAACCTCTGGATCTTTACCATCTAGCATCTAGAAGATTCAATGGATAGTCTTTAGCACAATGAACGCTATGCTAAAACTTCAAAACACAATTCTCCGCCATTCTCGAATCTTCTCTGTCATTTCTCTAAGCATGTTACAATTTTTTTGAGTATTATTATGTACCAAGAACCAAGTATACACCCAATAATTTATGGATACGATGTGGATAAAAATTCTATAATAGTCTTTTGAGCTTTACGTATTATAATTTTATAAGTGATGACATGTCATACTTTCCATCTCATAGCTAGAGATGACATGATAGTCTTTTATTTGAGTCCCGCGTTTGTTTTTTTCGAAACGGGGATACCCCGGCTTCTACACCCAAAGGATGCACACATCCCTTTTATTAAAAACCAAGTACTGAGTACATGAAGTATTAGGCCTCGTTTGATTCATAGGATAGGAAAAGTATAGGAATAGGAAAAACATAGGATTGAGATGTTATGCCAACTTGAATCCTACAGGAAGAGGAATTTTGTTTGATGTAGCAAAGGAATTTTTCTGAGGTATGATCTAATGTTTCCTTCCTATAGTTGCACTATAAGATTCCTATAGGATTAGTTCATATAAGATGTGTTCCTCTGAATCAAAGAATGAACAAAGGAAAAATTCCCATAGGATTCAAATCCTACACAACTCCTATGCAATTCCTAAGAATCAAACAAGTTACAGTTTACGGATCAGATAAGGTATAATTTTTGTGACATATAATTCATAAATTGGTGACCAAATTTATGGTCAAATTATTTTCTTCGAGTACGTATTTGCCTAAGGAACCGGAATGGAGGTACTATACTACATAGTATTTTTTGCCCAAAAAGGGGAGTGTATAACTAGAGTAGGAGTCCTTGAAGAAGAGGTCGTGCTCGTGACCACGCATAGCTTTTTGCAGTAGGGACTATACAGAGTCTGCACCTAGGAAAGGCTGTTGGTGCATTCATACCTCCCATTGCATTCGATGCACTTCCTCTAGCTCGGGTCCTAAGTCATGTAGCAATAATCATAGAGTAGAGATCACCAAATTTTTTGGTAGGTTCATCTCGATTTAAATTGAGATCACCAAAATTTGCATGACATTGGCGGGTTTTTCTTTGAACTACCCGAGGCCACGCAATTCAAAAGTTTTGAACCTACCACCAACGCCCTTGTGATACATATAAAACGTGTCGTATCCCACATCTCTCACTCGACCTCAGAGCCAGAGCATCTCCCATGAATATGACCTCAAACCATCGTCCCTCCTCACCAGTTATCGTTGTGATTGAAGGCACCACTCCCTTGTTTAGCAAGACGGAGATGCTTCCCCATGCCGACGACCACCACGACGGAGCATGCACAGCGTCACCGGCAAACACGATACAATTGCTACAAAGTCGCATCTGCTTCACAGACTCCCTGGTCTCCTACACCGGAGAGATGGGAAAATGAGCTCCCCTCGTTCGACCAGACCAACGTGAAGCGTAAACTCGTCTCCTTCCCATATGAAGGTTGTGTCACACTTTATGCTTCCTTTTGTTACGCACTTGCTTACTATCAAAAGTACATCATTACTTGTTGTCGAGTATTACATTCTTGCTCATATACTCGATCGTTACTAAAGTTTGCTAGAGCCTTCATTACCATTGTTATGAAGCTCCTTTGACATATGTGGAATATCTCCTAAAATGATTCTAGTTGGGTCGTAAAGGTTTATAGATAGCACAGTTGGTGTACGTCAACTCTAGCTGACGTCCTGAGCCGAATTAGTATGTCATGGCTCCTTGTTTATAGTATAACCAGGCGGGCATTGAGTGCCCTTCGTCTAATAAAATCAGTTTGATTGGATATGTTCAGTTTTTTCAAAAAAACTTTACACCCTGCTAGTTATGTTATTAGTATTATAGTTAAGTCTATAGGTTAGTCGATTGTGTTGAAACTTCATGTGTTTTCTTCTCACTCAGGGTGACATATGGTTAGAGTACTCATAGCGGAAGTAAGTTACTGTACTAAAGTTGTGATGGGAATCATTGTTTTTTGAGTTGTCAACTGCTGCAAGTACTTCTAATACTTTGCTCTTTTTTCACACGATTCCATGATAAATCTCAAAAGCTATTTGCTTCAAGTGCAGGAAACAGAGTCAGAACAAGGTCTTAGACTCTACTTAATCTAGTTGAAAATGACAACTAGGCCAAAAAAGACAATAATGCAAAACATCAGCATAATAAGTTTTGTCCTAATCCCGCACCAGTTGGTCCAGTTGCACCGGCGGCTGCAAATAAAAAAGACACATCCCACAACCGCTAGTAGCCAATATGGTTACCCAACAAGAATTGGCAGTAGAACCAGTTTCAACAGCAGGTTCTCAGCAACGAACTGGTAATGATCTCCTAATGACCTTTAGTACTAACAGAGACATATGCTCCCTTGCAAAGGAGCGTGACACCAAATTTGGTATGTGTTCAGAGACTAGTAGTAGCATGTTGTTTTATATGTAATATGTATACATTGATATTTTGATATAATTTTTTTAGTTGCACCACGACAAAGATTATCAAGGGGGCCGACAATGGAAAAAATTCTTGAACAGATGCTTGAAATAACTAAATCAAGACTTTCAATCACATCTATAGCAGGATTCAGAAGGCTACTAGATCCACATGAATCTGCTTATATAGCATTGATCACAGGCGTTTTCGTTAGGAATGATATTCCCATCTTGCCCTCATGGAAACACCAACGAAATACCCCCAAGCATTTTGAAGGTTTACTGAAGAAGTTACATGTAAGTCATCTGTCTCTTGGACATACTCCGTTGCTCTGTCCCTTGTCTTCTTAGCTTTTTGTTTATTAGATATGCTCATCATTGTTGTCTACAGAGATTTTTCATGTTCGATGAGAATAGCGAGGAAGTAAACGTTGTTCTCAAAAGCATATTCTCCGCATGTTTTCCCCAGCAGCACCACAGGCTAAAGAAGCAACACTTCTCTGGCAACAGTTTTAAGTATGTTAGAAGAACGTCTCCTTTGGATCACATGACTGACGATCAGTAGAGTGATCTTCTCCACCACGGGCTTGATCAAAATAATGAGGTATGCTTTGAGAAGACTGAGACTAGATCGCATTGTCAATTCCTATTTATGCATGTGTCTTTCAAGTCTCATTTTGTAAGCCATCGCTCAAAGGAATTGTTCTAGCTGTAATAAAGTACGAGTACTAAGTCGTACAGGATCCCGTGGCATAATTGGGCACCTGTACCAATTGGCAAAGACATGTTGTTTTGTACTATATATTTTAAATAAGTATGTAATTGATGTTGTGGAATCTGTATGCATCTTATTTTTTATCCTCCATTTCTACCAAGTGATGCAATTTATTTTCGCTCGTCCAAATGCAGACGAAGTATAAAAATAGTTGACTCTGCTAGCGAAATTTGAGGGATGCCAGACGAATAGAGATGGTGTCACTGTAAAGAAAGTTGTTGTAAGTCTTCTCTGCATTTTATGATGTTGCACTTGTAGTGATTTGTACGTATAAGTTTGATACTTGCTTGGACTGCTTCTCAGTTTTGTTTTCATTTTCCTTCATAATTTGCAACTAAAGTCAGTTTTAGTTATGAATTGTTCAAACAGTTGGCATATCATGCACCTCACGGTGTGTACCAATGAAGCCACATTTTTTGTATTGTTAGTAAATGACGTCAAAAAAAGATACACAACAAAATGATCTTTTTACTGAAGTGTATAAGATGTGTTATCAACATTGCCAATTATAGCAGTTCATGCACATGTTAAACCTGTCTGCATGTTTCTCTATAGTAACTTCATGTCTCTTACACAGGTCTATCAACTAAAAACTTTCCAGGGTGAATTGAAATAGGAGCTGTCAAATCCTGGGAAAGGCTGTTCAACAAAAACTCCAAAAGAATGTGTGGATTTATTTTCCAAGGTACTGCAACACGGTGCTATATCCAAGAATATGTTGATGTGTAAACTAGGTTCTCAGCGATCTTGTCAAAGTCCAAGTTAGTTAAGTCCAACTCCAAGGCCATTTCTTTGCATATTCAATTTCTAGAGGAACAACTCCAAGCTGAATAATCATTATCATCTTCCCTAAGTGTATACAATGAACCTTTGATTGCAAAGTTAGAAGAAATTTTAATTAGGTTGGAGCACTCCATAGAAAATAAGGAGAAACTCATTAAGATGCTCAGTATTTGTGGTTGAGCACTAACAGCTTAGGTCAATCCCTTTGTCGTGAAATGGAACTTGAAGCTGAAGGTATTTTGTTAGTGTACTAGTCTACAATTGATATGAACTTGGGTTGTGATGTAGCCCAACATGCGGAAATCACCTTTGGTCCACATCATGCCACGCTAATCATCACTCCAAAGGTGAACTCCTTCCATGCTTCGCCTTTCATTGGTTATTATGCGAATGGAGTCCTACTTGAGACAAATGTGTATGATGTGACTGTCCATGAACATGATGCCAAGAGGATGCAACAAGGATGAACCTAGAGCCAAGACACCCAAGCAGGAGGCCTAGAAGAGAAGACGCAAGAAGCTGCTAGAAGAAGATTGGAGTCTCCGGTCTGTTACACCGGAGTCTCCTGTCGGCCACACCGGAGTCTCCGACCCATCTTCGGACCGACCCCTGAACCGAAGCCTGGGTCAATCAGGATGCCCCTATGGATATTGACCGAAGATCGACCGGATTCTCCAGACCACACCGGAGTCTTTGGTCCATCAAACTAGAGTCTCCGGACTGAACATCACGGGCCTGCGTGCCTCAAGTTGGGCTTGGCCCATGTAACGCCCAGAACTTCCTGTTTATGCCTGTTTTATGCCTAGCTCGTGGCTGGCCTATATATATGCCCCCACCCCCTCATTGAAACCCTAGATATGATGATGAATTAAGGCATGTGCCAAACGTTAGATGGGAACCCCCTCTCAATAGTAGATCTATGAGTTGTACAAGTCCTTGGAGTCGGTGCCCTTCCAAGTCGTCAAGACCCTCCTCAAGTGTTTGGTTCTCCCTCTCAAGGATTCTAGTAGTGCTTGGCCTCTCCCCTTTGGGATTCTACCTGGTTGCTACTCTCTCCTTCGTTTGGATTCTATCATCCGCTTTCCGATCTCTCCTTTGGTGATTCTACAACAAGGTCTCTCACCGAGGATTCTATTGGATTGGTTGTTCGAACCAACGGGAGCAAATCGAATTGGGTGTGATTTGGCGTGTGTTTGTATCTTTACCTTGCATTCGAGTTGTGTTCATCGCGTCTTCCCTCATTCCCTACCTCAAATCCGTGAAGATTGGGCCACTCCAAGGGTAAATCCACAAGGAGACCCATATCAACTGGTATTAGCAGCTTTTGGTTGCCACATATTTGACTTCGCCCTTCGATTTCCACCATAAACTGAAAAATACCGAAAATATAGCCCCAAATTGCTTTTGGATTAATCTCTCATTTTGGTGAGTTGATTGTGGTTTTGGTCCAATAGAAACTTGACTTTGGAGTTGGTCTACTTGTGCCCTGCGTTTCCCAGCCCAATTTCGTCGAAATTTTCTGGATTTGAGGGTTCAAGGACCGAATTTCTTCTCAAGAACACGAGTTGTTCATCGGGTAAGAACCACACCGAAGTGTTTGGTCTGTCACACCGGAGTATCCGGCCCACACCGGAGTCTTTGGCCTACCTACACCGGAGTTTCTGGCCTACCCACACCGGAGTCTCTGGCCCTGACAAAATTTTGACCCCTTTTCCTATTTCGACTGATTTCATTTTGACGTTTGTGTTTCATGTGCGTGTTTGTCCACTAACAAAGCTTCCGCAACATCAACAACGACTCGCGCTTGACATCGACACCACAGAACTCGAACCATCCTTCCACCAACGGTTGCAAGTATGACATCACCGTAAGGTATAACTTGCACCACCCTTTTTAACACCTTTGTTCCTTTGTGTGTTCCCTAACCTATCGAGAGTAGCCCATCTTGCATTTTCTGGAGCATTGTGCGGTTGCTCTTGCATAGTCATAGTGTAGAGGCAATAGAAAAACTTGATTCCATAGCATAGAAAAGAAAGAGGTACATAAAAGAGCTTATAAGCAAAAGAAAAAGAGAAAGATACCAATAGCAAAAGAGAGTGCAAAGCTTCTAAGAAAGAGTGCGAGCAAGAGCAAGGCAAGCTTACAAATCCTTTGCTTGTCAATCTTTTGGAAAATGGGCTACGGTCTCTCCTAGTGTTGGCATGACATCGAGCATTAGTCTTTGTTAGGACCAATTTAGTCTGTTGCTCATTTTCATAGTCGTGTTAGCCACATTAATCTCCACCGTGTATGTATAGTTGTAGGTTCTTGTCACCCTTTTTGACCTTTTCCTTTGACTTTGTTTTTGTTGGATTTTACCCACTTCTGACAATAACCTTTGCGTTTGGTTGTTCCATTTGCTATCCACCTTCCACCATTGGCCTTTTGTGTGTGTGTCTTTTGTATTCGCTTTGCTCTTGGCAAGAACAACCTTTCCAATTTTTGACTTGGTGAGGAAAGGTAGCACATACCATACCACCAATACCACCCCTCCTTTCACTTGTGGTCATACAACATGTCTAGGGAATGCGGAGAAAGCCGAGATGGCAACTTCAACAACCAAGATGGTTTCGCCACGCGCCACAACTTATGGGTGCAATGCCAAGAATTCAATAGCCAATTTGAGAGGCTTGAGAACCGCCTTGATGAAACTTTTTGAGAGTTTGACTACCATGACCAACAACGCCAAGTGGAGCACAATTCTTAATTCCAAGCTCTTCACCAAGATATTGCCAACCTTGGCAACCGTCATGGACACAATTCAAGCTCGTAAAGTTCATCTCGCACGCGCTCCTCAAATATTCATGGCGACACTTCGCGCTCCCACTCTCATCATGGAGAACCCCACCACCACAATGGGGAACAACAAGCTCGCCATCGCTATGAACAAGCGATTGATCCACAACCTCAACAACCGCACCATGCAAGACATCATCGACACCATAATCATCATGTGCACCCTCAACACCAAGAAGAAAATGGTCACCCTCCACAACAAGCGATGGTGCAAGCACCAGGACCTCCTCAAGAACAAGAACGCCATGGCGAAGACAACCGCCATGATAGGCGCCAACACCCGCAACATGACCATCGCAAAAACCAATAAGCACATCTAGCACCGCAATGGTATACAAGTGACGATGATGAGGATGCACACCGCGTGAGACGCAACAACCGCTACGCTTAACCCCCCCATCGCCATCAACAACCAATGAATGCAAATGATCCTGAGCAAAGGCGTAGAAGAGACTTTGCGCACCAAGCTCCTCCACCACCGCCTCCTTGAGACAATCAAGCTCCTCATCCTCCACCACGTGCACCAAGTGAAGCGAGCATAAGGCAAGAACGCCGCAACTACCACCATGAACATGAAGAGGGCAAGTTTGGGAAGCCCAAGTTCATTATGCCCAAGTTCAAGGGAGAAGAAGACGCCGATGCATACATTGATTTGGAGCTCAAAGTTGACAAAATCGTCCGAGTTCACAACTACTCCGAAGATAAGAAAGTTGCAATGGCATCCATTGAGTTTGAGGACTATGCAAATGTTTGGTGGGAAGACATCCAAAAGAACCATGAGAAGCAAGATGAACCTCCAATTGAAACTTGGAACGAGATGAAGGAAGTGATGTACAAGAGATTCGTGCTCGATCATTATAGACAAGATCTATTTCATAAGCTACAGAACTTGAAGCAAGGCACCAAGTCAATTGAAGAGTTCTACAAGGAAATGGATAAAACCATGATGCGAGCTGATGTGAGAGAACTTGAAGAGCAAACCATAGCAAGGTTCCTCAACAGTTTGAGCCGCCCAATAAGGAAGATTGTTGACTTCCAACCGTACAAGAACCTCACCGAGCTCCTCCATCAAGCTACCAAAGCTAAGCGACACTTGCAAAAGGAGAGTGCATATGAGAAGCCCAAGCCATACTTTGCGTCCATCAATGCAAATGCTACCGCTAAGCCAACAAACCAAGCACCGAGCTCATCCAAGCTCAAGTATTGACAACAAACTCCATCCCAAGAGAGGACTAATGCCTCAATATCTTCCAAACTCGTGCTAGAATTGATGGCAAGTCCATTAAGGTGATCATTGATGGAGGTAGTTGCCAAAATCTTGCAAGTACGAAGCTTTGTGAGAAACTCAAGTTGCCTTGTGTAGAGCACCCTCTTCCCTATCATGTAAAATGGCTTGATGACAGTGGAGCACTCAAGATAACATCCAAAGTCAATGTCTCTTTCAAGATTAGCCCATATGAAGACACTATCGAGTGTGATGTCATGACAATGTCCATGTGCCACATGCTTCTTGGGAGACCATGGAAATACGATAGGAGAGCCATACATCATGGTTCCACTAACCAATACTCCTTCAAGTGGAATGAGAAGACATTCGTGCTCCAACCAATGACGACAAGTCAAGTTATCGCATCCAACATGACATCCGTGCACAAGATAAAACAAGCTAAGGACCCTTTTGAGATGAGTGGTGAGAGAGTGAACCACCATAAAGAGAGTGACACAAGCCCAAAATGAGTGGAAAAATCATGAGTGCCACGATGGAAGACACCAAATGTGAGAAGAGAGACTTGAGTGTGACCCATACTAACAATCCTTCATACAATTCTCTCTCTTTGTTGTCGGTTTTGCAAGGTACCCAAGATAGACCACCACCTACAAGGAACATGCTACAAGATATCCAACCACAACATGATGGCAAGATGTACCACAAGCTCTTCAACATATTTGAGAATGGCTTCGACACCGGTTATCCGTCCATGACCAAGATCAAGGCCACAAGCACACATCGCTCCTTACATTATGAAAGAACATTGTCGAGGTCTACTCGTTTTGAAGTGGGAGGAGATGATGTAGCCCAACATACGGAAACCACCTTTGGTTCACATCATGCCACGCTAATCATCACTCCAAAGGTGAACTCCTTCCATGCTTCGCCTTTTGTTGGTTATTATGCGAATGGAATCCTACTTGAGACAAATGTGTATGATGTGACTAGGTCCATGAACATGATGCCACGAGGATGCAGCAAGGATGAACCTGGAGCCAAGACACCCAAGCAGGGGGCTTGGAAGAGAAGACGCAAGAAGCTACTGGAAGAAGACCGGAGTCTCTGGTCTGTCACATTGGAGTCTCCGGACGACCACACCGGAGTCTCCAGCCCATGTCCGGACCAACCCCCGAACCAAAGCCTGGGTGAATCAGGATGCCCCTCTGGAGACTGACTGGAGATCGACCGGATTTTCCAGACCACACTAGAGTCTCCGGTTTGTCACAGCGGAGTCTCCGGACTGAACATCACGGGCATGTGCATCTCAAGTTGGGCTTGGCCCATGTAATGCCCAGAACTTCATGTTTATTCCTGTTTTACCCATAGCTCATGGCTGGCCTATATATATGGCCCACCCCCTCCTTGAAACCCTAGAGATGATGTTGAATTAAGGCATGTTCCTAACCCTAGATGGGAACACCCTCTCAATAGTAGATCTCTAAGTTATACAAGGCCTTGGAGCCAGTGCCCTTCTCCAAGGATTCTAGTAGTGCTTGGTGTCTCCCCATTGGGATTCTACTTTGTTGCTACTCTCTCCTTGGTTTGGATTCGATCATCTGCTTGCCGATCTCTCATTTTGTGATTCTACCGCAAGGTCTCTCGCTGAGGATTCTATTGGATTGGTTGTTCGAACCAACGGGACAAAATTGAATTGGGTGTGATTTGGCGTTTGTTTATATCTTTACCTTGCATTAGAGTTGTGTTCTTCATGTTCATCGCGTGTTCCCTCACTTCCCGCCTCAAATCAGTGAAGATCGGGCCACTCCAAGGGTAAATCCACAAGGAGACCCATAACAGGTTGTTTCCTTGTTGCGACATGTCTATAATTTGTATGGTACCTTATAATGTACTACCTTTGTTTCAAAATATATCCCTTTTTAGCAAAGATGTTTTAGCTTGCTAAAGATCCTTATAGTATCAATTTTGGAGTGGGGTACAATTGGTGAATAGAATGTGCCAGTATGGAATTAGTATGATTTCTGAATGCGTGATATGTGCATTGCTAGCTTGCTTAATATGCTGCAAGGTTGGATTGTTGTGTACTAATAAATCTGTGGATGGAGAAAATTGCATACTCCATCTAACGACCGAAGCCGCACCAAACCTAACCGAACCCTATCACCGTATAGAGGAGAATAAATATAGGACTTGCCACCGTGACCTCGACTCTTTTATTTTTTCAAAAAAATTGGGAAGAAATACATGCCAATTTCACTAAAAGAACTAGTGGAGATGCAAGGTCATTAGTATCGATTATGAATAGGAGGACTTTGCTAGTAATGCGCTCCAATGTGGGAAATATATGAATAAATGGAGGTTGCATGTATGAATAATTGTGTATGAACATTGAGCTTCTCTCTGATTCATATTTTTAAGTATGAGCTGGCGTGTTATTTTAGCAAATTAGGATGATGCTATTAGAATGTATGACTAATTTATCGATATATATATATGAACTATGAATCGTTATGTGACATGTTTGCATGTATTCATGTGCTCAAATTTGAAAACTTTGCTCAAAAAAATTACCCCTCTAAATTATTGGGGATCGGTTTTGCGGCAAAATTTAGAGGAGTATATTTGCTCCTCTTAAGGATAGGGAGACTTTTTCTCCTCTAAACTCTTGGGGATAGGTTAGAGATGCTCTTAACATGTATGTAGAATGCATGTGTATGCATCCTTGTCAATTTTTTATAATTTTTTTATACTTAAAACACTTTTTCATATTTTTAAAGTATAGTTACAAGTAGAATTGTAGTATAAAATTGCATCCTCCACAATTTATTTTACCAACATGTGAATAAGTTAAGCAGTTGATTTGGGCTAGGTGCAAAAAATTAATCCACAAACTGTGCTAGATGCAAAAAAGAAATTGTTGATGTGTTTTGTGCAAAAAATGCCACAAATGTTGGTGTTAGCTGCAATTTTCTCATGTGGATGCAATCAAACTGGTTATGTGTGGATGCGCCAATATGTACTAGTATGATACAATACATTATGTTACAAGTGTTGATGTCCTGGATCATTGATAATAAGGTTCAGTTTCTCAAAACAATGCCTTAGCTCTTTGTTGCACACCATATTCATACCTGTCATATAATAAATGGAACTACATTTTTTATTCGGATCTCAATATTTTGTTTCACGTCTGAAAGGATTGATGAATAGATGGAGTATGACCCGCAAAAAAAGACCGTATAGAATTTTTCTGTTTTATTACTTGGACTAGTCACATTCAAAACCATACTCGACCGGCAAATCCTCCATCCACCCCCCGTAATATTTTTGAATCCGAGATCAAGGTATCCAATTTTATACCCCTTTCGTCCAGAAAAATCTACTTTGAGCAAGGTCCTGGATGATAAGTTGATGTGACTAGGCCTTGGATTCGTGAACAGAGGGAAGTACGGTCTACTAGCAGTTATTACTTGGACTATCACCAAATTCAAATTTAGAATTGAGAGGCAAAAGCTCCTGCCTACATCGAAATATTTGGGCCACATGTTTAATCTTTCAAATACTGTGAAATTCTGTTTGACCTATCATACTGATGACCAATGGCGATTGTGAAATTGTTGGGTTGGGTGGTGGGGTTCGCTCGTTATTTTTGTTACTAGGACTATGGCCAAATTTAAAGTCTTAATCAGTGTAGAAACCTATAACCCAAACAATTTCATAGATGGAGTCAACATTATTTTTTCTATGCGAATATGGTTGTTATTGATTATTAGTTGTTGTGACCATTTTTTTTATTCCTAAATAGAGGAAGTACCATTTTTTCCAATTATTACTTGTACGCTAGCCAAATTCAAAATCTCAGTTGAGCGGCAAAATTTACCAATGTTCTGCGCAATTACGTAATGGATGATCAGTTGATGTGACTCTCAGCCTTCAATTCCTAACCAGATACTAGTCTACAACTATCTTTTTCTATTATTACTTCGCCACTAGCCAAATTTAAAAACATAAAATCGAGCGGCAAAATCCCAAACGACTCATATGCATTTCATGCCCCTCCGTTTCAAACATTTTGAGGCAAAATCTCCCACCAATGGAGTACCATTTTTCTAGTACTGCTTGGACTCTTGCCAAATTCAAAATCTCAATCGAGCAGCAAAATCACACATCGACCTTGAAGCATTTCCCGCCCCACTATTTAAAAAACTTTGAAGAAAAATCTCCCACCGGGGAGTACCATTTTTCTATTATTATTATTTGTCCTGTAGCCAAATTCAAAATCTCAATCAAGTAGCAAAATCACACACCAACCTTAAAGCATTTCCCTCCCCACCTTTTCAAAAACTTTGAGGCAAAATCTCCCACCGTGGAGTACCATTTTTCTACTATTATTATTTATCTGGTAGCCAAATTCAAAATCTCAATCGAGTGGCAAAATCACACACCGACCTTGAAGCATTTCCCGCCCCACCGTTTCAAAAACATTGAGACAAAATCTCCCATCATGGAGTACCATTTTTATATTATTATTATTTGTCCAGTAGCTAAATTTAAAATCTCTATCGAGTGGCAAAATCATATACCGACCTTGAAGCATTTCCCGACCCACCATTTCAAAAACTTTGAGGCAAAATCTCCCACCGTGGAGTGCCATTTTTCTATTGTTATTATTTGTCCGGTAGACAAATACGAATTTGCAATCGAGCGACGAAATCACACATCAACCTTGAAGAATTTCCCGCCCCACCGTTTAAAAAACTTTGAGGCAAAATCCCCCACCATGGAGAACCATTTTTCTATTATTATTATTTGTTCGGTAGCCAAATTCAAAATCTCTGTCGAGCGGCAAAATCACACACCAACCATGAAGCATTTCCCGCCCCACTATTTCAAAAACTTTGAGGGGAAATCTACCACCTCGGGATTACCATTTTTCTATTATTAGCCAAATTCAAAATCTCAATCTAGTGGCAAATTCAGACACCGACTTGTAAGTATTTCACGCCCCTCCGTTTCAAAAAAAATTACTTTAAAATTCCTATTCTGTCCACTATTTAGACGTCCTATGGGCACGCTTAAGTTGGTAGCTTGGGGCCACGATCGTAATTATTTTTCTATTCACCTCCATAGTCCCGATTCGCGCGGTTTTTCCCGTTGGTCCTCCCAAAAACCCAGGCTTCTCTCCCACGCCCTCACCTCCATGACCACTTCACGCACCTCCCGACGGAAATTCCACGGTGATCGTAGCTGCTTGAGCTGCGGTCTTGTGCACCACCCCGGAGTCGCTTCATCAATGCCCACCCCATCAGTTCTAGTTCACCAGGTCTCTCTTCCACTCCACCAGAGTTGTGGTTTCGTTGACCGTGCGTATGGCGTTGACGACCACCCACGCTCTGCTTCCCCACCACCGAAAGCTACCCAACCATATCGGAGAAGCTCCACCTTTGTCCACCAGACGGGATCTAGTTCAACAAGTTCCAGCTACACAGGCATCGCCATTGACTGCACCGGCATCGACCGCCCAAGATCTGCTTTCCCGGCGCCAACAACCACCACAACCGCAGCACCCTCGTTGACCTGGACGTCACCTGTATGGTACCGATGTTTCTTAGACGCCTCTCCGACCAAGGTTAAGCGAAATCTCCAGCCTGTTTTTGTTTTTTTCAGCGGTATAGTAGGTTCAAGCCTATCGCAGTGAACTGCATTTTGTAATCGTGCTAGTATATACAAGTCACTAAGCATGCCTGTTCTTCGTGCTAGTACATACAAGGTCATTATACATGTTGGTTTGCATTCGCTGCTCTACCAATTTCAAGACATACACATGTCTGTTATTTTGTCATGCACATGTTCTTAGCTACTCCATACAACATTAATTGCCTGCTACCGTGTACTTCTTGCAAAATCTGAAGTTAGTGTAAAATATTAGTGTGGATTCCCTGCTCTGCAGTTATTGAATCTATCTGTTTCGTCATGAGATCAGTTCCTGCTATTATTTCCTCCTTGGCATTGTTCTGCTATCCTGTAGTAGCCGTTTAAATACTTCATACTAATTCCATTATAATTCTGTTGTGGCCATCTGGTTCTTCAAAAGCTGCATCACTAACTATTTTTCCTTTTTCTTGCATAGAGCTCAAAATGGAACAATGCACATGTTGGTTTGCATAGCCTATTCTACAGGTTTACAAGGGATGCCATTACTTCATTATCTGGTGCTAGTTCATCCTGAGCAACGACATATATGTCCTCTACTATGTAGTTCACTCGTGGTTTGCATTCCTGCTCTAGAAGTTCCCTTTTTATGCCATTACAATATCTATCTAGTTGATTCTTAGATATGACAGTAACTACATGCCATTGTGTAGCTCACCGCAAATTCTGAGTAACCCAACAACTCTTGCATTCCAGGAGATACCACTGCTTCCATATATATTTGCCGAAATGACCTGGTATTTTATATTTGCTGAAATTCTAAGAACCACTTTGTTTGATTGCTCATTTCATTCTAGGCACACTTGTCTATTGCTTGTTTGTCCTGTTCTACAGATTCACGAGCGATGCCATTATATCTCGCATTTGGTTCTGGTTTGTCCTAAGCAATGACATAACTATCCTCTACTATATATAGTTCATTCATGGTTTGCATTCCTTTTCTACAAGTTCTCGTATGATGCGGTTATAATTTCTATCTGGTTATTCTCTGCTACGACAGTAACTGCATGCCATTTTGTGGCTTAGCGCAAATTCCGAGTCACCCAATGTCTCTTGCATTTTAGGGTATACAACTGCTTCCATATATATTTGTTGAAATGACCTGGCCAGTTTTTATTTGCTGAAATTCTAAGCCACACACACACACATTTTTTGATTGCTCGTTTCACGGTAGGCACACTTGTTTAATGTGGTGCTTGCTTGTCCTATTTGTTTGATGTGTTGGTCAATAATTGAACCATTGACCAATTGTAAACTCCAGTCATAGCTAATGTCATGTTAGGCAAATGAGTAGTTTGTCTTCTTTGATGTATTAACTTGTTATTACTTAGTTTCAGACTACAATTATTGCTATCACCACCAAAGAGAGGGCTGCAAGATCATGTCTCATCCAATGCAGCTGTCACACTCAAAGGAAGATGTAGGTGATTGATTGAGAAAGCAAATTGAGGACTCTGCTATCAACTCGATTGTCAACTAAAATGCTGAATTTTCTTTCCCTTGAGTTAATAATGTGTAATAATTTTAAGAAGTTTGCAGCTGATGTAATATCTAGATAACTCGCATAGGCCATATAGGCATTTAGTTGCCACCGTCCACACATGGCGGTAGTCGTTACCCTAACTATGCTAGCTAGGTTGATTAGGGAACAATACCGTGCTTGTTATTGGCCCGTCTTGTATTCGGCCGACGATGAACAGTAAAATATGCTCACTAATTACACACCTTTTATGATATTGGCATGTGCTTTAGAAAGGCTGAAACTATAAAATACCATAAATGTAATGGGCCGGCTCACATGTGGGAACATATAACAGTAACAGGTCGTAATAGTAACATGGCGTAACAGTAAAAGGCTAGAACAGTAGCAGGACAGAACAGAAACATGCCATAATAGTAACAGGCCACAACACTAAAAGGCAAGAAACTTTAAAAGGATAGAACAGTAACATGCTAGAGGATTAACATGCCATAATAGTAACAGTCCACAATAGTAAACAACCACAACAGTAAAGGGCCAAAACAGTTAAAGGCCAGAACAGTAACGAGCTAGAACAGTACCGGCCCAAGAAAATTCCTGTCAAGAACAGTAACAGGCTAATGAGTTTACCAAGCCAGAACAGTAATAGGCCGCCTATGGGCCTGAACAGTTGAAGGCTGTAACAGTAAAAGGCCAGAATAGTAACAGACCATTTTAAAGAAGGATTGATAGTAGTCTGATTTCTACATGTTTGCTAAAGTTCTTGGTTACTCCTTTGCTGGTCATGATCGATCTTGTGGGTATCGCATCATTTCTGCTATCAATCCCAACAAGGACACACTTCTCTCATCATGATGTGGTCCCAATGGTGGTGTTGGTAAGGTTGCCAATCTCTCTCCACTTTATGCTCAGCTGGTTGGCATGTTCCGTGAATGCATCACTCTGAGTGGGGGTAACAATGATAGCATGCGTAGTCACCATGTTCAGCTGCTGGGCTTTCCTTATGAGGTTGCCTCTTCTTAAGACCCTGATTTGGACTACAAGCTAGATGTGATGGATTTCATCTTCCACGAGACGATTGATGCTATGTACAACAGGATCTCTATTTTGTATGCTCCTTACATCATGATGCTCATCAAGCGTATGCTCCCACATGAGGATTTCAGTGACAATCTTGATGGTGTACACAAAGTTAAGAAGATCTACAAGACTAGGAAGACCTCTCACCCCTCTACAGCTCCCGAGTTCTTTATGGGAGGTGCTAGAGTGAGTGGGAGGAGGCCTTCGGTTTGCTAGGGAAGTGAAGCAATTCAATGGGTTCTAGCTCAACATTCTTTGCATGGGAGTTGACACCCACAAGGGGCAGTATGAGGCGTACCATCAGCGTCACGACTTGGCTCACATTTAGCATCTTATTCTCCACCATGTCTCCAGGGCCTTAGGCCCTCCTCCTACCAAGGTAGCTCATACTCCATATGCTAAGTGGCCCATTTAGCGTTCTATTGTTTTCTTTGTTCTTGTTTGTGCCCATTTAACGTTGAACTCTCATATTTTCTATTTGGTTTGTTTGTGTGAGACTATGTTGGTCCATATTGTGTTATGGGACTATGGATTTGTCACTATGGATTTCTGGAATTATCTACGTGGATGTATCATTATATCTTTATTCTTGGAAGTCTCAATATGGGGTTTGTTCAAAAGTATCTATCATTATCTTATTGAGGACTTCATTTTGGTGGTATGGTACATGTCTCTCCCTAACTCATCATTTGTTCCTTAGCTTCGAATTCATGAAAAGGTACTGAGCCTATGTGTGTGTATTTGTATTCAAATGCAAACTTAATATATATGCACTCATGTAAGGGGAGTCCTTTGTCATCCTTGGATTGATGTTTTAGTAGGGATATATTGAAAATCCTAGTATTGTCATCTAACACCAAAAAGGGGGAGATTTATAGAACATTTTATGATCCCTAGTATTTTGTGTGTTAGATAACAATACCAAGGATTACTTAATTGTGTGTCTAGTGTGCAGAACAATGTTTCCATCCAAATACTGCTAAACTAGAGTTTTGCGGGGCAAATTATTTGCCCCTACCAAGGGCCGGATTATCTGCCCCACGAAGATTGCCAATGCCAATAAGGTGCGTCATACAGTATGGGGGCGGAGTTTCTCCCTGGATTCACCGGCCAGGGCCGGAGCATTCGCCCAGGCCGGATAATCCGCCCCTCCAAGATTTTTGGTGAAGTCAACAAGGTGCATCATGCAGTATGGGGGCGGAGATTCCCTCAGATTAACCGGCCAGGGCTAGAGCATTTGCTCAGGCCAGATAATCTGCCCGTCCTAGGCGCCGGATAATCTGCCCCCTCCTACGATTTTGTCAAAGGCGACCAAGGCACGTCATCAGAGAGGGGCTAGACTTTTGTCCAGATTGTCCGAGCTAGGGCGGATGTTTCCCTGGCCGGATAATCTGGCCGCCACTTAGGTCAGATAATCTGGCCCCCAGATTCTCCAACTATAGCTTTTCGCATGGGCTATAAATAGCCCCACAAATCCCCATTTTAGATCTCTGGGATCCTGCAAAAAAGCTCTGCCTGGTTCATATCGATTCAAGCTTAATCTCCATCTTCAAACCACTCAAAGGATATGGGCTTTGGGGAATCGAACAAGGAGACTTTGATCTACATCGGCATCCATCAAGATCTTCACTTCCCCTCCATTCACTTGGAGGATTCTTGATCTAGTGTTTCTTGCAAATCTCTAGATCTCAGTTTCGGGTATTGATTAACTTGTTCTTGTGGCAGCTTGTTGTCATCACGGGAGCCTCCAATTCAGTTGTGTATGCGTGCCTCGGTAGAGTTGTAAAGGCACCGGCTCCCACCTATAAGGGTGCCAAATAGTGGAAGGTGGATATGGCCTTTGGTGGCGAGATCCATCATAGAACAGGGTGAGGCCTATTGTGGCATGGTGGTCTTAGTACCGCCCACCCTTCTAACGCAGACGTACTTCCCTTAACAAGGAAGGAACTGCAGTAAAACAAATCTTATGTCTCCACGTGTTTCACTACGGTTACCTTGTTGCACTCTCTCTACCTTTACTAACCTGGTAGTTAGGTTTACATATAGGGAAATTTCTTGTAGTTGAATATCTAGAGAATTTACCTTTGTGTTAAGCCTAAAATTGAAAAAGAACTAAAATTTTGGTGTAGCACCTATTCATCCCCCCCTCTAGGTGCCCATATGATCCATTTCAATGGTGGCTTCAAAGTTCTGAAATCTCCACTTGTGGCGTCCTCTTCAACCCTCACATGCTTGCTACCATCTTCATGCATGATCATGCTCCAATGCATGTCCCTCTCGTCCATGCTAGGTCCATCATTTCTAAGAGTAACAAACAGATCTGATTTAGGAAGCATCATATTCTCATGTATGTGAGGAATAGTTCTAAGAAACGAATGTCCTGACAATTAAGTTGTTTGGCACAAGCTCGAGTGATTGGTCCTTGTATTTGTGTAGTTGTAGGTACATCAGTTGTATGAATAGATGGGATGTCATCATCATGCTCCCCTTCTTGAATTGAAGTCGTCCTCGATGCAATATCATCTTCTCACCAAAGTAAGGCTTCAAATCTACGATGTACAAGAAACTCAAGTTTATATCCTTTATTATTTATTTTCTCTAACACCTTAAAAGGACTAGCAACACGTGGCATTAACTTAGATTTGCACAAATCAGGAAAACGATCTTTGCACAAATGTAACCAAACAAGATCACCAATATCAAACATAACATGGTTTCTTCCTCTATCGCCAACAAGTTTATACTTAGCATTCATGTGTTCTATGTTGTCTTTAGTAGTCTCATGTAATTTTAATATCATTTCAGCATGTTCTATAGCATCCAAATTATTTTGCATCGAAGATGGTAATGGTGACAAATCAATAGGTGTACGAGGAACTAAACCATACACAATCACAAATGGGCACATCTTTATGGTAGAATGCAGCGATCGATTCTAAGAAAATTTAATATGAGGTAAAAATTCTTCCCACAATTTCAAGTTCTTCTTTAAAACAGCCCGCAACATAGTAGACAAAGTTCAGTTTGTCCGTCAGTTTGGGGATGACATGTAGTACTAAACAACAATTTAGTCCCCAACTTCGCCAATAAACACTAGAAGAAATGTGTTAACTTGTGACCTTCTCATAGTGACGGGAAATGAAGTCGTCATAGATCTATGACGATTTGGGACAAGATGGTCATAGGTTGTTTGGAGATGTCAAAATCCTACAGAATTACGACGATTTGTGTCAAATAGTCATAATTTTAGCATATGAAATCATCATAACCCCCAGGATACAGCTTAGAGCCTTATTTATACCCCACTATGATCAATTTAAATCGTCATGTCATCTAAAATTTTAGACATTAAATTAAGTGATCGGCCACATCATCAGTTATGCCCACGTGGCATGTCTATATGTCCATGTGTCAATACACGTGGCCCTCACGAAATAATCAATACACGTGTACTTGGACCTGGGGGAATCGAACCCGCAACCTCCTGAATTGCCTACCGACCTCAACCACTACAGCATACCATGGTTCTGGTATTATTCCCGCGCATGAGTATAATTAACACAGAGGTAGTTTGCTGGACTTAGCCAAAGTCAGAATAAATGTGGCAAAAATATGGTAAATCCAGGAATAGAACAAGAGACCTCAACCTCACTTTCTACCGACCCTAACCACTAAAGCACACGATGGTTCTTGTAATATTCACGTGCATGAGTGTAATTAACAAAAAGTTGGTTTGTTGGGCTTAGCCAAAATTAGCGAACAAATGCGGCAAAAATATGGTGGATGCAGAAATCGAACCAGCGACCTTAACCTCCCTCACATTCTTGCGACCCTAACCACTCAAGCACACAATGATTCTTATGATACTTTCCGTGCATGAGTATTATTAACATAGAGCTGATTATTACGGGACACAACAATATTTAGTGGGATTATTAGTAAAAAAGAGGTAAAGCGAGGACTTGAACTCGCAACCTCGCAAACCACGGTGTGTCTTACCACTAGGATAGCCGGGTGTTCGTGTTGTACTACAACCGCAAATATCATTTAAACGCTAGTTTCGGCTGTTGGGCCTAGACCTCAATCCCTAGAACGGGTCTAGTTGCGGTTGCGGTAAATTACTTCTAGGCTAGTCTTAGACTTGCACGTAATAGATTTGGTCTGGGCCAGCTCGGCTAGTCCAGTTAGAATAGTTTTTTCTATTTTTTCTTATTTCTTTTGTATCTTTTTTGTAAGATGTCCAAAAGAATTGATTTTTGTCTCTAAATTTTTATAAAATTTAATACATGATCTTATCGTGTTATTGGGAAATTTTTTGACTATTTTAAAAAAATGGATTTACTAATCCCATATTAGTCCATAGTAGGGACAATATCATATTTTGAAACTAGGGAGTGACCGTTCTCGTCTATGGGTTGAGTATTGCTAAAATATTAATGGATCTCTGAAAAACAACATATTGTGAGTCTAAAATTATTTTTTCAAAAAATCATGAGCATTAGATCATGTACATGTAGTTCAAATCGGACCCACTTTCTACCGATTTGGCACACATTTGTCTTTTTCACCAGGGGTGGAAGAAAAGGTTTTAAAATCCCCGGTTAAGACATTTTCTATGTAAGGTGGTCTAGTATTTTTGAAAAATGGGGTGGTAGCATTTTTGAATTGAACATTTAGTGTTGCTTCACAAAATGCCCCGATTTTGGCACTCGAAAAATAGAAAATGGTTTTTTCGTGCGACGAAAAGGAAAACTTGCTGCTGCAACATCGTTCGCTATCCCAATATGCATATTTGTGCACAATATGGGCACATTATCACAAACTATGCCGCAATTCTAGCCATAACACTGGTCGTTTGGCTCGAAAGCCATGAAACCTCGAACATGATAGGTCATTTCCATGAAGGTTTTTTCGAGATGCAATCAATATACCAAGTTTGGTATTTTTCCTTGCAACTATGTCACATAATATGACACCACGCAAAGGATTTACATTGTTCGGAGGGTTTTTGAATTTCTTATGCCCGTTTCGAAATTTTCCTATTTCAAACTATGGTCAAAATGATAGGCATGTAGATAGAGGATGAGCCTCACTAAACTTGCATTGGATCTCTGAAGAAACATCATATTGTGAGTCTAAAAATGATTTTTTCCAAAAATCATGAGCATAAGATCATGTACATGTAGTTCAAACCAGACCCACTTCCTACCGATTCGGCACACATTTGTGTTTTTCACCAGGGTGGAAGAAAAGGTTTTAAAATCCCCGGTTGGGACATTGTCCATGTAAGGTGGTCTAGTATTTTTGAAAAATGGGGGTGGTAGCATTTTTGAATTGAACATTTGGTGTTGCTTCACAAAAAGCCCCAATTTTGGCACTCGGAAAATAGAAAATGGTTTTTCCGTGCGATGAAAAGGAAAATTTCCTCATAGAAAAAAGTTCTCCATCCCAAGATGCACATGCTTGCACAATATGGGCTCATTATCACAAACTATGTCGCGATTCTAGCCATAACATTGGTCATTTGTCTTGTAAGCCATGAAACCTCGAACATGATAGGTTATTTTTGTGAAGGTTTTTTCGAGATGCAACCAATATACCAAGTTTGGTATTTTTCCTTGCAACTATGTCACATAATATGACACCAAGCGAAGGATTTACATTATTCAGACTGTTTTTGAATGTATTATGCCCGTTTCAAAATTTTCCTGTTTCAAACTATGCTCAAAACGATGGGCATGAATATAGGAGATGAGCCTCGCGAAACTTGCATTGGATCTCTAAAGAAACATCATATTGTGAGTATAAAAATGATTTTGGCAAAAAATTATGAGCATTAGATCATGTAGCTATAGTTCAAACCGGACCCACTTCCCATCGATTTGGTAGACATTTGTCTTTTTCACCAGGGGTGCACGAAAAGGTTTTAAAATCCCCGGTTGGGGCATTGTTCATGTAAGGTGGTCTAGTATTTTTGAAAAATAGGGTGGTAGCATTTTTGAATTGAACACTTGGTGTTGCTTCACAAAAAACCTCGATTTTGGCAGTCGAAAAATAGAAAATGGCTTTTAGGTACGATGAAAAGGAAAACTTCCTCCTGGAAAAAAGTTCTCCATCCCAAGATGCACATGCCTGCACAATATGGGCTCATTATCACAAACTATGTCACGATTCTAGTGTCTTGTAAGCCATGAAACCTCGAACATGATAGGTCATTTCTATGAAGGTTTTTTCGAGATGCAATCAATATACCAATTTTGGTATTTTTCCTTGTCTATGTCACATAATATGACACCACACGAAGGATTTACATTGTTCGGAGGGTTTTTGAATTTCTTATGCCCGTTTCAAAAATTTCATGTTTCAAACTATGGTCAAAACGACGGGCATGAAGATAGAGGATGAGCCTCGCTAAACTTGCACTAGATCTCCGAAGAAACATCATATTGTGAGTCTAAAAATGATTTTTTCCAAAAATCATGAGCATCAGATCATGTACCTGTAGTTCAAACCGGACCCACTTCCTACCGATTCGGCACACATTTGTCTTTTTCACCAGGGGTGGAAGAAAAGGTTTTAAAATCCCCGGTTGGGACATTCTCCATGTAAGGTGTTCTAGTATTTTTGAAAAATGGGGTGGTAGCATTTTTGAATTGAACATTTGGTGTTGCTTCACAAAAAGCCCCAATTTTGGCACTCGGAAAATAGAAAATGGTTTTTCCGTGCGATGAAAAGGAAAATTACCTATTAGAAAAAAGTTTTCCATCCCAAGATGCACATGCCTGCACAATATGGGCTCATTATCACAAAATATGTCGCGATTCTAGCCATAACATTGGTCATTTGTCTTGTAAGCCATGAAACCTCGAACATGATAGGTCATTTCTATGACGGTTTTTCGAGATGCAATCAATATATCAAGTTTGGTATTTTTTATTGCAACTATGTGACATAATATGACACCATGCAAAGGATTTACATTGTTCGGACCGTTTTTGAATTTATTATGCCCGTTTCAATTTTCCTGTTTCAAACTATGGTCAAAACGACGTGCATGAATATAGGAGATGATCCTCGCAAAACTTGCATTAGATCTCTTAAGAAACATCATATTGTGAGCCTAAAAATGATTTTTGCAAAAAATCACGAGCATTAGATCATGTACCTGTAGTTCAAACCGGACCACTTCCTATCGATTCGACAGACATTTGTCTTTTTCACCAAGGGTGGGCGAAAAGGTTTAAAATCCCCGGTTGGGACATTGTTCATGTAAGGTGGTCAAATATTTTTGAAAAACGTATACCACACGATGTTTTTTTAAAAATCCCTCATATCCTCTTCTCTTCTGTCTAAAAATTGGAGACATAAAATAGAAAAATGTTCTTGTAATAAAAACACCAGCCAGCCAACCCAAGGCCCAGGCCCAGCCGACGTCACCCATTTAGCCACAGCAAACCCTAGCCCTTCCCATTCTCTATTATCCTCACACCGCCCTATCCCAGGGGCATCGCCATTCTCCCACCGCCGCCACCACCATTCTCACCTACCTCCTCTCTCGTCAGCGTCGTGCCGTGGCTTCTCCTTAGTCAATATCCATCGCGGACGTCGCCATCCCACACCTCCAACCACGCCACCATGCCTGAACCCTAGCAGGTCCCCATCCAGCTCTCATCTAGGGTCCAAAGGATCTGGCCGCCTCTTCCCATCTCACACTCTCACACGTTTTCTCTAGGTGTCCCTAGATGCGAGCGCGAAGCCTCCACTAGAGCCAGTGGTTCATCCACATAATCCCTAGATCCATCTCCTCTGCGGCAGTCACAGCGGCACGAGGCTCTAGATCTTCTTGGATCACATCGAATCCGCGCACCCCTCGGGCTCTCCAGCCCCGCATCCTCGAAGCAGTCATGGTAGCACGGCGGGCCTGTTCGCCGGTGCGAGCGTGCGTCCATGCATCGACGCGTGCTACTCCGTCGATCTCGCCTTGTCCACATCACGCTCGTGGCCGGCAGATGGCTCTGTAGGACGCCAACTCCCTGGCGCCGGTGGTCGGCAGATCCGGCGCCCTCCTCCATGAGGCTGTCTCCCAACGTTGCAGCAACATCAGCACCCGGGCTCCTTCCGGGCCGTGTCCTCCAGCGTGCTGGCCAGGAACAAGGCAGCCACTTCACAGCCGGTGAGACCCCTTTCATCTTCAATCCCCACCTCACAACGGATCCATCTACCATGGCAATGACCGGAGTGCACAAAAAACATGATTTATTATGAAGTACGATTGGATCCCCTATTTGTTTTGCTTTTGTTATGGTTGATGTTGGTAGATATATGTAGGGCTAATGCTAATATAATTCTGAACTGATCATTGAGGTAGATATCTTGTGTTGTCATGAAACTGTTGTCTCATGTTGCTTCTGGCAACACTATCATGATCCCGGTTTTCCTGATCTATGACTAGTATGTTGAATGCAAGCATTGATGTTTACCACTACTGTTGTTTGTTGCTGATATATGACTAGTATGCTGATGTAAGCATCACTTCTGCTTAGTGTTCAGTAGCACTCCTTATTCATGTTGATCCATGGTTAGTATGTTGAATATAAGAATCACCAAGAGGTATATAGAATTTTGCAATAATTGATGAATTTGGTATGATCTGTGTAAATGTATGGTAACGGTATATGTTCTGTGTGCTCTTTCTACTATCTGGTTCTGTTAAATGTATGCAATTCATTTAGTTAGTCAAAGCAGGCTCAAACCTGCTAGAGAAGTCCATATTTGGGTACATTTTTGTAGCTATTTAAATGTTATTGACTTTACTGAATCTTGTGCCATTATAAGTTTCTTGTTATGTAAACCTGCTAGAGAAGTCCATAACTTGATTTTTCAGCATGTCCTCATGCATGTACACACGAGGCTCAAACCTGATCCATGTCTTGATATTTCTGCTATAGAACATATCACTTGAATAAACGTATGACATGGAGAACCAAACCGATCTGCAATTTGTTGGTTCCATATTTTCCTCAATATGAATCATAGCTTGTATTGATCTGAACTGGGTCAGTAGGTTCAGCCAGATAAAGTACTCTAGCTTATTCCTTATGACACAAATATTTGTTTTAAATATAAACTATTGCTATCTAATAGAAAGTACTCTCCTGGGCAGAAATGCACATAGCTTAAATAGAAACTACTCCTATCAAATAGAAACATTCTCCCTACTTTATTTCTGAGATCAATTTGGTATCCCAGGTCCTTCCATATCTAAGATCAAATTTGGTTTCTCAGGTTCTGCTCTGGTCGGCATGGACTGGGAAGACATGTGAAGTTGTATTCTCTTCGTTTACTGGTTTGAGGTCTCTACGGGTTAGTATGCTCTTGGTCATATACAGAGCAATTTGTTAACTGTGTTGGGAAAGGATCTAAAATGTATGCTTTTGTTGTCAAGAAAGTTTGAAAGTACGAGTCCATTAGTTATTCATATCTGATGGTAAATTGCTTTGCTTGTACCCATGATGACCATATCTGTTAATTTTGAGCTTGTGTTGCTGTGAGAATGTACCTTACCGATATCATCTGAGAGTTTATTGTACAATTTTTGCATGAATAGCGATTGTGGTAGTTCCATTGCATCATTCTATTACGCACAATGAAACCAGATATTGAGTAGTGCTTGTTCTTTTGCAAATCAATACTTATAAAGTAACTAGTGTCTATTTTGATGCTTGTTAAGAATCTGTTTTACCAAATTTATTAATTTTGCATGTGTTTTTGTGCTAGAAGCAATGGCGGCTGGCAGCATGGAGGAGCAGCGGCGTCCAACAGTGGCGGTTCGCAGCATGGAGGTGCGGCAGCAATGCCCCTGGGATCGGGTTGGGGGGACTGACAGCATGGCCGGCTGAGCTTATCTACTTTGCTTTGTAGGTGAGATTGGTCTTTGAAATCCTTGTTAACTATGTTTATTATCAACATATGAGACATATGTTTTGTTATATGTTTAGATGCACAAGCGAAATGCTTTGTTGCTTTACATTATTTCGCTTGCTTGGCTGTTGTACTGCTGTACCATTGAAATATATTGTACATGGGCTCTTAAATAGGCCAGAACAGCCCAAAAACACATTTGATCTGTGTACATTTTAGCTAAAAAAGGCCGAAGCACACAAACTAAATAGACCAATAGAAAAAGAAACGGACATGGAAAGGGTGAAGCCTCAAAATTAAATAAAAGAAAAAGGCCAAAGCCCAATATTGGAATGGATTATAAAACTACGTAGGCATAAAAGAAAAATGGCTCAAAAAGGCCAAAGGCCCATTTAGTAAAAGGCTCATTTGTTGGGCTCAACCCATATAGAACACTGAAATGGACTGGGCTGAATTCACAATACGACGATCTCGTTTCGTCACAATTTTGCCACGTCAAACCAGCCACGTAGGATCTGACCTGGCTTGGTTAGATGGCTCATGATGATATTAGATCGTCATAATAGTTATGGCGATCCAATATCATCATAGACGGTTATGACGATTTCGCAAAAAACGTCGTTATAGTTCGTTTGCGACGCCTAGCTTTCGACGAACTCAAAATCGTCATAGAATCGTCATAAACAGATTATTGTGACGTGTCTATGACGAAAATAGAGGGTCATATATAGCCAGATTCCTTGTAGTGAAACATCTCCAAAAGTGGATAGGAAATTTAGTATCACGATCAGCTACTATAGTATTTGGCACACCATCTAAACGAACAATCTCAGAAAAGAACAAATCAACAACATTTGCATCATCATCAGTCTTGTGACAAGGAATAAAGTGTGCCATCTTAGAAAAACGATCAACAACAACAAAAATGCTATCCCTCCCTTCTGTGTACGAGGTAATCCCAAAACAAAGTCCATAGAAATATCCTCCCAAGGGACACTAGGAACAAGAAGAGGCATATGTAAACCATGTGGATTAAGGTGAGACTTAGCTTTTTGACAAGTAGTGCTGCGTGGCATGAATCTCTCAACATCTCGACGCATGTGTGGCCAAAAGAAATGTGCAACAAGAACATCCTCCGTCTTCTTGACACTAAACTGACCCATCCATCCTCCTCCATGCGCCTCTTGTAACAAAAAAAACACGAAGGAAACTATCTGGGATGCATAGTTTGTTAGCATGGAACACAAATCCATCATTGAAGATGAATTTGTTCCATGTTCTACCATCTGTACAGTTCTGCAACACATCTTTAAATTCAGCATCATGCACATATTGTTCCTTAATTTTTCCCAATCCAAATATTTTGAAGTCAAGTTGAGATAACAAAGTATAACGGCATGACAAATCATCAACAATAAACATTATCTTTACCCTTTTGTTTTTGATAACATAAGGAAAAGACTCAATAAATTCAACCCACTTTGCATGGTGACAATTCAGCTTAGCTTGACTACGAATATGCTTCAAAGATTAATGATCAGAATGTATAACAAATTCTTTAGGCCATAAATAGTGTTGCCAATTTCCTAATGTCGGAACCAGCGTATATAATTATTTATCAGAAGTAGAATAGTTCAGACTAGCCCCACTTAATTTTTCACTAAAATATGCAATAGATTTTCCCTATTGTAATAACACACCACCCAAACCAATTACACTAGCATCATATTTCTAGCTCAAAAGTCTTATTAAAATGAGAAACTTGAAGCAATGCATCATGTGTCAGCTTATCTTTCAATATCATGAAGGCTTGTTGTTGTGCATTGCCCCAAACAAAGGGCACAACCTTCTTGGTAAGTTCATTCAGCGGCGCAGCAATTGATCCAAAATCTTTGACAAAATGCCTATAAAAACCAGCGAGGCCAAGAAAACTCCTCACTTGTGTGACCGTCTTGGGCTACGGCAAATTCTCAATCGCTTCAATCTTGGCTGGATTCACTTCAATACCCTGTGATGTAACAACATAGCCAAGAAACGCAACTTGATCGGTGCAAAATGTACCCTTCTCAAGATTACCAAACAAACGTGCATCGTGTAAAGCATTGAAAATAGCACGCAAATGTTCCAAATGATCCTCTAAAGATTTTCTATAAATCGGAATATCATCAAAGTATACTACCACAAAACGTCCAATGAAAGCACGTAAAACTTTGTTCATTAACTCATGAATGTGTTGGGTGCAATAGTTAAACCAAAAGGCATCACTAACCACTCATATAAACCAAGCTTAGTTGTAAATGTTGTTTTCCATTCATTTTCCAATTTCATACGAATCTGGTCGTAACCACTACGCAATTCAACTTTAGAAAACATGGTAGAGCCAATCAATTCACCAAGCATGTAATCTAAACATGGTATAGGATGACAGTAACAAATAGTAATATTATTGATAGCTCTACAATCAGTACACATGCGCAAAGAACCATCTTTCTTATGTACCAAAATAATAGTAACATCACAAGGGCAAAGAGACTCATGAAAGTGATCTTTGTCGAGTAGTTCCTGAATTTGGCCTTGTATCTCCTTTGTCTCCTCGGGATTGGTTCTATATGGCGCGCAGTTCGGCAGCGTGGCACTAGGAATTAGATCTATTTGGTGCTCAATTCCTCTAATATGTGGTAGTCCCGGTGGCATCTTAGGTGGGAAAACATCCACATATTCCTACAAAAGGTTAGCAACCGCAAGTGGCAAAGAGGGAGGCATATCCTCAAATGAAAACAAAACCTCTTTACACACGATTGCATAACGTGTAGTATTGTTCACATCGAGTTCAACAATACCATTTTTTATTTGCAATCATATGTACCCTTTAAAAGAATTTTAGTAGCATGCTTAGAATCAAATTTACTGGTCTTTGGTGGTACAAAATTTGTAGCAACAAAATTTACTGGTAAAATGCACGCGTACCGTTCTTGTTACCTTGATCTTACGAGAACTCCCAAACCATTGGATGTAATATGAATGTGTGTGCTGTCTGGTTGGGAGAGCAAGTCCCTCTACCATGTCAACACTAGCCAGATGATTATAGCTCCCTCCATCAATAATGATCCATATAGCTTGTTCCTTGACAATGCCTCTTGTTTGGAGAAGTTGTGGCGTTGATCAAAGCCGAGCATGATCTATGCAAATAGGAAATAAATGGATTGCTGAGATGCTCATTGTCTGCTTGCCTTGTCATTTTGATATGGGGAATCTTCCGTATCATCGGGCAAGGGGTACCCCGTTGGCGGTTCTCTATGATACACATGTACTTACAATGACAAGAACTTACCTGTGACTAAAGTTGAGTAGCATGAGGAATGGTACTCGTAAGCAAGGGGCATGAGATTTAGCTTATAACTTGTCAGGAATATCCTCATATTTGTTCACTTTAACCTTAATCACCTGAAGATGCTTATGATAGGGGCAATGAGAGCTGAAAGCTAATAAGTACCATCATTTTTGGAAGCTCTTTATGAGACTTGAATCCCTGCTTCCTTCTATGAAGGGCCTTTCTTTTACTTTTATGTTGAGTCTCCATCTTCTATCTCTATGAAGGGTCATTCTTAGTTTAATGTGCATTGTCTCAAAACTTGTTGATTGATTCATAACTTTGATATTGCTTGTTCTTAAACTATTTGTATCTAGTCACCCTTTTGACCTTTGAAGGTGTCCTATGCATTTATGTTTTGCTACACTATGAGGGACAAGCTGAATACCATTCTCATTATGTTTTCTATATGTGAAACAAACAAACGTCTTTCAAAGCATTGTTACTCATGAATCTTTTGTGTGTACCTTTTCGTGTTACAACATAGTTGCTATGTCTTATTGTTAGAACTATATCTTTCATGTCTATGTTGGAGTACCATGATCCCAGCTATCAATGTTTTACAAATACCTTGATCAAGATTGTGATGGTGCATGTCACCTCAAAAATTATTCTTTTTTATCACTTACCTACTCGAGGACAACCAGGAGTTAAGCTTGGGGATGTTGATACGTTGTAAACGTATCTATAATTTTTGATGTTACATGCTTGTTTAGTATCTACTTTCTTATGTTTTGTCCACACTTTGGGGGATTTTTATACATTTTCTAGAACTAACCTATTAACAAGATGCCACTGTGCCATTTGCATGTTTTCTACTGTTTTTGGTTTCAGAAAAGCTAGAAAAGACATATTCTCGGAATTGGACGAAACAAAATCCAAAGTTCCTATTTTACGGGAAGACTCATGGAGCCAAAAGACGAGACGGAGAGGGGCCACGAGGGGCCCACACCACCTGGTGGCGCGGGCTATGCCAGGCCGCGCCAGGGGGTAGTGTGGCCGCCTTGGGAGCCCACCGACCTTGCCTCTTCGCCTATAAAAGTGTCTCGGGACAAAAACCCTAAAAACAAGATCATAATTCCACGAAAAGTTCCGCAGCGCCACCTCCACCGAAGAGGAGATTTGGGGGATAGAAGTCTCTGTTCCGGCACCCTGTCGGGACAGGGAAGTGACCCCGAAGCCATCTCCATCGACTCCACCGCCATCTCCATCGCCGTTGCTGACTCCCATGATGAGGAGGGAGTAGTTCTCTCTCGAGGCTAAGGGCTCTACCAGTAGCTATGTGTTCAACTCTCTCTATGTGTGATCTTATGAGATCATGAGGTTTGTAATCTATAGATCTATTCTGCTACTCAAGTGCCTAAATTAATCTCTGATTATCCCCACGTGTGTGAATTTGACAGTGTGCACACCGTGTGGCACTTTGGCTAAGGTTACATAAATACTTATCATGAGTATAATTTGAGTTGGATGTCTCTATGAGATTGTGGTGTTTGTTGGAACCATCTAGCGCTCAAGGTGACAGTGAGGGGTTATCTATATAGGGAATGTGAACTTTAAGGTGTGCTGTTATAGCCCTACATCGTCCAACCGGAGAGTAGTTTAGGGTAGCATAATGAAGAGAAGATATTTATATGAGAGTGTCCACTAGTGAAAGTATGATCCCTAGGCCTTATTTCTAAGCATTGAAATACCATTTACAATTAGTCATGTTACATGTTTGCTTTCTACCATTCTTATTTCAGATTGGAATTACCACTTATAATCATCCATATTACTTGTATTTCACTATCTCTTCATCGAACTAGTGCACCTATACACCTGACAAGGGTATTGGGTATTTTGGGGACACAAGAGACTTCTTGTATCTTGATTGTAGGGTTGCCTGAGAGGGATACCTTTGACCACTTCCTCCCTGAGTTCGATAAACCTTGGGCGATCTACTTAGGCGAAACTTGCTGATGTTCTACAAACCTCTGCACTTGGAGGCCCAACACTGTCTACAAGAATAGAAGCGTGCGTAGACATCAGGCGGCTTCGGTGCTCTGGCATGCGCTCAACATGGCTGCGAGTTAAATGGGCGCGGCTGCGCTGGCTTCTCCACTGCTCGCCGTTGGTCAAGGGGTGGACAGAGGGGTGCGGTGAGGTCGCATGTCTTCTCGTGGTCATGGGAGAGGGAGGTGCGGCGTGTGGCGTCGTTTCCATGGTCGACCTGCATGGACATGCTGGGGTACGGCAGCACTGGTTCAAATGGCAAGGGAGGGCTGCTCCATTGCACGGCTAGGTACTGGGGATGGTCGTGGGTGAGTAACTAAGGCTGAGTGGAGTACAAGAGTGATCACAAGATTGATTCAAATAGTGTATAGTTGTTGAACTTGTACACTATCTACTAGGTGTTCGATCAAATGAACGCATGATCTAATTATTTGAATTTTCAAATTATATTTGGTGGGTGTATTGGTCACATGCCTGAGTATCTCTAGTTGCTAGGGATTTCCATGTGGTGTTGGTTTGAGTGGTTTTTGCAAAATGGTGATCTATATACCTACACTTGATTCAATTTTGAATTGCCTCTCAAATAGATTTGAAATTGGTTTCTGCAAGTTTGTAATGTTTGCTTGGGCTCATTTTTACTTGGTCTAGCAAGGGAAAAAAAGAAATAGATTTGTTTATGTTGGAAATCTTTTACTAGAGATTCCCAAAGTGGGCTAGTGGTTAATGTTGGGCAAAATGACCATTTGATCATTATGCTTAGAATTTGATTTTCTTTTCATTTGGCTTTGTTTGAAATTGACCTAGATGATATTGTTTTCATCTTTAAACTAAACCTTATCATTTATAGCAATCAATCATGGCAAATGCAAGCATTCATGCATTAATAGAAATCACACATGCACTCATATGGGTTTAGGAATAAAAGTTTTTGTTAGCCCTCATCTTGGGTGATTAGAACTTGATAATCTTGTTTAATATTTTAGGGGTGTTACAAACCTTCCCTCCTTAAACAGAATCTTGTCCCGAGATTCAAGAAAAACTAGGAACTAAAGAGATTGGGAATCTCTGTCTGAATATAATCCTCTCGCTCCCAAGTGGCTTCTTCTTTGGTATGGTTACTCCACTGGATCTTGAGAAACTTGATAGTTCTGTTCTGGGTAGTTCTGAAGGCTTCTTCAAAAATACGAATGGGTACTTAATGATAAGTTAGATCCTTGTTGATATCTATGGCTTTGTGATCAATGTTCTTGAAAACTTCGGTCTTCTTCGGAACTTCTAGGCATTTCCTAAGTAATGAGATATGGAACACATCATGTACGGCTGACATCTCCTTAGGCAGTTCTAGCTAATACGATACTTCTCCTCAGTGATTAAAAATCTTGAAGGGTCCAATATATCTAGGGGCGAGCTTCCCTTTCAGGTGAAAACGCTGCATTCCTTTCAAGGGTGATACTTTGAGATACACAAAATCTTCGACATTGAAGGTTAGGTCTCGATGTCTCTTGTCAGCATAACTCTTATGTCTGGATTGGGCGGTCTTGAGGTGTTCACGGACCTTTTGAACCTTCTCTTCAGCTTCTCGTAGGATGTCGGGTCCGAATATCTGACTCTCTCCTACTTGCGACCAATTCAGGGGGGTACGACACTTCCTTCCATACAAAAATTCAAATGGGGCCATTTGCAAACTGGCTTGATAGCTATTGTTTTAGGATAACTGTGCGAACGGAAGACAATATTCCCATTTAGATCCATATTCTAACACACAAGCTCTCAACATATCTCCTAGTATATGGCTTACTCTTTCTGTTTGTTCGTCGGTTTGTGGGTGATACGCGGTGCTGAAGTTCAGTTTGGTTCCTAATCCTTCTTCGACTTTCTTCTAGAACCTTGAGGTAAACTGGGTTCCTCGATCTGACACTATGGTCTTGGGGGTTCCATGCAGACTGACTATTCTAGCAATGTACAACTCTACTAGCTTCGAGCTTTGATAAGTAGTCTTGACGGGTATGAAATGATCTACCTTGGACAGTCTATCTACTATGACCCAAATAGAATCATTCCCCCTACTATATGTAGGTAAGCTAGTGATGAAGTCCATTCCTATAGAATCCCATTTCCATTCTGGAATCTGTAATAGTTGCAAAAGTCCTGCGGGTCGCTGATGTTCCGCTTTGACTCTCTGACAGATGTCACACTTGGCTATGTAGCTTCCGACTTCTCTCTTCATTTTGTGCCACCAAAATTTCTCCTTCAGATCGTGATACATCTTCATTTCTCCCGGGTGAAAAGAATAAAGGGTATCATGGGCTTCCTGCATAATGACTTGTTTCAACTGAGTCTGTTGGCACACAAATACGTCCATTATACCACATAACTCCTTCTTCATCTTCGGTGAATTCGAGTACCTTCCCTGTTCTGATACGACGCTTGATTCCATCAATACTTCCGTTTCTTTTCTGGGCTTCCTTTATCTAACTGATCAAAGTGGGTTGAAGTTCTATGCTAGCTAGAAATCCTTCTCTAACTAGCTCCATTCTAAAATTCTCCAACTCCTCATGCAAACTTGGCTGGTCTTCTTTAATCATGGTGTTTAACCTACATGGTAATATACTAAGAGCATCCGCTACCACATTGGCCTTGCTGGGGTGATAGTGAATGTCAAGGTCATAATCCTTGATTAATTCTATCCATCTCATTTGCCTCATATTCAGCTCCTTCTGGGTGAAAATATACTTCAAACTCTTGTGATCCGAATAAATCTCATAGCGGTTACCCATGAGGTAATGACGCCATGTCTTCAAGGCTAAAACTATGGCTGCGAGCTCTAAGTCATGGGTAGGATAGTTCTGCTCATGTTGCTTCAGTTGTCTGGACAGATATGATATGACTTTGCTTTGTTGCATCAACACACATCGAGACCAATCTTGGATGCATCACAATACACATCAAAAGGCTTCTTGATATCCGACATGATCAAAATTGGGGCTGAAATCAATCTCTTCTTAAGATCATGAAAACTTGAGTCGCATTTGACCGTCCATTCAAACTTCTTGTCTTTCTTCAACAACTGAGTCATCAGCCTTGCAATGCTTGAAAATCCTTCAACAAACTTGTTGTAATATCCGGCTAATCCAAGAAATGCACGGACTTTGGTTTGGGTTATTAGGGCTTTCCATTCTTCAACATCCTTAATCTTAGCGGGATCGACAGCAACTCCGCCTGCTGACAAGATATCTCCTAGGAATCCTACTTCCTTTAGGCATAACTCACATTTCTAAACTTGGCATACAACTGATCATCCCTAAGGGTTTCAAGGATGGTTCGTGTTGTTCATGGTCTTCGTCTGACTTGGAGTAGATCAAAATGTCATCAATAAAAACCACGACAAACTTATCCATTTCTTATTCATGAGGTTCATGAAATAAGCGGGGGCATTGGTTAATCCAAAAGACATGACATTGTACTCATACAATCCATATCTGGTGGTGAAGGCGGTCTTTGGAATATCCGTTGCACGAATCATCAATTGATGATAACCAGTTCTAAGATCAATCTTAGAAAACACTCTGGCACCAGTCCGTTGGTCAAACAAATCTTCTATCTTCACCAGTGGGTACTTGTTCTTGATGGTGACGTCATTCAGCTTCCGATAATCCATACAAAAACGGTTGGCACCATCCTTCTTATCCACAAATAAAAAAGGTGATCTCCATGGAGATTCACTTGGTTGTATCAAACCTTTTCCCAGCATATCATCAAGTTGCTTCTTCAGCTCCACTAATTCAGATGGGTTCATACTATATGGCCTCTGAGCTATGGGTCCAGTTCCAGGAACTAGTTCAATGATGAACTCGATATCCCGATCTGGGGGCATACCGGACAATTCATCTGGGAACACATCGGGGTATTCACAGACTACTCTGACTTGGTCAATGGTTGATTTGGCTAAACTCTTGTTGCACTTGAATTGACGGGGTAGCGTCTCAGATACATGCTCTACTGATACTCCGGTGCTACTAGTCATGGTTATGGCTTTCTTGGCACAGTCTATCAATCCTTGTTGTTTTGACATCCGATCCATTCCTAGCACTACTTCCAAACCTTTGGTTCCAAGTACTATTAGATTGGCCTAAAAATCTATCCCACAGATTCTGATAGGCACGGCCTTGAAAAATTTTCTAGCTTTGGTGGTTGAACCAGGTATTTTAACTATCATAACATGCTTCAAATTTGTTGGTTGAATCTTACTAGTGCATGCAAATTCTTCTGTAACAAATGAGTGTGATGCTCCGGAATCAAACAACACTCTTGCTAATACTGAGTTAATAGAAAACATACACAGCACGATATCTGGTGCTTCCTGGGCTTCTTCAGCATTCATGTGGAAAAGACGACCGGTACGGTTGTGCGGGTTTCCTAGGGCAAACCTCTTTCTAGGCTGGACACGGCGTTGTTGCTAGGCAGGTGCAGTGACACCGGTTGCTGCGGCGAGCTTCTTGGGGCACTCATTGGAGTAGTGACCCGTGACCCGTGACCCGTGACTCCACAAGTTATCCTTGACTTGTCTTTCCCTGTGACAAGCACAACATTGCTTCCAGTCCTTGGGGTAGTATTTTTGTTGTTGTTGTTGGACCTTGGCGGTGCATGGTTGAAGTTATTGGGGTTGCCGAGGTTGTTGTTATGGTTGTTGTGGCCTCCAGGCCTCGGGTTTCCTCCGCCACGATTGAGATAGTTCGGACGGGTCATAGGGGGTCTGCTATTTTGGGGTGCATATCCTGCAGATGGGTTGGGGCGATACTTCGGGGTATGGTGTGCTCCAGGTTGGTGCATCATACGATGCTTACGGTTCTCACTGGCTTGGTTGATCTTTTCTTCCATTTGGATAGCAGAATCCACTAAAGCTTCGAGGTCATCAAAGGGAATGTTGACTAACATTGTCTGCATCTCATCACGCAGGCCATTCAAGAATCTCTCCTACTTCTTTGCTTCATTGTCAATCTCATCAGGGGCATACCTAGCCAGAGACAGGAATTTGTCATGGTACTCTACCAGAGTCATTCTTCCTTGCTTCAGCTCCCTGAATTCATCCCTCGTCCTCTTGATCAAACCTGGGGTCACATGGGTCCTGCTGAACTTGAGCTTGAATTCTTCCCAAGTCATCATTTGTCCTCCGTTCATGGTACGGGTGTTGTTCCACCATGATCTTGCATAGCCTGCCAGATAGTGGGTGGAAAATAGTACCTTCTCATTGGCATGTACTCCTGCCACTTCTAAGTTGTTTTCCATGGTTTGCAGCCAGTCATCGGCATCTAAGGGCTCTTATGATTTGCTAAACATGGGAGGATTGGTGTTTTGGAAGTTCTTGAGTTTGGATCCATGGTGATCTTGGTTTCCATGGACTTGATTGTTATGGGCCATCTAGGCTATCTGTTGAAGAGTGGCTAGACTGGCTTGGCGTTCTGCTCTACCAGCTTCATGATCTGAAACTAACATCTGCAGAATCTGAAGCATTGGGTCCTGGGATGAGCTGCTTCCACCGGGGTTTCCGTGAGTCATCTGAAGATTGAGATAGATCATAAGACAAGAGGGAAATTTCTAGGGTTTATGGGTATGGTTCAAAAAGCTTTAAACTTTGAGTATGACTGAGGTTTGAACACTAACAACTCCTTCTCATTCAATCATTCCAAACACACAATACAAACACACACCACAACTATGAACACAGATGGTTTTAAGAACCATTCTGTGAAGCTACGATACAGTGGGACCGGGTACAAACTCACACCTACGATAGTGCTCAGGTGCGACTACTCATCATCAGGACTGTCAGGCTCCTCGTCATCAATGAAGTTGACGTCATCCTCGTTAGTGTTGTACTCCATTGCGACGTCCTCCTGATAGTCATCATCATCGCTGAGGTAAGAGTGGATATTCCCACGGATATCTTCCCCTCCCTCTTCCTTCTCCTCAAGATGCATCTCTTGGTCGTGGATAGTCTCCTCCAGGGTGGCCACCTTCTGACGAAGACGGGTGATGATGGGATCCTTCTTGTCACACTGGCGATGAAGTGACTTGTGCTCCTTGGCGAGGATGGCGAGGGTTTGCTTCTTCTTAGTAGATTCATCATGGTTCTGGTTGGCGTAGGAACGGGCGTTGTCCAACTCCTTTTGAGTCTCGTGCAACTTGAAGTCCAGGTGGTCCACGTGATGCTTCAACTCCAGATGCGTCGGCATGGCCAAAGGCTGTCCACTAGAGTCACGCCTTGCATAGTGGTCAAAGCGGGGTGACATTGATCTGGTTGATGTTTTGTGCAAACAGACGTGCAAGAGCTTCCTCCATAGCCCTGGCTAGTCCGTCTAGCTAGTTGTTCTCCCTTACGCTGAACTGAATCTTCTCCGAATGAGGTGGCTCCATTTTGCCTCTCAGATCCGCAACTATCAGCCACTGTAGTTTCCCTCCTTGTTGGTCATTGAGCTGTGCTCCGAAGAACTCTGGGTGCAGGTGCCCAAGATACTCCGAGAAATGATCCAAATCCCTCTCAAAGATAAGCTGCCCTCCGTTGCCCAACTGGTAAAACTTGCTATATTTGACCTCCATCTATAAGCAATTAAGATGTGTGAGTTAGTAGGGTGATCAAGTGTGTCAAATTTTAGAAGATTTGTAAGAATTTTGAGGAACATGTGAACTCTGTTTGAAAGAATCTCAAGGATAAGAGGGAGAATAGGTTTTCATAAATACTCAATTACTTTGTTTTGAAACTAGGTTTGTCAGACGTCCATTCTAACTAGAGGCTCCTATGGTCAGAATGTCTCTGATACCAACTTGTCAACACCCGGATTTTTTAGTCCAGATGCCTGTTATGCCGTAAATCGCAATCCCAGGATTACCATTTTTGCGAGACATAACAGAACTGGTACCATGGTACATCATCCATTACAAACCATAATAGTCTTACAAATAGTTGATCTCATGATCAAGTCTTAATACAAATCAGAGCAGCGTAAATAAACATAGTAGACTCCATCTTCATGGTCACAGGCAATGCTGATGATGGGAAATGATCCTAGTTATCATAGACCTCCTATTGTCCATCTTCTGGGTAGTCTTCCTCGTAGTCTAGCCATGGGAATAACCAGGGAAAAAGCCATGAGTACTCATTAAGTACTCGCAAACCATCACTAACATAAGTAAGGTAAAACTAGTAGGAATCTTAAGCTCTAGGTTTGTTTGCAAAAAGCCAGGTTTATTCCAGAAGGACTTTAAGAATAAAGACCTAATTTAGTTCTCTACATTACTTAAGTGGGAACCTAGTTTTCATGTCCACACCACTACTAGAGAAAAGGCTATAGGAGACATGCACATTTGAGGCGCATTTATACTATATGCGCCTCTGATAAATTAGGCGAGGCGCACCAGCCTGACATGCGCCTCTAGTACTTAAATAGGCGAGGTGCATATTTGTAGGATGCGCCTCCTCTAGCATCGCTACGGACGAAATCTGGCACCCCAATATTATGCGAGGCACATCCTAGTAATATGCGCCTCCAACATGTTAGACATGCAAGGCACATATGTGACCAATGCACCTCGCATATGTTGAGTGGGCCCGGGAGGAGATCGGTGGTCCAATATGCGAGGCGCATATAGTCACATGTGCCTCCGATACTTGACAATAGGTGAGGCGCATTAGGAAAGGTGTGCCTCAAGTAATCCCCGCGGGCCCGGGTGGCCGCATAGGCGAGGCGCATGTTAGCATATGCGCCTCAGATAGTTCACAATATAGGAGGCACATTTACTACAATATGCGCCTCGCATAACCTGGCTCACCTTTTTTGCACCTTTTTGGCACATGCACCCCACTCACTTGCCTCACTTCTTCCTCCTCCACCAAAAGACAGATTTTGTCGCCCCCTCCTTCTCCCCACCTCATTTGCCACATTGATTCACCATAGAAGCTTTCTCAATCTCAATTGGTTCACACTCATATGTAAGTGAAGTATCTTGCTCCTCTAGATCTACAACATGTCCCTTTACTTCTCCTCAAGCTCTCTTGCGCAAGTCATCGTTGGAGGAAGCGTGAAGGTGTTGCTTGCATTCTCATGCGCATTGTCAGCGACATCGTGACTATATGATTGTGTTGTCGTGCATGCTTATTTTTGTGCAGGGATTTATTTGAGATGCCAATGTTTTGCCGGAATGTCGATTCACTCCTTTTCTGGCGAATTTCTAGCACTCACGGATGTCCTCTTTTTAGGGGAGGTCATGCCGAATTTTTCCGGCGATCCAGACATATATGCTCTAATTATTCTCTTGCTCTTTGTACCACGCGTAGGTGACCATGGTCCGACCACTAATCCGAAAAGCCCTCATGGATAGGTGGATGAGATGCACGAGGACCGATATGGCACGCGCAAACAAGACGGAGATAAGATGTCCGTGTCGCGAGTACAAGCTGATGTATCTGATAAGGCATGATTCCGGAATGCTGGAGTCGCACCTGCTCCGACGTAGTTTCATGGATGGCTACACTCGGTGGATACGTGATGACGAAGATGATGATGAGGATGTCAATAATGGTGAAGATCAAGATGCCGGTCCTGATCACGAAGATCAAGACATCGACGGTGGGGTAGGTGATGATCATGAAGATCAGGGTGGTGTCGGGCATGAACATGAAGATGATCAAGGTGGCGCCAGGCATGAACACGAAGATCAAGGTGTTGACCATGATTCGAGCTGGCTGCGAGACCCTTATGTCCAAGATCTGCTTCTCAAGGAGATGAGTAACGCTAGATCCGCCGCTAGAGAGAAAGCTAAGCTGGAGCAAATGAATAAAGACGCGGTCACTCCATTGTTTGATGGATGCAACGACGGGGTCAGGGCTCTGGAGATGAAGGCAAAACACAAAATGATCGACGAATGCTTCGACGACAACATTGCATTCTGGCACGATATTCTTCCCAAGAAGGGGAACACATGTCTGACTAGTATCGCTGAGGCCAAGAAAGTCACGTTCCCTCTCAATCTACCGCACGTGAAATACCATGTCTGCATAAATGATTGCATCATCTACCAGGGCGAGGACGCGGAGAAGACCACGTGTCTGGTGTGCAAGACCTCTCGATACAAGAGAGGGAGCATGAAAGCTCCTAGAAAGGTGGTGTTGTACGTTCCTCTAACTCCTCATCTGCAGCGGTATTTTGCGGACCCTAAGGAAGAAGAGCTCATGCGCTGGCATGCGGAAAGAAGGAGGGCGAAAGACGATGATCCGGAGAAGGAGGAAATGCTGAGGCACCCTTCGGATGCTTACCAGTGGAAGGCGTTGGACCTCTAATATTACCAACATTTCGCGAAAGAGTCAAGGAACCTCAGGCTGGGCGCGAGCACCGACGGACTCAATCCGTTTGGAAGCCAGAGCAGCACACATAGCACCTGGCCCGTGTTTGTATGGATCTACAACCTCCCCATGGTTGTGCATGAAGAAGAAGTACGTAACCATGAGTATGCTGGTTCAAGGGCCAAAACAACCCGGTACAGACATCAATATGTATCTCACGTTGTTGAAAGAGGAGCTGGCCACATTATGGGAAGAAGGATCCCGTACGTGGGATGCCTCGAGACAAGAATACTTCGACATGAGAGCGGCGGTCATCACGACCGTGCAAGACTATCCTGGTTACGGATACTTCTCGGGGCAGGTGGTCCAAGGATTCTATGGGTGCGTTAGATGCAAAGATAATACAACATACCTCTAGCTACAGAAATATCCCGGGTCCGGGAAAACCGTGTTCCTTGGGGCTCGGAGGTGGCTTCCCAAGAATCACACCTGGAGAAAGCTAGGGGATCTGTTCGATGGGGCGGTCGAGGTCCGAGGAATCCCAGACCAGAGGAGCGGCATGGAAATCTACGAGTTGTTGAATAACTGGAACGAATGCCCTACACCAGGAAAGACCCAGAAGAAGCCAGAGCCCCTGTTGAAGGTACGGAAGGCGAGGTCTGTTTTCTAGGACTTGCCATACTGGAAGATCCTCCGCATGCCTCATAGCCTCGATCTCATGCATATCACGAAGAACATGGGCGAGAGTCTACTTGCCACCCTCAACACCGACAACACCAACGATGGGCCGAAGGCAGTGAACGACTTGAAGCATATGGGCATCAGGGATGAACTTCAACCACCAGCTAGCGATGCCGAGGAGGAGGAGCATACGGAAACATAGAATAGCCATCGTCGCAAGGGGAAAAAGAAGGTCAAGAAGGGCGAGGTCAAGCTCAAGGCCTCGTGCTTCACTCTGAGGAAGAAGGAGGCCATACAGTTTATGAAGTGCCTCCTCGGAGTCAAATTTCCGAACGGCTACGCGGGGAAGATAAGAAGATGGCTAGACGAAGCGAAGCAGCGCTTCAGCGGGATGAAGTCTCACGACGTCGTCGTGTTGATGACATAGGTACTCCGGGTCGCGATCCGAGGTATAATGGAGAAGCACGTCCATGAAACATTGTTTGGCCTCTGCAACTTTTTCAACGTCATCTCTCGGATGTCGATAGGCATTAAGCAGCTCATGAGGCCACAGGACAAGATCGTGGTGATACTATGCGAGCTCGAGATCTATTCCCCCCCCCCCCACTTTCTTCGATGTCATGCTTCATCTGCTTCTCCATGTCGTGGAGGATATCGTCCACCTCGGTCCTTCGTTTCTGCAAAGCATGATGCCATTCGAAAGGCTCAATGGACACATCAAAGGATACGTTAAGAACAGGTCATGTCCAGATGGAAGCATAGCAAATGGCTTCCTGGCCGAATGATGTATATGCACTTCTATTCTTGTAGACAGTTGTTGGGCCTCCAAGTGCAGAGGTTTGTAGAACAGCAGCAAGTTTCCCTTAAGTGGATTACCCAAGGTTTATTGAACTCAGGGAGGAAGTGGTCAAAGGTATCCCTCTCAAGCAACCCTGCAATCAAGATACAAGAAGTCTCTTGTGTCCCAACACACCGAACACACCCAATACACTTGTCAGGAGTATAGGTGCACTAGTTCGGCAAAGAGATACTAAAATACAAGTGGTACAGATAATTATAAGTGGTAACGGTGCCAAAAAAGAGCTTGATGGGTAGGAAGAGACTAAAGGCAATCTGAAACAAAGATGGAAGCAAGCAAACATCTAACAGATCTACTTGCAAACGGTGTTTCAATGCTTAGAAACAAGGCCTAGGGATCATACTTTCAGTAGTGAACACTCTCATATAAATATCTTCTCTTCATGATACTACTCTGAACTACTCTCTGGTTGGACACTCTAATCCATGGTAGGGCTATAACAGCACTCCTCAAAGTTCCCTTTCCCCATCTAGATAACGCCACACTGTCACCTTGAGCGCTAGATGGTTCCAACAAACACCACAATTTCATAGAGACATCCAACTCCAAATATAACTCATAACAAGTATTTGTAATCTCTAGCCTAAGTGCCACCATGGTGTGCACGCTATCACTTTCACACACGTGGGGAGAGCCAGAGATCTATTAAAGCAATTGAGTAGCAAGGTAGATCTACTTGATTACAAAGATCATGATCACAATATGATCATGCATAGAGAGAGAGGTGAACACATAGCTACCGGTAGAACCCTTAGCCTCAAGGAAGAACTACTCCCTCATCATCATGGGAATCAGCAAGGATGATGGAGATGGTGGTGGAGATCGATGGAGATGGCTCCGAGGGCACTTCCCCGTCCCGTCAGGGTGCCGGAACAGAGACTTTCTTTCCCCCGGATCTCCCCTTCGGTGGCGGCGGTGCTACAGAACTTTTCATGGCTGGAGGCTGGATTCTTTAGGATTTCTGCATCGGAGGCTTCTTATAGGCGAAAGAGCGATGTCAGTCGGTGGAACAGGGACCCACACCACCTGGTGGCGCGGCCAGGGGGACCCACGCGACCACATAGTGTGGCCAGTGATACATTGCAAATGTATCTATAATTTTTGATGTTCCATGCTTGGTTTTATCTACTTTCTTGTGTTTTGTCCACACTTTGGAGTACTTTTCATATGATTTCTTGGACTAACCTATTAACAAGAGCCACAGTGCCAGCTGTCTGTTTTCTACTGTTTTTGGTTCTAGGAAAGTCAGAAAATGAATATTCTCGGAATTGGACGGGACAAAAGCCAAAGTGCCTATTTTTCCGAAAGTCATCAGATGGCAGAATACGAGACGGAGAAGGGCTGGGAGCCGGCCACACCACCTGGCCACACGGCCAGGCCTGGCCCGCGCTAGGGGGTGGTCTGACGACCCCAGCACCCCCTCGGCCTCTCCTTCCGCCTATAAGATGCCCTCGGGACAAAAACCCTAAGTACCCGATAAAAATCCACGAAAGAGTCTGTAGCTGCCGTCGTCTCTATTCCTAGATCGGGAGGGATCTAAAGCTCTTCCCGGCACCCTGCCAGAGAGGGGAATTCACCCTGGAGGCCTTCTTCATCACCATGCAAGCCTCCGGTGTGATGCGTGAGTAGTTCATCCTTGGACTACAGATCCATGTAGTAGCTAGATGGCTGGTTCTCCTCCTTTGTGCTTTCGTGTTTAGATCTTGTGAGCTCCGTTCATGATCAAGATCATCTATTTGTAATTCTGCATGTTGTGTTTGCGGGGATCCTATGGATATTGAGATGCTATTTCAGATTGATTATTGATTCTATCATGTCTTTGTTATTTGTGATCTTGCATGCTTTCCGTTGTTACTAGCTATCTTGGCCAAGTAGATGGTAGCAACTCCAAGAGTTAGTATTTATGCTCGATAGTGGGTTCATGCCTCTGGTAATCTGGGGAAGTGACAGAAATCTCTAACGTACTAGATGTGCTGTTTCTACTAGGGAGAAAACCACAATCCTTTGTTCATAGAACAATCGTATTGTTTACATTACACACAATTCGTAAAGCAATAATCTGTTGCTTGCAACTTAATACTGGAGGGGGTTCGGATGATAACCTAAAGGTGGATTATTAGTCATAGATGCAGTTGGATGGCGGTCTATGTATAATATTGTAATGCCGAATCAAGTTCCAAAGGAGTCAAGATGATTAGTATATGCTTGTATGCTTTCTCGATGTTTGTTAATTGCCCCGCTGTAATTTGTTCACCCAGCATGTTATCTATCTTAAGGAGAGCCACCTCTAGTGAACTATGGATCCCGGTCCTTTTATTTTACATACAATCTATAAACTATTTACTGCTTTGTGTTTACTTTATGCAAACTATTACTTCCTTCCATTCGATACGTTTAATCCTTTGTTTTCAGCAAAACATGGTGAGATTGACAACCTCATCGCAAGTTGGGGACAGAGTTCTATGGTTGTGTTGTGCAGGTCTCCATGCTGCTACTAGCACCGGTAGTGCGCCCTGCCAAGGCTCAGCTAGCAATACCTTTGGGGTGTTTCCTTGCTCCTACTGGTTCGATTAAACCTTGGTTTCATAACAGAGGGAAACTTGCTATTGTGCTCATCATACCTTCCTCTTGGGGTTCCCAACGAGATCTACATCAACACTGAGCCATCAGCCAGCCCCTGGCCCCTCTCCGTCTCATCTTCTGGCTCCGTGAGTCTTCTAGTAAAATATCAACTTTGGCTTTTGTCCGGTCCAATTCCGAGAATATTTATTTTCTAGCTTTTCTGGAACCAAAAACAGAAAAAAACAGGCAACTCGCACTGTGGCATCTTGTTAATAGGTTAGTTCCAAAAAATGTGTAAAAGTACTCCAAAGTGTGGACAAAACATAAGAAAGTAGATATAAAACAAGCATGGAACATCAAAAATTATAGATATGTTTGCAACGTATCAACATCCCCAACCTTAACTCCTGCTCGTCCTCAAGTAGGTAAGTGATAAAAAGAAAAGAATAATTTTTGAGGTGACATGCACCATCACAATCTTGATCAAAGTATTTGTAGAACATTGATAGCTGGGATCATAGTACTCTAAACATGAGCATGAAAGATGAAGTTCTAACAATAAGACATAGTGACTATGCATGCAACATGAAAGGATACAAACAAAGATCATGAATAACAATGCATTCAAAGACGTTTGTTTGTCGCACATATAGAAAACATAACAGAGTGGCATTCAGCTTGTCCCTCATGGAGTAGCAAAACATAAATGCATAGGACACCTTCAAAGTTCATAAGGGTGACTAGAGACAGATAGTTCAAGAACAAGTAATATCAATATTATGAATCAATCAACAAGTTTTGGGACAATGCACATAGAACTAAGAATGACAACTATGCTCTCTTAATTGGTGCCTAAGGATAGAAGGTGGAGGCTCAACATAAAACTAGAAGAAAGGCCCTTCATAAAGGGAAGCAGGGATTTGAAGTCTCATAAAGAGCTTCCAAAAATTATGGTACTTGTTAGCTTTCACCTCTCATTGCCCCTATCATAAGCATCTTTAAGTGGTTAAAGTTAAAGTGACACAACTAAGACGATATGCTTGACAAGTGATAAGTTGAAATCTCATGCCCCTTGCTTATGAGTACCGAACCTCATGCTACTCAACTTCAATCACAAGTAAGCTCTTGTCATTGTAAGTACATACGTATCATAGAGAACCGCCAATGGGGTACCCCTTGCCCCACGACACAGGAGCTATCCCATATCAAAATGACAAGGCAACAGACAATGAGCATCTCAGCGATCTTTTTATTTGCTATTTGCATAGGTTTTTATTGAGGATGCTTCATAGAATGCTCATTATGGTTATGCTGCAAGTTTCCACCATGATTAGGCATGGCTTAGGCAAGCGGCCCAGGCATTTCTCTAACACACATACAAACTCCATGATCGTACAAGTTCCCCTTTTATTTCACACCACCGGGATCCATAAGCAAAAGAATCATGATATCAACGGAATATAAGTGCAATGTTGAAAGAGTTCCCCATGATACATGGTTCTGCTAACTTCAACTTATAAAGGGCAAGCATATACGCAACAAAGATGGACACAATTGTTCAAGTTTATTAAGTGCAAGAAAGTAAAGTGTGCCATCAAGTTGGTGAGAGCTTTAATGACTAATTTTCACATGACAAGTTTAATTTGGAAGGTAGAAAAAAACATGAATATACTTGGAGTAGCAAATGCTAATAGGTAGGTATGGTGGACTCTCTGGAATAACTTGGTTTTATTTGGAGTTGGATGCATGAGTGGAACTCATACTTGGTTATGGAGGCTAGCAAAAGACTGGGAGCGTCCAACTAAGAGAGCAATAATGGCCATAATCATGCAAAGCGACAAGACATCATTAATTAAAGCATAAAGTGATATTACAAGTCGAAAACTAAATGATCATCGAGGCTATGGTGACTTGGGATAGTCATAACATGGTGTGAGCATGCGCCAAGTCAACCCAAATAAAGCATCAAAGGAGAATACCACAATACTATGCTTTAATATGCTAACACAACGCATCATCCTTTCAAGGCACATTAAGCAATCTCAATTGTTTATAACATGTCATGCTACAGCAAAAAATCACTAGGCATAAAGCCAAAACAATATCAAGCATGACATGATAAAGCATAGGCCACTGTCAAAAACAAGCTCCTTTTTACCACTTAAGCATGAACTTTTCCTACTCTTTTCCATTCCAAACCAACTTATTTGAAAACTAATGTATGAATGAGGGGGTCCAACCAATTTATTCAAGCAAACTAAGCAAACGAAAAACCAAAAACAAAAACGAAGACGCTCCAAGAACAACACAACTGTGCATGAAATAATAAAAATGAAGTGTTTGGAAGAAACCTGAGATTTTTATTGATGAAGAAGGGGATGCCTTGCGCATCCCCAAGCTTTGACGCTTGTACTTCTTGGATATTTCTTGGGGTGACATGGGTGGCATCCCCAAGCTTGAGATTTAGTCCATTCTTCATCTCATTACATCATTCTTTCCCTACACATGAAAATTTCCTTCATACAAAACTTCACACAATCTTCATTAGCAACATTAGTGCACTCAAGATCATAAGTCTTTTGGTTCAGTTTCAACACAAGTAAAACTTCCATTAAAACACAAGCTACTGTAGCACTTCCTTTAAAAATTTCAAATGATCAAGGAGAACTCAAAGAGAAAGAGATTAAGAGGCAAATGCAAATAATGGCAGAAATCTGTCAAAACAGACTAGCAGGTAAAAACCAATTTTTTTGTGGACCTTATGTTGCTCAACTCGAAAAATGTTTAGCTAACGAAAGTTGAATAACAACCTAGGGCAGAAGCAAAAGCAATTACAGCTCAACCCAACGTACACAGATTTTTCACGAATTTTTACAGTGAAGCACAAAATTTTGTTTCGGGACAGCAACTTTCTCAAGCATTACTTCTCTCTCATTAGAAGTTATTCTTCGCACAAAAACCACACAAAAAGGATAAGGAGAGGTTATTACTAAGCAATAAATTCCAAAACTCAAAAGAAAAACTTACTGAATTAAAATTTGGGTTATCTCCCAATAAGTGCTTTTCTTTATCGCCTTTGAGCTAGGCATGATAATTTTGATGATGCTCACACAAGAAATATGAATTGAAGTAAAAGAGAGCATCAAGAAGCAAATATGGAACAAATTTAAGTCTAACCCACTTCCTATGAAAAATAATCTTGTAAAGAAACAAGTCATTAAAGCACAAAGCAACAAGCATAGGAAAGCAAAACAAGTGCAACTTCAAAATTTTCAACATAAAGAGGAGAAACTTAATATTGTTGAGATACATAAAACTATGTTTTCCTCTCTCATAATAACTTTCAGTAGCATCATGAATAAAATTAACAATATAACTATCACATAAAACATTCTTATCATGAGCCACATGCATAAAAGTATTAATACTATCCACATAAACATAGTCATTCTTATTAATTGTAGTGTGAGCAAATTCAACAAAATAGCTATCATTATTATTCTCATCACCATAATCATAAAATATAGGAGGCATATTGTAATCATAATTAATTTTCTTCTCAATAGTAGGTGGACTAAAAATATCATATTCATCATTGTAATCATCATATATTGGAGGTATAGTATCATCAAAGTAAATTTTATCCCCTGTGCTTGGGGGACTAAAAATATCATGCTCATCAAAACCAACTTCCCCAAGCTTAGACTTTTCCATAGCATTAGCAATAATGGTGTTCAAAGAATTCATACTAATAACATTGCTATTAGTATGCAAAAAAGTTCCATAGGCTTTTAAATTTTCTCTTCAAACACTTCATGTCCTAACTCAAGATAAATACTATAAAGCTCTCTAATTTTTTTGTTGTTTTCCATTAACCCTAACTAGTGAAAATAAAAACAAGAAACAAAAAGATATGATTGCAGAATCTAAAGGAAATAACTTCGAGCACTCACACACCAGCAACAGTACTAGAAGATAGCTTAGTACTAGAGGATGTGAGTACCTTTTACCTTACCTTCCCGGCAACAGCGCTAGAAAATAGCTTGATGTCTACTCACTTCTATTCTTGTAGACAGTTCTCTGGGCCTCCAAGTGCAAAAGTTTATAGAACAGTAGCAAGTTTCCCTTAAGTGGATTACCCAAAGTTTATCGAACTCAGGGAGGAAGTGGTGAAAGATATCCCTCTCAAGCAACCCTGTAATCAAGATACAAGAAGTCTCATATGTCCCCAACATACCCAATACACTTATGAGGTGTATAGGTGCACTAGTTCGGCGAAGAGACAGTGAAATACATGTGGTATGGATAATTATAAGTGGTAACGCTGCTAGAAAAGAGCTTGATGGGTAGGAAGAGACTAAAGGCAATCTGAAATAAAGATGGAAGAAAGCAAACATGTAATAGATCTAGTTGCACATGGTGTTTCAATGCTTAGAAACAAGGCCTAGGGATCATACTTTAACTAGTGAACACTCTCATATAAATATCTTCTCTTCATGATACTACACTGAACTACTCTCCGGTTGGACACTCTAATCCATGGTAGGGCTATAATAGCACTCCTCAAAGTTCGCTTTCCCTATCTAGGTAACGCCACACTGTCACCTTGAGCGCTAGATGGTTCCAACAAACACCACAATTTCATAGAGACATCCAACTCCAAATATAACTCATAACAAGTATTTGTAATCTCCAGCCTAAGTGCCACCATGGTGTGCAAGCTATCACTTTCACACACGTGGGGACAGCCAGAGATCTATTAAAGCACTTGAGTAGCAAGGTAGATGTACTTGATTACAAAGCTCATGATCACAATATGATCATGCATAGAGAGAGAGGTGAACACATAGCTACCGGTAGAACCCTTAGCCTCGAGGAAGAACTACTCCCTCATTATCATGGGAATGAGCAACGACGATGGAGATGGTGGTGGAGATCGATGGAGATGGCTCCGGGGGCACTTCCCCGTCCTGGCAGGGTGCCAGAAAAGAGACTTTTTGTCCCTCGAATCTCCCCTTTAGTGGCGATGGCGCTGCAGAACTTTTCGTAGCTGGTGCTAGATTCTTTAGGGTTTCTGCATCGGAGGCTTCTTATAGGCGAAAGGGTGATGTCAGAGGGTGGACCAGGGGCCCACACCACCTGGTGGCACGACCAGGGGGACCCGCGCCACCACATGGTGTGACCAGCCCCTAGCCCCTCTCCGTCTCATCTTTTGGCTCTGTGAGTCTTCTAGTAAAATATCAACTTTGGCTTTTGTTCGGTCCAATTCCAAGAATATTCATTTTATAGCTTTTCTGAAACCAAAAATAGAAGAAAATAGGCAACTGGCACTTTGGCATCTTGTTAATAGGTTAGTTCCAGAAAATGTGTAAAATTACTCGAATGTGTGGACAAAACATAAGAAAGTAGATATAAAACAAGCATGGAACATCAAAAGTTATAGATACATTTGCAACGTATCACCAAAGAGTGCATCTCTTTCTGCTCGAACTTTCTACAAACTGAGACCCCTCTTGGTCTGCCATTCAACAAGCACCTCGGGAGGCTCGTTGGATGGGGTCACCACGAGGGTCGGCGCCCAAAGCATGTCGACATCGAGGGCCGAATCAAGGACTTTCAAAGAGCAAACTTGGTCACGCTACAGCACCTGCAGGTGGTCAATCCATACATATATGAGCACAAAGAGTTTATCAAAAAGAATTTCACTGACCAGGGGAGCCAGTACTCGGAGGAAGATGTTATCAAGGAGCACAACTCCGGTTTCATGCGGTGGTTCAGGGAGAAGGTCATTGCTAATCCACCACAGGGCGAGTACTCGGGGGAAGATATACTCATATTCTCGTTGTCACGGGGTGCCTCGCACTACCTGATGACCTATCAGGCATACAATATCAACGGATACACGTTCTACACAGAGGAAAATGACAATAACTGCGATTACCATAACTCAGGGGTTACGAGAATATTCTACACCGGCGACGTCCCGAAAATATACTGTGGAAGGATTGAGGAGATTTGGGAGCTCGACTACATTACGCAGAAGGTGTCGATGTTCCGTGTCAGGTGGGCCAAGAGCATCGAGAAAGAAGGCCAATATTTCACCACCATGGTTATACCGTCAAAGACCACCAGCACGAACGCACCCGCGAGAAATGAGCCTTGGGTTCTAGCTAGCAAGGTCAACCAATGTTGGTACATCACATACCCATCAAAGCCTAGCTAGGTTGTCGTCGGGAGAGGCAAAAGGAACATCATCGGAATTGATGGAGTCGCCAATGAGTAAGACTTTGACCAGAATGGTGACGCGAAGATGGAAGACGGATACGGCAACCAAGCACCATACACCACAACCCTACCTAAGAAAGGACTCCCGTTCAAAATAAGTAGTGAAGATGTCCTGGACCTAACCTATGCAACCGCGACAAAGAAGGGCAAGAAGACGAACATTGTCAAGAAAAGCTAGCGCGCTCCGACCATTGTCAAGAACCGCCATGTGTGTCTAGCCTACTATTATGTATCGAAACATTCATAATTCTCATTTTTGTATGTTATAATATTGCACTGATTATATTATGTATCGACGAGACACATTTATAATACTCACTTGTGTTGTTTTGGCAATATTTGAATTTTTAAAATATTTGCAGTATATTTTTTATAATACATATTGTTTTTGGACAATGTTTTTACATGAAAAATGACCTTCAAAAAACGTTTTCAAAAAATTTGAGCCACCGGGATTTGAACCTGGGTGGCTACACTTTAGAATAGGACAAGGGTCGAAAACAGTGGGCTAGTGTCTGTTTGTTGATGGATACAGCACACAGCGCTAGTTGAGTAGTGCTGTAGAATACCTGAGGCGCATTCTGGCAATATGCGCCTGACGTAAACTTATATGAGGCGCATTTTCAAATATGCGCCTCGCATAAGCTGGTCCATTGATCTTATTTTTCTCTTTCACTTTTCTACGGATCAGACGAACTGCAACGCCCTTGCTTCTCCTCTCTCTACCGTCGTCGCCGCTTCCGCTGCTACCGTGGCCTTTGCTCCGCCCGCGCCCGCCCGCCATGACCAGGAGGAGGAGGAGGAGCCCCCCATGTCGCCCCTTCCTCTGCCGCCGTCCGCGCCCGCCGTCCACTGTCGTCGAGGTGACACCCTTCCCCTCTTCCTCCCCTTCCCTATACCCCTCTTCCCCCTTCTCTGAGTTTGTGATGCCGCTGCCATCGTCTACCCTCACCGCCGTTTGTGATCTGACTATCTGAGATCAACGCGAGATGATTAGATCAACTACTACTATCGGTTTAGTGCTTGCCTACTGCTTGTAGTTCGTAGTTGTAGTATCAAAAGCTCCTAGTGTTTGAATTAGTTACTGAAACTTGCTTCAATGATTAGTTCCTTGGATCTACTATAACTGCATCATGGCTTAAATTACTATAGCTTGCTTCAGTAAACCCTGGCCCTAGTGGAACTTGTGTTGCTAGATTGTTACTGATGAGGTGCTTCCAATATTTGGGAATGTGCCCAGTAGTAGCCACTAGGACCACTTGTGTTGCATGGCTTAAATGATGCTTGGATAATAAGATACTGAAGCTTGCTTCAGTAAACCCTGGCCCTAGTGGCACTTGTTTTGCTAGGTTGTTACTGAGGTGCTTCCAATATTTGGGAATGTGCCCAGTAGTAGCCAGCCAACAGGTTTGAGTGCTCTGTTTCTTGGCTATTCCTACTTCTTGCTCTAGATTAGGTCAATGATGCAAAAGGTCAATGATACTAGGCTGAGACCTAGTGTAATAATGTGTAACTTTGATGAAGTGATGCTTGGATAATAAGATACTGAAGCTTGCTTAAGTGATTAGTGGATTTGAATATAAAGATGATTCCTAGTATGTATAATTAGGGAAATGATTTGAATAAGACCCTGTATCTAATATTGTTGGTGATTGCTAAATTGTAGCTTGAGTTGGTAAACCCTGGCCCTAGTGGCACTTGTGTTGCTAGGTTGTTACTGAGGTGCTTCCAATATTTGGGAATATGCCCAGTAGTAGCCAGCCAACGGGTTTGAGTGCTCTATTTCTTGGCTATTCCTTCTTCTTTCTCTAGATTAGGTCAATGATGCAAAAGGTCAATGATACTAGGCTGAGACCTAGTGTAGTAATGTGTAACTTTGATTCCTAGAGTTAATGCTAGGAAAATGATAAGGACTGTTTGGGTATAATTTGTATGTGGAGATGGATGACCAATATGAATACTCTGTCCATGTGACAGTAACAGTTCAGATAATTTGTATGTGGTGTCTCCTTTTGGTTACTGATGTGGTTACTGCTGTGGTGACTCTTAGGGTTACTGTTGTGGTGTCTCCTTTTCTTTCTGGAGTGTGCACAATATTACACCCTAAAGTGACATGATTTGCTCTAGGGATTCCTTTCTTAAGGATTGAGATTTGGTTGCCAGTGATGCAAGGTCTGAGGTGCCAGCCCTGAATTGATGGCTTCTACTACCCTGGTCTTATTACTGTGATGCCTCCAAAAGACTGTACACAATATGATGATATAAGTCAGTATGATTTGCTGTTAAATTTAATTAGCTTGCTTGACTGTGGGTATTTAAATCTTGATATTCTAAGCATGAAATGAATGTAGTCTATGATGCAAGAGGCTGAGACATGGATTGATAATAAGAATAGATGCTTAGGTGGCCTCAAGCTCTATCATGAGCCTTGCATACCACTTGTATGCAATACTGAGAGCAACTCCTCCCAATCCATGTCTATGATTCAAGAGGCTGAGACATGGATTGATTTTTCATGATCTTAGCTTGCATGGTTTGATTTGATCTACTCTTAATGATCTAGATCAGCAACTGATTCATGCTTGGCCTCGTCGTCCTAACTCATGTATTTGACTTGTCATGGCTCACCATGAGTTATTATTTGAGATCTTTTCTAGATTTTTTTATGGTTTGTTGACCACTGGATAAGCATTTGCTGGATTATGAGTATTCAAGTGGTAATACAGTGCATAGTATGCATACTTAGCATGACTAACTAGGTTCTAATTGTAGATCTGTTAGAGAGTAGATACCCTACTTAATATATATATACTTATGCTTTACTTGTTGATTATAAAGGATGTACTTTAAAACTGTTTAGTGTATATCTTGGTGCCTAATTCCGTTCTGTTTTGGAATTAATTGGATAAACTTGATAAGACTAGATGCTCTAGTTATATGTAGACTATGCATAGTTTGAATTCCCTTTTTGGTTTAGCTAAATTCTATGGATGTTGCTACTACATATGCCACTATGATGCCTCCATTTGGAGTGTACATAGTGGTAGCTATCACCTGATAGTTGGCTGCTGGGATGAGTTATCCAGGGGACTCTAATTGGCTGCCAATGATGCTAATCTTGTATGTTGCTGGCAGCAAGTTGTGTATGGTTGTGCTTGTGTATGCTGGCAGCAAAATGGCTGTGTTTGTGCCTATTTAGGCTTTTTTGTGCAGGTTTTTCTTTTTGACTTATCAATGTTTTGCCGGAATGTTAATTCATTTCTGTGCCGGCGAATTTCTGGCACTCCTAGACATAGAAAATTAGCAAAGGTTATGCCGAAATTTTCTATGAATTTTTGTGCTTATTAGTTCCATTTATTTGTGTGTTTAGAAATGTCGGCAGAGCTGGGCCCTTCTAGCAAGAAGCCCTTTTGGGAGCAGCAGGCAGAGATGGAATCCCAAGAGGACCCGGAATTTGTTCCGCAGGACGACGAGATGGAGGCGGACGAGGATACCTCGTCGGGCGATGAGGAGATGGGGGACGCCGATGGCGACGCCACTACCGCTGATGGCGGCGGTGAAGCTACTACGGATGGTGGTAGCACATAGAAGAAGGCCCGGAAGGAGCGGAACCCGATCATGGTTGACATCAAAAGGTCCATCATCACAAGCGTGGTCGACATCGAAAGGCCTTTGGAGCCGGCCGAGTTTGTCAGGGGTTACTCAAACCAGCTCGCGGCAATCCTCTAGAACACCGTCACGATCAACATGGAGAACATGAAGGCCGAAGAGAACAGGGGTTTCCTCATCCAGCTCTTCCGGAAGCTGCACACCAGATACGCGTTCCCGGGTAATGAGGAACACAAGTACAATAATGACAATCTCAAAGGGAATCTGATGAACAAGTACACCCTCAAGAAGATGACCAAGGCCTTATCGAATTGGAAGATCTAGGTGAAGAAGATGATTTTCTAGGACGAGCTAAGTTATTCGAAGGTCGTCAAGAAGGAGCCTCTAGTCACGGAAGAACACTTCAAGGTGTTCAAGGCCAGATGTGAATCTGCCATGGGCAAAGCCAAGAGTTAGTACTTCAAGGAGTTGTACAAGAAGAACATTGGTACCCACCATCTTGGCTCTGGCAGTTATAGAGCTGCGATTCCCAAATGGGAGAAGGAGGACGCTGAAGCTCGTGGAAAGGGGGTGACACCTCCCTTTGACAACATAAAAGAGCCATAGGCAAAGCACTTTGTCAGGGCCCGGTTTGCCAAGCCGAAAGGGAGTTCTAATTATTCCTCGGAGCATGTCGGCCCCTTCGCTACAAAGGTGACCGACTTCACGAGCAAAATATGTGAGTAGTTTGCATGCAAGTCGATTAATTGCGTTCACGATTAATCAATAAAGTCTAGTTTTCTGATCAAGTGCTTCGCGTTCCTTGTGTGCAGGACGAGGAGTGTAGGAGCAACTCATCCCAGGGGTCGGCGCCTATCGCCAAGTGGGACACCACTTTTAACAGGACGCTAAACCGGACAAAGAATTTCGAGCCCCCGGCGGCCCCGTCGTCGGATGGTCGTGTGGTCGGCTTTCGTGGCATAACATGGTCCGAGTACTATGGCACCACGGAGAGGAAGGGCAGGAAGGCCGAAAGCGTCGAGGTAACACACCTAAGGGAACAGGTGGAAGCCTTTCCCAATATAGTCCAAGATGCCGTGAACCAGGCTTTGTCGGCTGCCAAGACAAAGTTCCAAGAACAAGTTCATACATAAGTCCAGTCACAAGTGAACGATAAGCTCAACACCATCCTTCCCGCCTACATGGAAAAGTACAGCAAGTGGCAGAAGGGTGGTAAACGAGGTCCGCCACCGGTTCCCAACCTCGATAGCGCCCAATCAGACAACATGGCGTGGCCGGAGGGGCTGGTGACTGCTCTAGCAGGGCCGGTGGTGGTGGAGACTCCTCCATCTCCGGAGCTTAACTTGCCCGCTGTGGCTAAGGTGCTAGCCTGCACCACCATGCCATCAGGCAGCCAATCCGCCACTTACGCGCTCAAGCCTGCCGGCGGCGGTGCCTCGACCTTGGCTGAGTTCGACGCCCTCAAGGTAACTAACTAATTAAAGCGAGAGTTGGGAGGCTTAACCACACCGATGACTTGATCTTCGTTTTACTGACATCCAGCCTACATGTCTTTTGCAGGGAGACACTCCTTGCACTCTAATGCACTGGGTAGGCGGCCAGTTGAAGGATGTTGCCAAGGGTACTATCGTTCAACCGGAAAACCGCTAAATGCATAATGTCACAATGCCACCCGACATGATGAGGGTCAGATACAGTATGGTTCTTCCGGGCTACGAGCAAGTGGAACCTCCCTCTCAACCTCAAGGATGGGATGATGAGGAGACGGCAGTGGTCCTCAATACTGGCTTCGGCTACTTGTACCTATGGCCGAAGAGCTAGATCTGTTTGGGGATGGAGGACCAGCTCAACATCACCCCAGAGGCAGCACAGACAACACATGATGAAGACTTCGAGATGGCAGACTTGGACAACATGGCATAGGATCCCTCTGATGATGATGGAGAAATTAACCCAAACTTCGGCGACCAGTTCGTTAACACAAGGTTTTCTGATTGGTATGAGCCGGGACCATCAGGCACACATGAAGTTGCCGATACCCAATCAGCACCAGCGAAACCCCCTTGTCAGGTGCGGCTCTTCCCAACTAGTCAGGAGACGCCACCACCCGCCCCCTTCACCGAGCCTCCGAGGCCAGCAGTTCCTTTGATCAGCCCCAACACCCTTCATAAGGTGATCGGTGAGGTGAACACGGTGGCCGACGCCCCAAAGGGTCCGAAGAAGGGTCACAAAAGGAAGCCTAAGGGTGACCAGAGCAAGGGTCCAAATCTTGTTCTCTGGGCTCAGGTCGGCCCTGCGGGGCAAGCCAGGAATCAGCAGCGCGTGGCAGGTGCACCGATGATGTGTAACTCATTGCTCAAGGTCGCAGGCTCTCAAATGCTCAATCTTCATTATAGCTGTCTCACAATTGAGGAGTGCCGCATTCGTGAGAATGATCAGTTACCTCGTTTTCAAGGCTAATGTGCCTTCTGTGCCGTGCTTCGTCAGTGTACCCCTCGAGGATATCTTCTACCTGCGGCATTCAGATATCTTCGACATGTTGAAAGGGTTCCGGCTGCACAATACCCTGGTCCGGCTATTCTCCCTCAATATGGCCATGCAGATCACCAGAGACAAGATCTCAGGCATCCAGATAGTGGATCCCTACTTCATGTGTGACGTCGTCCTAAAAGATGTCGAGGACATAGTGCTAGCGACCGACTACCTCTCAACCTTCCAGCAAACATACTCGGACAAGGATGTGATTCTCCTTCCCTACCATCCCATCACGGAGGATGATCGAACAGGCTGCGTGCTCATATGCTTGAATTTGAAACACTCAATAGCCGTCTACCTCGACTCAAACAGTGCTCTCACCGGCTATCAAGCAAATTTTTGATGGTGCTCTCACCGGCTATGTCGCAGCAGGAGGCGTCAAGCCGGCAACACCACATGTGAAGTTCGGCGCGCACGTGTTCCACCACAACACCAAGTTCGCCTGCATCAAGCAGCCGTCTGGCAGTAGGAAGGATGCCTTCTACGCCATTTACCACATGAAGGCATTCTTCAATGACATGGAGAGCAAAACGCTGCCATCTGACCTCGCGAAGTGGGCTGAAAGGCTTGCAACAATACATGATCGCAACCTCAGGCAGCACTTCTTTGACATCCAGGAGGAGATCGCGAAAATCGTGAACCTGGGAGTGAAGAAATCCGGGGGCACCTTCTACGGCGGCCATACACTGCCCAACAGGGAGATAGACGAACGCTTAGCGTAGCAGGGTGACCGAAGGACATTCATGCAAATGTCAAAAACTCGGCTGGGCTTCATCAATGCCCCCTAAAGTCGACTCAATAGCCAAAGAAGTCTTGATGATTGCATTGCCTGGGTAGCTAGCTGTTAGTTCCAAAGTCATGTTGTAACCTCTTATCACTATGTTAAACTTGCCTAGCAAAACCTCTAGAGTATGTTTCGTCAACCGTTGAACTTGATTGTGAGCGAGACTAGCTAGTTATTTGTGTTATGAACTATTTTAAGTACTTGTTGCTTTTAATTCGTTATTGCCGCTCTACTTCTTGTTGTTTTCTTTCTTTATCTTTCTTCGAAATGCCAATGAATAAAACGTGTTGTGGCGTCATTTATGTGACCATGCCATTGCTGGATCTGGTGTGGCAAGTAGACTAGAGGTTTGTGCATATACTGTACTTGCCGCACAAGATCCATTAGTGGCATTGTCATTTTCCGTGCCCAAGCTAAGTATGAGGCAACTATTTCATCTCGGAGCCCCAAAGTCGAAAGAGGACAAAAAATTTCGAGATTCATATACATAAGACATAATATGTTCAGGGGCAAGCCAAGGAAAGGATTCTGGGTCCACGACAACGACTCCTTTCGACACACCAAACTTGAAATGAGTCGTTGTCATGGAGACCGAATCATTTCCTTGGTTTACCTCTAGACATATCATGCCCATGCTATATGAATCGTGGAAGTATTTATCTTCTTTTATCTTTGGCGATACAGATAGATTAGATAGCGTGAATAAATGTAGTTTCAAATATCTGATTGTAGCCCCCAAAGTCGAAAGGAAGAAAGACATTACTTTACTATTCGTTTAGCACTGACGACATTGTTATATGAATCGTGCAATGATTTCTTTCCTTTAATCTTTGGCGATATAATGAAATGATAAACTATTTCATCTCGTAGCCCCAAAGTTGAAACAGGACAAATATTTCCGAGATTCATATGCATAAGACATAATATGTCTAATAATAAGCCAAGGAAAGAACTTTGGGTCCATGGCAACGACTCCTTTTGACACACCAAACTCTAAATGAGTCATTGCCGTGGAGATCGAATCCTTTCCTTGCTTTACCATTAGACATAACATGCCCATGCTATATGAATCGTGGAAGTATTTCTCTTCTTTTGTCTTTGGCGATACGAATAGATTAGATAGCATGAATTAAATGAAATGGTGAAGTATTTAGTTTCAAATATTTCATTGTAGCCCCAAAGTCAAAAGGAAAGACATTACTTCACTATTCGTATAGCACTGGTGACATTGTTATATGAATCGTGGAATGATTTCTTTTCTTTCTTCTTTGGCGATACAATGAAATGATAAACTATTTCATCTCGTAGCCCCAAAGTCGAAAGAGGAAAGATTTTTTCGAGATTCATATACATAAGACATAATATGTTGAGTGGCAAGCCAAGTAAAGGGTTCTGGGTCCACGGCAACGACTCCTTTAGACACACCAAACTCGAAATGAGTCGTTGCCGTGGAGACCGAATCCTTTCCTTGCTTTGCCACTCGACATATCATGCCCATGCTATATGAATCGTGGAAGTATTTCTATTCTTTTGTCTTTGGCGATACGAATAGATTAGATAGCATGAATTAAATGAAATGGTGAAGTATTTAGTTTCAAATATCTCATTGTAGCCCCAAAGTCGAAAGGAAAGACATTGCTTCACTATTCGTCTTTGGTGATACAATGAAATGATAAACTATTTCATCTTGTAGCCCCAAAGTCGAAAGAGGACGAATATTTTCAAGATTCATATACATAGGACATAATATGTTCAGTGGCAAGCCAAGGAAAGGGTTTTGGGTGCATGGCAATGACTCCTTTAGACACACCACACTCAAAATGATTCGTTGCCGTGGAGACCGAATCCTTTCCTTGCTTTGCCACTAGACATATCATGCCCATGCTATATGAATCATGGAAGTATTTCTCTTCTTTTGTCTTTGGCGATATGAATAGTATGAGGCACGAATCCAAGTCAATCTTGGTTTGCTTTTTTTTGGTCTTTCTTCAAAATGCCAATGATTAGAACATGGTGTGGCGTCATGTGTAGGACTATGCCACTGTTCGATCTTGTGTGCCAAGTAGACTAGTAATTTGGGCATATACTCTACTTGCCGAACAAGATCAAACAACGAGCATTGTTATTTCCATGCCCAACCTAAGTATGAGGCACTAATGCAAGTCATTCTTGGTTTGCTTTTTTTGGACTTTCTTTGAAATGCCAATGATTAGAATGTGTTGTGGCGTCATGTGTATGACTATGCCGTTGTTTGATCTCATGTGCCAAGTAGACTAGTAATTTGGGCATATACTCTACTTGCCGCACGAGATCAAGCAGCGAGCATTGTTATTTCCATGCTAAACCTAAGTATGAGGCACTAATGCAAGTCATTCTTGGTTTGATTTTTTTTGTCTTTCTTCGAAATACCGATGATTAGAACGTGATTTCTTACATCTTGTTGCACCCATATATATATGCATGATCTTATCTTGTGAACTGCTATTGCTTTGCACTGACATAGATAATATCATCTATCTTGTGTATAGGAGATGGCGAAGAAGTGCTATGTCATGTACGCTAGCAAGGTTCCAAGTGTGTACGAGGAGTGGGAAGATTGCTAGAAGTAAGTGAACGAATTCTCGGGCAACAGCTACAAAGGATACAAGACTAGAGAGGTGGCAGAAGAGAAGTGGAGGCAGCACGTGAGGAAGAAGTGGAGGAACTTCCTCGTGATCACAACCTTGTTGCTCTTCATGGTAGGTTATGTGCTCTACTTCATCAAGATAGAGCTCCGTCATCGGACTTGTAATGTGATTGTGAACTTGTACTCGGAGGTGTGAACTTGTGGCACAAACACTTGGTGTTGTGTGAAAACTTGGCACTTGTTGATGTATGAACTCGTATGTCGCGATTGATGTGTAATGTACTTGTATTCATGCTGGTTATATTATGCTTTTGCCAATTGCAAGTTTCTGGAAAATTTTGTGCTGTTTATACTATATTCTGGACTGTATTGTATATTTTAATACCTGTAAACTGTAATTTGAAAATTGCTGTAAAACTTGAATTTCGAAAATATACCCGAGGAGCATATGGGAAGTATAGGAGGCACATATTGCATACTACAGGAGGCGCATACCATAACATATGCGAGGCGCATATCACATGCGCCTCCTATACTTCATATACGCGAGGCGCATATACAGATATGCGCCTCGCGTATATGAAGTATAGGAGGCGCATGTGATATGCACCTCGCATAACAGATACTAGAGGCGCATATGATATGTGCCTCGCGTAGAAAATACTAGAGGCGCGGTGCTAGAGGCGCATACCATATGCGCCTCGGATGGGGTTCCAGGTGCGCCTCGGGTAGGGTTTTCCCTAGTAGTGCAACTCTGTTGTGGTCAAGTCAAAGTCATTGTTCAAGTCACAAGTCATTTTGAAAACATCTGACAACGGAAAAGTATGGCCACTCCAACAATCCATAACCACGGATGCAGCTATTCGAATAGTTTGACACTCTACAAAGGTGGTACACTTTCACCACAAGATTTGATACATCCGTTAGTGGTAACCCTGAATCATCATACTTGGTATGCGGATAATCAATCCTAACCTTTCAATTACGCACCCTAGTATAGGCACCTCACCTATGAGTTTGGCCTCCCAGCCATGGCCATCTGCCATCCTGGGCACTGCATAGGTGGACATTCATATTCACGAGGTAGCCTCAGCTCAACCTCTTCCGCAAGGGAACCCATACTAAGACATATAAGCTTCCAGTTAAGCCCTACCCAACACAGGTATTGTGGTTGTACGATAAAATTGGAATGGTATCGCATCCGAACCCAACCATCAGTTTTTGTCAAAGTCAAGGCTCATGCCTCATCTTGTTTCATCATCCAACCATTGTGTTTCATAACACATGTCAAAACATTTCAATAGAATGAATCATCATCCCAAGGTTTTCATAATCATTTTCTCCAAGTGTTCCCATCTTAGGTAATCAAGTTTTAGCTTAGCACTAGCCACTAGTGTTGAGGATATCACTATTGAGGGGTATTAATCAAGTATAAGTATCCAAGACTAGTTCTATGATCTTGATGGTATCCATCCTATTTCCACTAATCACAATTCATTAACTAAGTAAGGAACTTTAGTAAAAGGAAAAGAATGAAGCTTGCAAGTAAAACTGGGAGTTGGTATAATTAAGATTGCATAACCAGGCATGCCTAATGCATCTTTCCTAGGTTATCATGTATGGATGGCTTGCATTAGTTAGCCTGCACGGATAGCTTGCCCTGTTGGGTGCAGTCATTGAAGTTCTCTTCTTCTTCCTCGAATTACTCCTCCTCGTCGTAGCGTGGGTTGGTACTAGCGTCTATAAATACACATGAGGTACACAATCACCAAACAACACTTAACTACTTCTATTTAGCACCCAAAGGCTCACACTAGATGATCTAGCATCATCTCAATCATCACATGAGATAATGACACATTCTTATTTATCTTATTTTGGGAAAAGTAATTTCTACTCATTGAAAAATACTTAAGATTTAATATTCTCCAATTAAAATATGGGATCATATTGACACATGTCATCACCACATATTCCAATACTTGGGAATGTGATTTAAAGTGGTGGTTATATAATACAAGATTTAATATTACTATTTAATAATATTAAAGTGGTTAGAAATGCCTATATAGCATTCTTTTAATACTAATCCATGTTTAATATCTATAAAACTAAATCCTTTTACATATTCATGTAGAGCATGGCAAATGTGATTTTCAAGAGTTGGAATCAACTCAAAATCATTCATGTATGATTTTATAAAAATGTTTGAAGTGGTAAAAGTATTTGTCTTGTTATTTTTACTATAGGTGATATACAATTTCAATTGGTTTGAATCCAATAGGAGTGATTAGATATTTTCAATACCTTTCTAGAAAAATTGGAATCATGCAATTTGGTTCAGTACATCTCTTTGAATTCAATTTTGAATACAGCTAAATAACAGGGTTTTGAATAAAATAGAAAAACTAAGTTTGAATCACTTGGGCTATGTGCGGGAAAGAACTTGGGCTAGCCCAACTGCATAGAGCGTGTGCAGTGGGCTGCTTACAAGCTGGTCCCACGCGTTAGGGCATATCTAACACGAAGAGGTATCATCAATTTTCAGTGCTACGATTAGAACAAGATCGACGGCTGAGGTTCATCGTCTACGTCACAGAGGGCTTGCGAGATTCTAAACCTAGCGGCACGGTGGGGGTCATCGGAGACTTACCAGGGCTCCAGCTAGGTCCGGTGATGGGGGCGGATGGGCTGGTCGACGATAGTGAGTCGATTGGTGGTAACGGTGGCTCTTGGAGTGGCTCCAATTGACGACGCCCTTCCTTAACTTCAGCGGTGGGCTCTGGCAAAATTCCGGCGACGTGGTGCTCGCCTTGCTCTGGGGAAGGGTCTAGGATGTTTCTGAGAGAGAGGGGAGTGGAATGGTGTGTGGTTTGAGGTCTAGGGAGGGTCCTATTTATACACCGGCGAGAGAGGCAGGGCGGCATGGCTCGGGCTCATCGGCGACGTTGCTACAGGTCGCGATAGGCATGGCGGATGGCATGAGTCGACGCGGTTGACTGCAGCGATTGACACGCGTGTAGTGGCACGACAAGGCGCGGTCTCAACGGTCGGGAGAGGTCCGTTCTCTGTGCGGGTACGACGGTGTTCGTCATCGAGTACGGTGGTCACGGGGCGCACGGCTGCTTATGGTCGTGTCTAGGAGGTGGCTGGTGACGCAGCGAGTGTGGGTACGCGCGGAGAGAGCAAGGCGCGGCGTGGCTGCGCAAGGCGGCTTCGGTGCTCTGGCATGCGCTTGGCATGGCTACGAGTTAAATGGGTGTGGCTGCGCTGGCTTCTCCACTACTTGTCGTTGGTCAAGGGTAGACAGAGGGGTGCGGTGAGGTCACGCCTATCTTCTCATGGTCGTGGGAGAGGGCGGTGCGGCGTGTGCCGTCGTGTCCATGGTTGATCGGCATGGACATGCTCGGGTATGACGGTGCTAGTGCAAATGGCAAGTGAGGGCTGCTCCATTGCACGGCTAGGTACTGGGGATGGTCGTGGGTGAGTAACTGATGTTGAGTGGAGTACAAGAGTGATCACAAGATTGATTCAAATAGTGTATAGTTGTTGAACTTGTACTCTGTCTGCTAGGTGTTCGATCAAATGGCCGCATGAACTAATTATTTGAATTTTCAAATTATATTTTGTGGGTGTGTTGGTCACATGCTTGAGTATCTCTGGTTACTAGGGATTTCCATGTGGTGTTGGTTTGACTGGTTTTTGCAAAATGGTGATCTATATACCTACACTTGTTTCAAATTTGAATTACCTCTCAAATATATTTGAAATTGGTTTCTACAAGTTTGTAAAGTTTGCTTGCGCTCATTTTTACTTGTTCTAGCAAGGGGTGAAAATATATAGATTTGTTTCTGTTGGAAATCTTTTACTAGAGATGCCCAAAGTGGGCTAGTGGTTAATGTTGGCCAAAATGACCATTTGATCATTATGCTTAGAATTTGATTTTCTTTTCATTTGACTTTGTTTGAAATTGACCTAGATGATATTGTTTTCATCTTTAAACTAAACCTTATCATTTATAGCAATCAACCATGGCAAATGCAAGCATTCATGCATTAATATAAATCACACATGAACTCATATGGGTTTAGGAATAAAAGTTTTTGTTAACCCTAATCTTGGGTGATTAGAACTTGATAATCTTGTTTAATATGTTTTGGGTGTTACAACACTATATGCTGGTGGGTCCGTGATGTCAGCCTCTCCGTAATGCAATATTGCTAGAAACAAAAAATGTAAATCCAAGATATGATTCGAACAAAAGACCTTCAAATCAAATTAACGTAAATTAATGAGTGTGTTGCCACTACAACAAAGATATTTATAGAATAAATATCATTAAAATTTTATTAGTACTACAATTTATGTATTAGTCTTCTTAAAAATATTTCGTGTGTCTATGTTTTTCTCATTTAAAATATAAAAGGGCAGCGCTCCTGGCATCTCAATTTATAAAATACCACATAATGGAGTATTTTCTTTAAAACATGGGTAGGCAGAGTTTTTTTATTTTGAGAGGTGGGGGGAAATGCCCAAAAGGCCAAATTAAAAAGAGTTTGGCCATTCTACATAGGCTGCTCTATGCGGGTAATACTCCGTAGGCTATGCTCCATGGGCTTCATTCCCAAATTTTAGTGGGATGTGCTCAGTAGTCCCCTGGCCCCTAAAAGGCTGAATTAACATGTTCTCGGCTATGCTCCATGGGCTCCTTTCTCAAATTTCACTTGGTTGTGGTCAGCAGTCCCCTGACCCCGAAAACACCAAATATAAATGTTCTGGGCTAAAGAGGGGTTGAATAAGATACGGAGTACTAGATGTCTTCTCCTGGTTAATAAAAATTGCATTGTTATGTGCTCGGATGGATTCGAAAAAAAGACCTCAGAGAGGAAGGGGGAAAAGCGATAATTCTTTTTGGCACCTATTCATGTCAAAATTCAGCAATACAGAATAAGGTAGAAAAATTATCAACAGATTCGAAGTTCATATTCAGGAGCACTTGACCAATTCAGCAGCATTTCAAAAGTGGCCAATTCAGCAATACAGACAATGAAATACAAATAGAAGTTGACAGAGAACCAGTTTTTCTTTCAGCTCTAAAAACCTTGTCGCGTGATCAGTTTGTCCTTTTCACCAAATACACTCGACCATTGGAGCAAGCAAAACTAACGATCAAGTCTGTTTGAGTACCTTCTTCTCACATCAATGCATGTGTGGCCCCCGTATGCAACCCAAAATGCCCAACTCTCATCTAGATTGTGACACAACCATGTTTCAAAAGAAAAGCAAGACTATCTACTGGCCTTGATTTAAATAAGTACCAGTACATCAGTATTAGTTCCCAAAATGCTTTAGTAATAGTAACGATAGAACATTTGAGAGATACAGTAGTTTTCCTGCTTGAAATTCAATAGCAGTACAGAGATAATTAGTTCTTGTTCCATCTCAAAAAACCTTGGCACACGACCAGTTTACCCTGTTCTCCGAGTAGGCTCGATCGTAGGAGCAAGAAAAACTGATGATCATGTCTGTTTCTGTGCGAATACAACCTCATTTCGTCAATGCCTTTGCGACCCCCCCATATGCAACCCAAAATGCCGAAGACTCATCTAGATAATTGTGACAATGCTACGTTTCAAAAGAAAAGTAAGACAATCTGCTGCACTTGATCTAAACAAGTAACAGTACATCACTATTAGTTCAACAAAATACTTTGGTAATAACAATGACAAAACAAAGGCAAAGCAAGACCATATCCTGCCCTTGACCTAAACAAGTACTACCAGTATATAGTAGTACAAAATACCATCTCCTGATGCACACGATGGATACGCTGATGTTCCCCGACTCGCGCATGTCGAATAGCAGAGGAAACACCGTACCATCGTCCCCTGATCCGATCTTCTCTACTCTCGATGAGTGTGGTGCCAACATCGGCTGAGAGATGTACCTGGAGTTTCTAAATGAAGTAAGATTCAGCAGACTAAATTGCAGCATGCTAAATATTATAAGAAAAAAGATAAAGTAAATATGAGTAATCTGACTGCGATAAAATATACGTAGTACTCGCTCCGTTTCAAATATAATATGTTTTAGTTTTTGTGAAATGATTGTATCTAGACCCCTTTTAGTATATCGGTTCACTCTGAACTACACACTAAAAGAGTCTAGATAAACTCGTTTCACAAAAGCTAAAACATCTTTATATATTTTGAAACGGAGGGGGTAGATACGGAGTACATGTGCAAGGCCATTGTTTCAAAGGAAAAGCTACTTGATCTAAGCAAGTAGTGTTAGATCCCAGTACAGAGAGCTATGTTTGAAAGGAAATGATTGACCATTGGAGCATGATAAACCGACGATCAATGCTTGTGTGACCCCCATATGGAACCCAAAATGCCCAAGTCTCATCTAGATTGCGACAAAGGCCATGTTTCCAAATAAAAGCTAGACTATCTACTGCCCTTGATTTAAACAAGTACAGTACATCAGTATCAGTTCCACAAAATGTTTTAGTAATAGCAACGACGGAACATTTGAGGGATTCAGTAGCTTTCCTGCTTGAAATACAATAGTAGTACAGAGAGAATCAGTTCTTGTTCCAACTCAAAAAACAGACTCTATCATTGGAGAAAGCAAAACTGATAATCAAGTGATAATGCCTGTGTGACGCCCCATATGCAACCCAAAATGCCCAAGACTCATTTAGATAATTGTGGCAGTGCTAACTTTCAAAAGAAAAGCAAGAAAAACTGCTGCACTTGATCTAAACAAATAACAATACATCACTATTAGTTAAACAAAATATTTCAATAATAGCGACGTCAAAATAAAGGTAAAGTAAGACCATCTCCTGTCGTTGGCCTAAACAAGTACTACCAGTACTAGTATATAGTAGTACAAAATCCAACCTCCAATACACGTACGTCCATGGTATGTAGTGAAAGTGGGATAAAAAAATATGAGGTAGTAGAATGGTCAATTTGGAATTCTCCCTCGCGATGGATGCATATTGAGTATTACAAGACCTGGGTCTGACAAGTTTTAACGTACACCACCATAGAATTCTTTCCCTTCTACATGATGCCAGGCACCGCCCTTCTCCCAGGAGTGAAGAAATTGCGCACTGCACCCTCCCAAAACCCAGCCTCTAGTGATGGGTGATAGACAGTGAACTGCACATTGTACAATGGCGACGAGCACCCGTCCGGCCTGACGCACACGATAGATACGATGATGTCGCCCCACTCGAGCATGTCAAATAGCACAGCGAACACCGTACCATCGTCCCCAGATCCGATGTTCTCTAGTCTTGATGAGCGCGGTGCCGACAGTGAATGAGAGATGAACCTGAGATTTCTAAAGGAAGTAAGAATCGGTGGACTAAATTGCAGCATGCTAAATATACATATAAGAAGTTCTCAGGCGCTTTAGATCTAGGCACTCCCAAGAAAAAATACAGAGCCATGTTTCAAAGGAAATGCTAGATTATCTCCAGTGTTTGATCTAAACAAACTTGAATGGCAGATCATCATCAGAATCATGATGGTCATATTTGCCATCTCCCACACTGTGGATGCAAAATTAGTAATCCAGTGTGAACGTATCATCTTTCTTAATCAAGGTAATCTTCAGTAATCCTGTCAGAGGCCGGTGACGCGCTGCTCTTCGTCTTGAAAAACAGGCTATCTTTGGCGAACTCCTCCAGGTCCTCTACAATCGTTGAAGGTTTATAAAAGCGCAGATCCACCACGTACCGTGGAAACAAGCACACCACCAACCTGACACACTGGATGGATACGGCGAGGCCATAGTCGAGCATGTCAAATCGCACGGCGAACAATGTACCATTGTCCCCGGATACCACAGTCTCTACTCTCCATGAGCCAGGTGCCAGCAAAGACTGAGAGATGAACCTGTGTTCCTCGCCATAGTGGAAACTCTGCACTTCAATTGAGTGGGCTTTTTCGAGGTGAGCAAGGAGCGCTGTGGGTGGGGTGGCGAACTCGTAGCCAGGCTCAGTGTAGTTGCACGGGCTGTGCGGGGACGGCATCTTGTGGTTGAGGAAGTCGTGGAAGGCGACCAATGTCCCGCAGCCGGCATTGGGGCATCTGCTACCTTTTTCGTGATGACTTGGCGGCGCAACTCCTTAGAGCATGCGGCCAGCCCAACAGCACTGGTAGTGTCCATACGCATAGTGATTTCTCCAAAGGCGTCGTTGCTGACCTTGCTCTAGCCACCGTACCGAATGTTGTGCATCGAATCCGCCATTGCATCCGGATGGACTAGGGGCGAGGGCGGATTCAAATATGATTGTTGGGGTTTCTTGGAGTAGAGTGATGCAGGCCTGCAAGAACTGATGTAGCGGGTGAGAAATGGCTAGGAAAATTTAGGAAGTGTGGTGCTTGAGAGGATCCAAAATGCGGCTAGCCAGCGTTAGAGAATGGGGATCGTTGTAGATGGGGAAGATGGGAGGCTCTTTGAACGAGGGGTATTAATTTTGCGTGTTCCCTCATCAGTCTTCTGTAGTGGATCGAGGACGCCTGCTGGAGTTATAGCTAGAGTGCTAGACTAGCAAGTTGTCACGTCCTTTCTCAGTAGATTGTACCGTCTCTTCACGTAGACTGTGTTTCAGGAAAGGACGTGAACCCACATTTCTCCCCTCCTTGCTAGATAGCGTGCACCGTAGAATCACTTTTCTAGCACACGAAGGATTTGAACCCACATGCCCAACTCTGATAATTAGGACTACTAAAAAACTATAAGAATAGGTGAAGCTCAAAAAATAATTATAATTTTGAGCCACGTCCATAGAATACCCGTTGTATATTTGGTTCATATACTTTGTATCATGTAGTAGTAATCAACCTATTAGCTACCTAAAAGTACTCGCCATGCTCTAGAGAAATGAGGAAGAACATTCTAGAATTATTGAAAAGTGTGTTTTGAGGTTTATGCATATCTTTCAGTGTGCTAAAGATTATCAATAGTATCTTCTAGATGCTAGAATGGATAGAATTAAGATCCAACGGTACTTTATGGATGTAGCTCAAAATTATAATTATTTTTGGGCTTCACCTATTATAGTTTTATATAAACTAGTAAAAGGCACATGCCACACACGTATATATTGTATGAAATGTGATTAACAAACATTAAGTTGTTATAAACCAATAGTCTTGTTTGAGAAAAATGCATACATTTAGTCTATTAATAATAACTATCTACACATATTGAGAATACAACCTACTATGCTATGAATTTTTTGGGGGGTGACATGATGGTTCTAGAACATGCTGGACTTTGCTCTAGGTAGTACTCAACACGAATCCACCTGCTCTGAACGATTGGATCTAATAGCCCAACGATCAGGATTGGTACTATGGATCCAATTCAAAACTGCTCCTTTATAGTAATAGAGAAAAAATGATATGGCATATACTTCTACTATCTGATTCTCACGTGCAAGCCATGTGCAACTTACTAATAAGATATATAACACGGATATCTTTGAACATCGATCACCGGATATAGATTGACAGATTCCAACATTGCTAATTGTTGGATCTCTTGCATATTCAAGAAAGAATTGATCGCGCTTACTTGTAGTTCAAAGTTGACCTACTTTCTTTAAATCGACATAAAGTTATTCGAGTGAATGGGAGTAGTTAGATAATATATAGGGGCGCTTGAAACATCATAAGACTAGGGAATTGTAACAAAACATGTCCGCGTTTTCTGAAAATCTGGTGGTGGCACCTTATTTTTTTGGCCGGGGTATGTCCCGAAGGAGTGAGAAGCTTCAATAATTAACACAGCTAGTACATGTGTACATGTTACACCAAGGACCTTAAAAAAGTGAAAATTGCATCCAAGTCCATACATTTAACACAAAGGACCCTACAACCAAACAATTAAAATTAGTAGTCGGGTCTTGCTCCTCCATCACGGAGCTGAGCCATGATCTTCGTAGTAGTACCAGTAAGATGCATGTGCCTTGCACGTGAAACTCACATAATATACAGAAGTATGACATGTCATTAGTATATAACATTGTAATAGGTCAAGCTTGAAATATCTATGAATTTGAGCCACGTTTCTAAAGTATGAGTGTATATTTGGTTCTTGCACTTTATATCATGTAGAAATAAACGTTTATTATCTACCTAATAATTTAAAATTTTAGAACCATGGTCTAGAGAAACAATCGAGAAGTATCTAGAATGATGGATAAGTGTGTTTTGATGTTTTTCTGCATATATATCTTATTTTATCTTATATTACCACTATATAGTGTACGAATAACTTTGAGTATTGACCGTTGGATCAAGACTCGCGAATCCCAACATTTACAGCCGTTGGATCTTCTTTTCCATTCTAGTATCTAGAAGATTTTATTGATAGTCTTCATCACAATGAATGGTATGCACACAACTCAAAGCACACTTCTCCATCATTCTAGAATCTTCTCCCTTGTTTCTCTAGAGCATGTTACCAGAATTTTCAAGTTTTAGATAGCTAATAATCATAGACTTCTAAATGATATACAAAGTACAAGAACCAAATATACACCCATACTTTATAGATATTGATCAAATTTATATTTTTGTATGCTTTACCTATTAAAATTTTATATAGTGATGATATGTCAGACGTCTATTATCTGAATCTCACGTGTTGATCAAAAGGGACGTACCACACACGTATATACTGTATGAAATGTGATTTAACAAACGTTAAGTTGTTATTAACCAATATTCTTGTTAGAGAAAAAATACATACATTAAGTCTATTAGTAATAACTATCTACCCATATTGATAATACATCCTACCGTGCTATGAAATTTTGGGGGTGGTGAAATGATGGTTCTAGAACATGTTGGAGTTTGCTCTAGGTACTATTCAACATGAATCCAGGTGCTCTGGACCATTGGATCTAACAACCCAAAGGTCAAGATTAGTGCTATGGATCCAATTCAAAACTTCTCCATGTAGTAGTAGAGAGAATATAGCCTACTATGCTATGATATTTTGGGGGTGGTGACATGATGGTTATATAACATGGTGGAGTTTGCTCTAGGTACTATTCAACACAAATCCAGGTGCTTTTAACCATTAGATCTAATAGCCCAACAGTCAGGATTGGTGATAAGGATCCAATTGAAAACTACTCCATTATCTTACCACTATATAGTGTATGAATAACTTTGAATGTTGACCGTTGGATCAAGGTTCGTGAGTCCTAGCATTTCTAGCCATTGGATCTTATTTTCTAGTCTAACATATAGAAGATTCTATTTGTAGTCTTCGGCATAATGACTATGCAGAAACCTCAAAACACACTTCTCCATCATAGTAGAATCTTCTCCTTTTTTTCTCTAGACCATGTTATCAAAAATTTCATGTGTTAGGTAGCTAATAATCTTTGACTTCTACATGACATACAAAGTACAAGGATACACACATACTTTATAGATGTTGGTCAAATTTATAATTTATTGTGCTTTACCAATTATAATTTTATATAGTGATGATATGTCATACATCTACTATACGAGTCTCATGTGCAAGGCACGTGCAACTTACTAGTAACAGTAGAGATAGAGATATGACGTCGATATGGTCATCCTTTGAATAACCTTCATTCCTGATGCTTGGAAAGGAAGAGAAAAATTCGAGAGTTTGAATTCTACTAATTTTTGCCGCCAATGCCCAGTTCCTTCCTATGTACACCAACGCACATGCCGGAGACACACCTGAGCCGCCGTACCAAGACACACATGCACAACACTGTGGACGAGGGAGTGCCGAGATGGATGGTGAGGCGGCGATTGAGAGCGAAAAAATAAATTTGTTTTGTTTTGAGTGCACATAAGTCCTTAAATTTACTAGAGTTTGTATGCTATAAAGTCTATAGTACCTCATGTCAGGAACCCATCATAATTCTGCTCTGACATCGCACCGCCTTCAAGTGCCCTGTCACTCTGCCCTCCTGCCCTGCCTCCCTTTTATTCTCCGAGCTCCTATTTCTCTTCGGTTTTTTTTCCCTCATCTCACTAGTACCTCCATCCCAAATCTTAAGGCCCCATTTGGAATGCAGGAATGCAAAACACAAGAATAGAAAAAACGCAAGAATTAAGATAGTATCATGTATGCTCAATTCCTACAGGAATAAATACCACGGGAATTTTTTTAGGGTGTCATTTGGATGTCACACAGGAAAACCACATGAATTTTAGACACAAGGACATGAAACATGAGGTTAGACATCATGTTATTTTTTCTAGAAAATTCCTATGAAATAGCCTATACCATAGGAATTTCAAAGGAATCTTAGATTCCTATTCCTTTGTGCCAAACAAACCCATAGGAATTTTTCCTATAGGAATCCTATCCTCCAAAAATCCTATGATTTTCCTTTGTTCCAAACAGGGCCTAAGGCTTTTTTTGACAAGTCAAGCTACGAAAAGTTTGACCAAACTTCTAAAAAATATATGAAGAACTACTGTATGATATTAGTAGATACCATGTGAATATATGTTTCATGATGTATCAAAGGGTATGTATTTCATATTGTAAATATTAATATATTTTTCTACAAACTTGGTCAAATTTTGCATAGTTTGACTTTTCAAAAAATAGGCCTTGAGCCTTGGATGCAGGTACTACTAGTGTTTAGTACTCCGTCCTGAAACATAAGTCTTGATATATAGACATCATGGGTCCCTTCAGACAGTGTTAGGAAAATTCAAGAGGAATCTATCGCGCTTACTTGTAGTTCAAGTTTGACCTAATTTCTTTAAATCGACATAGAGTTTTTTAAGTGGGCACGGTTCGGTAGGAAATCTTGAAATGTGCTAAGACTAGGGAACTGTAAGAAAACATGGTCCCCAGTTTTTCTAAAAACCGGGTGGTAGTTAGGCCTGGAATTATAACTTGAAAATTGCGAGCTAAATGAGTAACTCGTGACTCGGCTCGACTCGGCTTGAACTCGGTGTCTAACGAGTCGAGCCGAGTTTTAGATTTGAACTTGTTTGTTCACCCAAGCTAAATGAGCTACTCGTTTAGCTCGTTAAACTCGTTCAAATATAGAATTTGAAATTTTCCATAGATGAGTGCCATACTACGAATGTTTCTTATACATGTAATGGTGTAGAACTACTATATTTTCCATTAGATCTTGCCTTCGTGTTATTATGAAAGTACTATCCTTATTCTAGTTCTTAATTAGTAGGATAATTACTAGTTTTTCTTAAATGTGCTCTTGTTCATAACTCATAACGTGTTAAACAAGCTACTCGTGAGTTTACCGAGTCGAGCCTAGTTTCAAATATGAACTCGTTTTGTAAATGGGCCGAGCCAAGCTAGGTCATTAGTTGAACGAGCTTTAGCGAGTCGAGCCTAGCTGATTCGGCTCGGCTCGAATTCTAGCCCTAGTGGTGGTACTTTTTTTGACTAAGGTATGTCCCGAGGGAGCGAGATTCTTCTGTTAATTAACACGGTAAGTGGATGTGTACAAGTTATACCAAGGACCTCAAAAAACAAAAAATACATCCAAGTCCATACATTTAGCACAAAGGACACTAAAATCAAATGCTTGAAAATTTTGGTAACATGGTCTATAGAAATGGGAGAGATTATTGAATAATGGAGAAGTGTGTTTTGAGGTTTGTGCATAGTATTTCATTGTGATGAAGATTACTAATAGAATCTTTTGGATGCTAGAATGGAAAAGAAGATCCAACGGTTGGAAATGTTGGGATTCGTGAGTCTTGATCCAACAATTAATATTCAAAGTTTTGTGTACACCATATTGTGTTAAGATAGTGGTAATGGTAAGACTAGTACTTGCTTAACAAAAGAAAACAGCACACTTCTCACTTTTAGCAGATCTTGTTGAAGAATATGCACGAATCTACCAGATGCAGGTCTATATCATAAACTATATATGATGTCAATATGGTCATGACCTTGGCTATTAGGGTCGAAACCAGGAATGTTCATATATGAAGTTAATGGTTGTATGAAGTTTCTTCTAGTACTACTCGTCAAAAAAAAAGTTTCTTTTGGTACTACTAACTATACCCTGTAGTACTAGTAGTACTGTGAATGACAATCTATTGAATATCCTTCCCTCCGGATGCTTGTGAAGGAAGTGAAAATTTCGAAACCGGGAAAGTTTGAATTGCTACTCTATTGTAAGGACCAAAATGGTTCCCACGAACGAAGCTGACGAACACGCCAGACAAAGACACGGAGCCGCCGACACAAGGTAGGTTGTCGGTCGACGCTCGTGCGCAGCGCCACGTTGTGGATGAGGGAGAGATCAGCAGGACGTGGTGTGGGGGTGGTGATGGGGGAGTGAAGGACAGAGAAACACATTTTGTTTTGCATGCATATATATTGTGGTCCTAAAATTAACTCTACTCATTGTACCCTGTACCTCGTGTCAGGAACGCATCCCAGCTTTGCTCTGACATCGCACTGCCTTCAAATCCTCCTCTTCGCATCTCTCTCGCTGACAGAAAATAGGAAATAAACTCTTCTTACTTGCTTTTCAGAAAATAAATTCCTGTCACTTGGAAAATAGAAATTGATTTTTTTTAATATCTTCGACTGTTCTCAAAAGGTGGCCAAATTTGTCGGCATGCAAATTCTTGGATATGGGATCATGAGCATAAAGTCTGATGTAGAGATATGGCCTTGACCTTGTGGTCGTTCGCCTTGAAATGCAAGATTTTTTCATACTCATTGACAACTATGCTTAAATTCGTTGAAATTTCACCACTTACTTTTAGGTTAGCATTTTACACGGTCGGTAGGAGTACATTCTACATCAAGGACCTAAAAAGGGGAAAATTACATCAAGGTCCACACATTTAGCACAAAGGACCCTAAAATTGAGCAAAGAAAACAGTCGGGTTCGGCAACTTCTTGAGAGAGTAGCTGATCGAGCCACACTCTTCATACAACTTCATCTTTGATTGTTTTCAAAATATGGCCAAATTTGTCGGGATGCAAATTCTTGGATATGGGATCATCAGCATAAAGTCTGATGTAGAGATATGGCCTTGACCTTGTGGTCATTTGCCTTGAAATCCAAGATTTTTTCATACTCATTGACAACTATGCTTAAATTCGTTGAAATTCACCACTTACTTTTAGGTTAGCATTTTACACGCTCGGTGGGAGTACATTCTACATCAAGGACCTAAAAAGGGGAAATTACATCAAGGTCCACACATTTAGCACAAACGACCCTAAAATTGAGCAAAGAAAATAGTCGGGTTCGGCTCCTTCTCGAGAGAGTAGCTGATCGAGCCACACTTTTCATACTACTTCATCTTTGATTGTTTTCAAAATATGGCCAAATTTGTCGGCATGCAAATTTTTGGATATGGGATCATCAGTATAAAGTCTAATGTAGAGATATGGCCTTGACCTTTTGCTCGTTCGGCTTGAAATCCAAGGATATTCATACTCATTGACAACTATAAGCTGAAATTCGTTTAAATTTCACCACTTACTTTTAGGTTAGAATTTTACACGGTCAATGGGAGTACATTTTACAACAAGGACCTAAAAGCGGGAAATTTACATCGAGGTCCATACATTTAGCACAAATGACCCTAAAAATAAGCAAGCAAAATAGTCGGGTTTGGCTCCTTCTCGATAGAGTAGCTGATCGAGCCACACTCGTCATACTACTGCATCTTCGATTATTATCAAAATATGGCCAAATTTGTTAGCATGCAAATTCTTGGATATGGGATCATCAGCATAAAGTATGGTGTAGATATGGCTTGACCTTGGTCGTTCTTCTTGAAATACAAGAATGGTTCACACTTGTTGACAACTGAGCTTAAATTCATTTAAATTTCACCACTTACTTTCAGGTTAGAAATTTACACGGTCCATTGGAGCACATTTTACATCAGGGACCTCAAAAAAGCAAAAAATTACATTGAGGTCCTTACATGTAGCATAAAGGACTCTAAAAGGAAAAAATTCTGGTTCGGCTCCTTCTCAAGAGATCAGCTGATCCAAGCGAAACTCTTGATATTATTTCATCTTCGATTGTTTTCAAAACATGGCCAGATCTATTGCCATGCAAATTCTCTGACATGGGATCATCATCATCATCATATAAAGTATGATGTTGATATGGCCTTGACCCTGGTCGTTCGGCTTGAAATCCAAAGAATGTTCATATTCGTTGATAAGCAAGCTTAAAATCATCTAAATTTCACCACTTACACTTTTAAACCTAAAAGGGGGGAAATTACATCGAGGTCCATACATTGAGCACAAAGGACCCTAAAATTAAGCAAGAAAAATAGTCGGCTTCGGCTCCTTCTCGAGAGAGTAGCTGATCGAGCCATACTCCTCTTCATACTACTTCATCTTCGATTGTGTTCAAAATATTGCCAAATTTGTCATCATGCAAATTCTTGGATATGGGATCATCAACATAAAGTATGATGTAGATATGGCCTTGACCTTGGTGGTTCGTCTTGAAATACAAGAATAATGCTTCATACTCGTTGATACCTAAGCTTTCGTTTAAATTTCACCACAATACTTTTAGGTTAGAACTTTACACGTTCGACCAAAGTACATTTTACATCACGGACCTCAAAATAGCAAAAATTACATTGAGGTCCATATACATTTAGCATAAAGGACCCTAAAAGAAAGAAATCTGGTTTGGCTCATACTCGAGAGATTAGCTGATCTGATCCAAACTCTTAATACTACTTCCTCTTTGATTGTTTTCAAAACATGGCCAAATCTGTTTCCATGCGAATTATCTAACATGGGATCATCAGCACAAAGTATAATGTTGATATGGCCTTGACCTTGGTCCTTCGGCTTGAAATCCAAGAATGCTCATACTTATTGACAAGTAAGCTTAAAATCATCTAAATTTCACCACTTACACTTTTAGACCTAATAAAAGGGCGAAATTACATCGAGGTCCATACATTTAGCATAAAGGGCCCTAAAATTAAGCAAGGAAAACAGTGGGGTTCAGCTCCTTCTCTAGAGAGTAGCTGATCGAGCCATACTCTTCATACTACTTCATATTCAATTGTTTTCAAAATATGGCCAAATTTTTCGGCATGCAAATTCTTGGATATGGGATCATCAGTATAAAGTATGATGTAGATAAGGCCTTGACCTTGGTCGTTTGTCTTGAAATACAAGAATGGTTAATACTCGTTGACAACTAAGCTTAAATTCATTTAAATTTCACCACTTACTTTTAGGTTAGAATTTGACACGGTCGATCAGAGTATATTTTACATCAGGGACCTCAAAAAAGTAAAAATTACATCGAGGTCCATATACATTTAGCATAAAGGACCCTAAAATAAAAAAATCTGGTTCAGCTCATTCTCGAGAGATCAACTGATCTAAGCCAAACTCTTAATACTACTTCCTCTTCGATTGTTTTCAAAACATGGCCAGATCTGTTGCCATGCAAATTCTCTAACATGGGATCATCAACATAAAGTATGATGTTGATATGGACTTACCTTGGTCGTTTGGCTTGAAATCCAAGAATGTTCATACTCGTTGAAAACTAAGCTTAAATTCATTTAAATTTCACCATTTACTTTTAGGTTAACATTTTACATGGTCGGTGGGAGTACATTTTACATCAAGGACCTAAAAAAGGAAAATTATTACATCGAGGTCCATACATTTAGCACAAAGGACCCTAAAAGGAAAACTTTCTAGTTTTGCTCATTCTCGAGAGAGTTGTAGGCCAATACACAATGTTGATATGGTCATGACCTTGGCTATTCGGGTCAAAACCAGGAAAGTTCGTACACCGTAGGCCAATACACATTGTGAAGAAGCCAGAGAATTTTTTTGTATTCAAAGGTATCAAAACACGTGTTTCTCATTTTTTACTTAGAATTGTATATAGTGTACGAATAACTTTGAATATTGACCGTTGGATGAAGACTCGAATTCAAACATTGTGAGATGTGGGATCTTCATTTCCATTTCACCATTGAGAAGATACTATTGACAATCTTTCTTTTCTTATATTACCACTATTATATATAGTGTGCGGACAAAAGTATGAAAAATAATTTATGCAAATTTGTTAAAATTATGTGTCTATATTTTTTTAATAAATATATGCATGTATTTGAACTAATAATGACTAACAAAATGATTTTATTGTCTAGTGTCCAAAAAATTAAACATAGTTGAAAATTGGAGCGTAAGTGTGAGATGTTTTCTTTTCTACATTGCTTTGGATCACTTTAGTCCATCGAATGAATATTGGGTGGTAGATACACAAGACATGTTGGTCTGAGTCCCCCTAGCAGTGGGCACGTAGAGTAGTAGTTGAGCAATTTCAGAAAACACTTAAAATCCAAAATATAATCATTAGCAGGAAAGACAGTTTACAACGAAAATACACCCTTCCTAGTGCCAAAAGAGACCCTGCCTCCGACTACTACTACATTAACTAGTAAACGAGTCGTACTTTTCTACAACTAAATTAACTAGTAATATGTCATTACGATCGCATTAGGATCACTTAGCCAAAGATTAAGATTAATTCATCATTGCGATGCAAACACAGAAAGATAACACCTTGATCGTCATGTACTATCCATCAACCGCGGTAATGTACTGCGGTGGCACCGTGAGGAATGTCAGATCTTCGAGGCCAACACTATCGAGTGACGTGCAGCTCGTCGGCTCAATGATCTCATTAAGGGTGTCCGTCGAGAAGTCCGCCAGCGACTACGGGCTAGTCATGCACAGCTTCACCCTGTACCGGGGCCATGAGCACGAGGCCGCCTGACGCACACCAAGGAAACGACGACGTCCTGGCCTAGCTCGCCAATGACGAGGCTGAACACGGTAGCGTCATAACCGTAGACGATGACCATGGATGGTGGAAAGGATGGTAACGGCATCGTTACTATAAAGTCCATGGGTTGGCCGTACGATAGCCTATGCACTTGTACCTTGTGGACGTCGTTGAGGTGCAAAAGGACCTCGACCGGCGAGGCGGTGAATATACAACCAACCTCCATGCAGCCGCACGGGCTCTACGGGCACGCGACCTTGTGGTCGACGAGCATGTGGTAGGCGACCATGGTGAGGCAGCCGTCGTGCGGGCATAGAACAGATATCGGCGCTAGCTCGTTTTTGTCCATCGCCGGCTAGCTCTTGGTGGAATCCGCCGACGCGCCTAGCGTTGGAGTGGTTCCCTAGAAGCTCAGCTCGCTGATGTAGTGCCCACAGTCCTGAATTTATATGCAGCATTGAGTTTTTTAACGAAGGCTGTAGAAAGTTGACAGGTGAGAGTAAATCAAGCACTTAATACCCTGTACAGTACTGTACTAGACAAACAGATCCTACATGTGTGAGTGGTAAGAAGGTCTATGCCTTTTTTGGAAATGGAGAAGGTCTACACCTAGAGAGAGACGGAGAAACCTAGGGCCTGGCGCAAAGTGTACAGTGCTGCGGGGGAGAGAACGAGGACTCCATGCATGTCTTCAACACCATCTGCATTTTATTCTATCTATTTGTCTCTTCTGGCTCTTTCTTTCTCGGCATGGCAGACTCGTTTCTCTTCTCCATTTCTTTCTTGTGGTTAAAGCTTGTCCAGATATAGAGTACTAGTAGTAGTAGTACATTTGCACTAGTACTCCAGTAATACGGAGTATATGTATTTTTATACTCGAGTTGTACTACCAGTAATCCAATAGTAATACAGTACATATGTCTTCTTTTTACTATACTACTACTGCAAAAGGTAGGCATCTGCGGGTGATGGGTGGCGGGCGGCGGTGGCTATTTGCGGCTTTTTACTACTCCTAGGACGAAGGGCGGCGGGCAGCGGTGGTAGTAGGGTTCTAGTAGTACAAAGTAGTACTCGATTACTCGTGCTCAGTAGTGTACTACAGTCCTGTACTTCTCAGATGCAGCTGTCATCATACCACGGTTCCTAGGGAGACGCCAGAGACATAGGTGCTAAAATGCACGTCCTAGGTGGGCCCCGATGCCTAGCGATTGGATAAAGCCTTTCTGCCTGACCACACAGCCAAGGCAATTCATTTTGCTACTCTCTACTATACTATTTCTCGGTGTGTTTCGAAATTAAGTTCACACCTTGCGATAATCTGTTCAGTGGACCCACCAGGCAGTCAATGTATCAAGAACGAGTGAGAGTTTTTTCAAAATATTAACCTTCTTGCTAATAATATGCATGCCTAGAAATTTTGACCGTGTTTTGAAAACAACCAAAGAGACTATGACTCACCATGTTTTGAAATTTTGGTTGTGTTTCAAAATTAACTTCACACCTTGCGATAATCTGTTCAGTGGATCCACCAGGCAGTCAATGTATCGAGAACGAGTGAGAGTTATTTGGCAAGATTCAACTTCTTGCTAAGAATATGCATGCCTAGAAATTTGACCGTGATTTGGAAACAATCAATAAGACTACGACTCACTGTGTTTTGAAATTTTGGCTGTGTTTTGAAAAATTAACTTCACACCTTGCGATAATCTGTTCAGTGGACCAAACACCAGGCTGCAGTCAATGTATCAAGAACGAGTAAGAGTTTGGAAAGGTTCAACTTCTTGCTAAGAATATGCATGCCTATAAATTTGACCGTGGTTTGAAAATAATCAAAGAGACTATGACTCACCGTGTTTTGAAATTTTGGCTGTGTTTCGAAATTAACTTCACACCTTGGAAAAATCTATTTAGTGGACCCACCACTAAGCCGCAGTCAATGTATCGAGAACGAGTGAGAGTTTGGAAATATTAAACTTCTTGCTAAGAATATGCAGGCCTAGAAATCTGACCGTGTTTTCAAAATAATCAAAGAGACTGTGACTGACCGTGTTTTGAAATTTCGCTTTGTTTCGAAATTAACTTCACACCTTGCGATAATCTCTTCAGTGGACCCACCACTAGGCCGCAGTCAATGTATCGAGAACGAGTGAGAGTTTGGAAAGATTCAACTTCTTGCTAAGAATATGCATTCCTAGAAATTTGACCGTTTTTTAAAAATAATCAAAGAGACTATGACTCACCGCATTTTGAAATTTTGGCTGTGTATCGAAATTAATTTCACACCTTGCGAAAATCTATTAAGTGGACCCACCACTAGGCCACAGTTAATGTATCGAGAACGAGAGTTTGGAAAGATTCAACTTCTTGCTAAGAATATGAATGCCTAGAAATTTGACCGTGTTTTGAAAATAATCAAAGAGACTATGACTCACCGTGTTTTGAAATTTTGGCTGTGTTTCAAAATTAACTTCACACCTTGCGATAATCTGTTCAGTGGAACCACCACTAGGCCACAGTCAATGTATCGAGAACGAGTGATAGTTTGGAAAAATTCAACTTCTTGCTAAGAATATGCACGCCTAGAAATTTGACCGTGTTTTGAAAATAATCAAAGAGACTATGACTCACCGTGTTTTGAAATTTTGCCCATGTTTTGAAATTAACTTCACACCTTGCAAAAATCTATTCAGTGGACCCAGTACCAGGAAGTCAATCTATCGAGACGAGTTTTAGTTTGGAAAGATTCAACTTCTTGCTAACAATATGCATGCGAAGAAACTTGACCGTATTTCGAAAACAACCAAAGAAACTATGGCTCACCGTGTTTTGAAATTTTGTGTGTGTTTCGACATTAATTTCACACCTTGGGAAAATCTGTTCACTGGACCCACCAGGCAGTCAATGTTTCGAGAACGAGTGAGAGGTTGGAATGATTCAACTTATTGCTAAGAATATGCATGACTAGAAATTTGTCCGTGTTTTGAAAACAAGCAATGATGCTATGACTCACCGTGTTTCGAAATTTGGTTGTGTTTCAAAATTAACTTCACACCTTGCAAAAATCTATTATGTGGACCCACCACTAGGCAGTCAATATTATGAAAGATTTAACTTCTTGCTAAGAATATGCATGCCTAGAAATTTGACCGTGTTTGGAAAACAAACAAAGAGACTATGACTCACCGTGTTTTAAAATTTTGGCTGTGTGTTTTGAAATTAACTTCACACCTTCTGAAAATCTATTCAGTGGACCCATTACCAGGAAGTCAATGTATCGAGACGAGTGATAGTTTGGAAAGATTCAACTTCTTGCTAATAATATGCATGCGAAGAAATTTGACCGTATTTCAAAAACAACCAAAGAGACTATGGCTCACCGCATTTTGAAATTTTGCATGTGTTTAGAAATTAACTTCACACCTTGCGAAAATCTGTTCACTAGACCCACTAGGCAGTCAATCTATCGAGAACGAGTGAGAGTTTGGAATTATTCAACGTATTGCTAAGAATATGCATGCCTAGAATGTTGACCATGTTTTGAAAACAATCAAATATGCTATGACTCGCCGTGTTTCGAAATTTTGGCTGTGTTTCAAAATTAACTTCACACCTTGCGAAAATCTATTCTGTGGACCCAGCACCAGGTAGTCAATGTATGGACACGAGTGAGAGATTGGAAAGATTCAACTTCTTGCTAAGAATATGCATGCCTAGAAATTTGACCATGTTTTGAAAACAAACAAAGAGACTATGACTCACCGTGTTTTAAAATTTTGGCTGTGTGTTTCGAAATTAACTTCACACCTTGTGAAAATCTATTCAGTGGACTCACTACCAGGAAGTCAATGTATCGAGACGAGTGACAGTTTGGAAAGATTCAACTTCTTGCTAAGAATATGAATGCGAAGAAATTTGACCGTATTTCGAAAACAACCAAAGAGACTATGGCCCATGATACATTGCAAATGTATCTATAATTTTTGATGTTCCATGCTTGGTTTTATCTACTTTCTTATGTTTTGTCCACACTTTGGAGTACTTTTAATATGAGTTCTTAGACTAACCTATTAACAAGATGCCATAGTGCTAGTTGCCTGTTTTCTGCTGTTTTGGTTCTAGGAAAGTCAGAAAATCAAAATTCTCGGAATTGGACCGTACAAAAGCCAAAGTTGATATTTTATCGGAAGACTCGCGGAGCCAGAAGACGAGACGAAGAGGGGCCACAGGGCGGCCGCACCATGTGGTGGCGCGGGCTAGCCCTGCCCGCGCCACCAGGTGGTGTGGGCCCCCTGGCCGCACACCGACCTTTCTTCTTCGCCTATAAGAAGCCTCCCGATACCAAAACCCTAGATGGTCAATCAGAAATCCACGAAAAGTTCCGCAGCGCCGCCGCCACCGAAGGGGAGATTCGGGGGACAGAAAGTCTCTGTTCCGGCACCCTTCCGGACAGGGAAGTGCCCCCGGAGCCATCTCCATCGATCTCCACCGCCATCTCCATCACCATTGCTGATTCCCATGATGAGGAGGGAGTAGTTCTTCCTCGAGGCTAAGGGTTCTACGGTAGCTATGTGTTCATCTCTCTCTATGCATGATCTTATTGAGATCATGAGCTTGTAATCTATAGATCTATTCTGCTACTCAAGTGCTTTAACGAATCTCTGCTCTCCCCATGTGTGTGAAAGTGACAGCGTGCTCACCATGGTGGCACTTAGGCTAGAGATTACAAATACTTGTTATGAGTTATATTTGGAGTTGGATGTCTTTATGAAATTGTGGCGTTTGTTGGACTCATCTAGTACTCAAGGTGACAGTGTGGGGTTATCTAGATGGGAAAGATGAACTTTGAGGTGTGCTGTTATAGCCCTACAAACGATTAGAGTGTCCAACCGGAGAGTAGTTCAGCGTAGTATCATAAACAAGAATATATTTATATGAGAGTGTTCACTAGTGAAAGTATGTCCCTATGCTTTGTTTCTAAGCATTGAAACACCGTTTGCTACTAGATCTCTTACATGTTTGCGTGCTTCAATCTTTATTTCAGTTTGCCTTTAGTCTCTTTCACACCATCAAGCCATTTTCTAGCACCGTTATCTTATATCCATACCACTTGTATTTCACTATCTCTTCGCCGAACTAGTGCACCTATACACCTAACAAGTGTATTGGGTGTGTTGGGGACACAGGAGACTTCTTGTATCTTGATTGCAGGGTTGCTTGAGAGGGAATACCTTTGACCACTTCCTCCCTAAGTTCGATAAACCTTGGGTGATCCACTTAAGGGAAAACTTGCTGCAGTTCTACAAGCCTCTACACTTGGAGGCCCAACAACTGTCTACAAGAATAGAAGTGCGTAGACATCAAGCTATTTTCTGGCGCCGTTGCCGGGGAGGTAAGGTAAAAGGTATTCACACCGGAGGATTAAAGAAGAAGAACCTCCCACAGCAAACGCCTATTTTTCAGTGTGAGTACTCGAAGTTATTTCCTTTAGATTCTGGAATTTTGTCTTTTTGTTTCTTGTTTTCACTAGTTAGGCTTAATGGAAAACAACAAAAAAATTAGAGAGCTTTATAGTATTTATCTTGAGTTAGGACATGAAGTGTTTGAAGAGAAAATTAAAAAACCTATGGAACTTTATTTGCATGCTAATAGCAATGTTGTTAGTATGAATTATTTGGACACAATTATTGCTAATGCTATGGAAAATTCTAAGCTTGGGGAAGCTAGTTTTGATGAGTATTATCTTTTTAGTCCCCCAATCATGGAGGAGAAAATTTACTTTGATGATACTATGCCTCCAATATATGATGATTACAATGATGAATATGATATTTTCAGTCCACCTACTATTGAGGAGGAAATTAATTATGATTACAATATGCCTCCTATATTTGATGATTATGGTGATGAGAATAGTAATGATAGCTATTTTGTTGAATTTGCTCCCACTACAATTAATAAGAATAACTATGCTTATGTGGAGAGTAATAATGATTATATGCATGTGGATCATGATAAAAATGTTTTATGCGATAGTTATATTGTTAATTTTATTCATGTTGCTACTGAAAGTTATTATGAGAGAGGGAAACATGGTCTTATGTATCTCAACAATATTAAGTTTCCCCTCTTTATGTTGAAAGTATTGAAGTTGCACTTGTTTTGTTTTACTATGCTTATTGTTTTGTCCTTTCATGACTTGTTTCTTTACAAGATTCCTATGCATAGGAAGTGGGTTAGACTTAAATGTGCTTTGAATTTGCTTCTTGATGCTCTCTTTTACTTCAATTCATATTTCTTATGTGAGCATCTTCTCAAACTATCATGTCTCACTTAAAGGCATTAAAGAAAAGTACTTATTGGGAGTTATTACTTCTGTAATAACCGCTCCTTATCCTTTTTATTTTCTTGAGTAACCTCTAATGAGAGAGAAGTAATGATTGGGAAAGTTGCTGTCCCAAAACAGATTTCTGTGCTTCACCGTAAAAATTCTTGTAAAATCTCTGAACGTCTTTTTGAGGCGAGCAATTTTTTCATTTTGCCCCAGGTTGTTATCTAACTTTCGTTAGTTCAACACTTTTTGATTTGCGCAACAGAAGGTCTTCGAAAAAAATCATCTTTACCTGCTGGTCTGTTTCGATAGATTTCTGCCATTTTCTACATTTGCTTCTTGTTGGTTCCTTTTTGAGTTCTTTTGGGGAATTGAGCTTTTAGAGGGAAGTTCTACAGTAGCTAGTGTTCTAATGGAAGTTTATTTGGTGTTAGAACTGAACCATAAGACTTATTTATCTTGAGTGCACTAATGTTGCTAATAAAGATTGTGTGAAATATTGTATGAAGGAAAACTTTCAGGTGTATGGAAGGAATGAGTAATCAGATGAAGGATGGACTAAAGATCAAGCTTGGGGATGCCATGCGTGTCACCCCAAGAAATATCCAAGAAGTACAAGCGTCAAAGCTTGGGTATGCCCAAGGCATCCCGTTCTTCATCAATAAAAATCCCAGGTTTCTTCCAAACGCTTCATTTTTATTGTTTCATGCACAATTGTGTTGTTCTTGGAGCGTCTTCTTTTTCGTTTTCATTTTGGTTTTTCGTTTGCTTGGTTTTCTTAGTTTTTTGAATAAATTGGTTGGACCCCCTCTTTCATACATTGGTTTTCAAATAGTTTGGTTTGGATTGGAAAAGAGTAGGAAAGTTCATGCTTATGTGGTAAAAAGAGTTTGTTTTTGACCGTGGCCTATGCTTTGTCATGCCATGCTTGATATTGTTTTGGCTTTATGCTTAGTATTCTTTGCTGTAGCATGACTTGTTATAAACAATTGAGATTGCTTAATGTGCCTTGGATGAATCATGCGTTGTTTTAGCATATTAAATAATAGGATTGTGGTTTTCTCCTTTGATGCTTTATTTGGGTTGACTTGGTGCATGCTCACACCATGTTATGACTATCTCAAGTCACCATTAGCCTTGATGATCCTTTAGTTTTCAACTTGTAGTATCACTTTATGCTTTGATCAATGATGTTTTGTCGCTCTACATGATTATGGCCATTATTGCTCTCTTAGTTTGTCGCTCCCAGTCTTTTGCTAGCCTCCACAACCAAGTATGAGTTCCGCTCATGCATCCAACTCCCTAAACCAAGTTATTCCAAAGATTCCAGCATACCTACCTACTAGCTTATGCTATTCCAAGTATATTCATGCTTTTGTTTACCTTCCAAATTAAACTTGTTATGAGAAAACTAGTGATTAAAGCTCTCACGAACTTGATGGCACACTTTACTTTTCTTGCCCTTAATAAACTTGAACCATTGTGTCTTCTATGTTGTATATGCTTGCACTTATTTGTTGGGGATTAGCAGAACCATGCTTTCATGGGGAACGCTTTCAACATTGCACTTGGTACTTGTACCTAGTTGATATCATGCTCTTTTGTATATGGATGTCGTCGGTGTGAAATGAAAGGGGAGCTTGTAAGTCCATGGAGTTATGTATATGTGTTAGAGAAACGCCTGGGCCGCTGGTCTAATCAATGCTGACATGGTGGAACCTGTAGCGTAACCATAATGAGTTGTCTATGAGGCATTCTTCTTATAAAAAAGAGTCCTATATTGAGAAAAAAGAGAAAAGAAAAAAAGAGATTATGAAAAGAGGAAAGAGAGAAAAAAAGCACCATATTCCCATGGTAAATAAGAAGAATGCTGAGATTCTTGTTGTCTGTTTGCTTTGTCATTTTGATATAAGGATTCTTCCATATCATCGGGCAAGGGGTACCCCGTTGGCGGTTCTCTATGATACACATGTACTTACGATGACAAAAACTTACCGGTGACTAAACTTGAGTAGCATGAGGAGCGGCCCTCGTATACAAGGGACATGAGATTTCTGACTTATACTTCGTCAAGCATGTACACCATAGTTTGTTTACTTTAACCTTAATCACTTCAAGATGCTTATGATAGGGGCAATGAGTGCTGAAAGCTATAAGTACCATAATTTTTCGAAGCTCTTTATGAGACTTGAATCCCTACTTCCTTTTACAAAGGCCTTTCTTCCACCATTATATTGAGTCTCCACCTTCTATCTTTATGCACCTACTTTGAGAGCATAGTGTCCATTCTTAGTTTTATGTGCATTGTCCCAAGACTAGTTGATTGACGCATACTTTGATATTGATTGTTTTAAACTATTTGTATCTAGTCACTCTTATGAACTTTGAAGGTGTCCTATGCATTTATGTTTGCTACACTATGAGGGACAAGCTGAATGCCATTATGCTATGTTTTCTTTATGTAAACAAACAAACGTCTTGCAAAGCATTATTATTCATGAATCTTTTGTTTATGCCTTTTCATGTTGCAACATAGTTTCTTTGTCTTATTGCTAGAACTTTGTCTTTCATGTTTTGATTGAAGTACTATAATCCCAGCTTTGAATGTTTTACAAATACTTTGATCAAGTTTATGATGGTGCATCTCACCTCAAAAATTATTCTTTCTTTTTATCACTTACCTACTCGAGGACGAGCAGGAGTTAAGCTTGGGGATGTTGATGCATTGCAAATGTATCTATAATTTTTGATGTTCCATGCTTGGTTTTATCTACTTTCTTATGTTTTGTCCACACTTTGGAGTACTTTTAATATGATTTCTTGGACTAACCTATTAACAAGATGCCACAGTGCCAGTTGCCTGTTTTCTGCTGTTTTTGGTTCCAGGAAAGTCAGAAAATCAATATTCTCGGAATTGGACCGGACAAAAGCCAAAGTTGATATTTTACCGGAAGACTCACGGAGCCAGAAGACGAGACGGAGAGGGGCCACAGGGCAGCCACACCATGTGGTGGCACGGGCTAGCCCTGGTCGCGCCACCAGGTGGTGTGGGCCCCCTGGCCGCGCACCGACCTTGCCTCTTCGCCTATAAGAAGCCTCACGATAACAATACCCTAGATGGTCAATCAGAAATCCACGAAAAGTTCCGCAGCGCCGCCGCCACCGATGGGGAGATTCGGGGGATAGAAAGTCTTTGTTCCGGCACCCTGCCAGGACAGGGAAGTGCCCCCGGAGCCATCTCCATCGATCTCCACCGCCATCTCCATCACCATTGCTGATTCCCATGATGAGGAGGGAGTAGTTATTCCTCGAGGCTAAGGGTTCTACGATAGCTATGTGTTCATCTCTCTCTATCCATGATCTTATTGAGATCATGAGCTTGTAATATATAGATCTATTCTGCTACTCAAGTGTTTTAATGAATCTCTGCTGTCCCCATGTGTGTGAAAGTGACAGCATGCTCACCATGGTGGCACTTAGGCTAGAGATTACAAATACTTGTTATGAGTCATATTTGGAGTTGGATGTCTTTATGAAATTGTGGCGTTTCTTGGACTCATCTAGTACTCAAGGTGATAGTGTGGGGTTATCTAGATGGGAAAGATGAACTTTGAGGTGTGCTGTTATAGCCCTACAAACGATTAGAGTGTCCAACCGGAGAGTAGTTCAGCGTAGTATCATAAACAAGAATATATTTATATGAGAGTGTTCACTAGTGAAAGTATGTCCCTACGCTTTGTTTCTAAGCATTGAAACACCGTTTGCTACTAGATCTCTTACATGTTTGCGTGCTTCAATCTTTATTTCAGTTTGCCTTTAGTCTCTTTCACACCATCAAGCCATTTTCTAGCACCGTTATCTTATATCCATACCACTTGTATTTCACTATCTCTTCGCCGAACTAGTGCACCTATACACCTAACAAGTGTATTGGGTGTGTTGGGGACACAGGAGACTTCTTGTATCTTGATTGCAGGGTTGCTTGAGAGGGAATACCTTTGACCACTTCCTCCCTAAGTTCAATAAACCTTGGGTGATCCACTTAAGGGAAAACTTGCTGCAGTTCTACAAGCCTCTACACTTGGAGGCCCAACAACTGTCTACAAGAATAGAAGTGTGTAGACATCAACTCACCACATTTTGAAATTTTGCGTGTGTTTCGACATTAACTTCACACCTTCCGAAAATCTGTTCACTAGACCCACCAGCCAGTCAATCTATCGAGAACGAGTGAGAGTTTTGAATTATTCAACTTATTGCTAAGAATATGCATGCCTAGAATGTTGACCGTGTTTTTAAAACAATCAAAGACGCTATGACTCACCGTGTTTCGAAATTTTGGCTGTGTTTCAAAATTAACTTCACAACTTGCGAAAATCTATTTTGTGGACCCACCACCAGGCAGTCAATGGATGGAGACGAGTGAGAGTTTGGAAAGATTCAACTTCTTGCTAAGAATATGCATGCCTAAAAATTTGACCCTGTTTTGAAAACAAACAAAGTGACTATGACTCGCCGTGGTTTCAAATTTTGGCTGTGTGTTTCGAAATTAACTTCACACCTTGTGAAAATCTATTCAGTGGACCCACTACCAGAAAGTCAATGTATCGAGACAAGTGACAGTTTGGAAAGATTCAACTTCTTGCTAAGAATATGCATGCCAACAAATTTGACCGTATTTCGAAAACAACCAAAGAGACTATGGCTCATCACATTTTAAAATTTTGTGTGTGTTTCGACATTAACTTCACACCTTGCAAAAATCTATTCACTGGACCCACCAGGCAGTCAATGTATCAAGAACGAGTGAGAGTTTGGAATGATTCAACTTATTTCTAAGAATATTCATGCCTAGAAATTTGATTGTGTTTCGAAAACAATCAAAGATGCTATGACTCACCGTGTTTCGAAATTTTGGCTGTGCTTTGAAACTAACTTCACACCTTGGGATAATCTGTTCAGTGGACCCACAACCAGGAAGTCAATGTATGGAGACAAGTGAGAGTTTGGATAGATTCAACTTCTTGCTAAGTATATGGATGTCTAGAAATTTGATAGTGTTTTGAAAACAAACAAAGAGACTATAACTCACCGTGTTTTGAAATTTTGGTTGTGTTTCGAAATTAACTTCACACCTTGCGAAAATCTATTCAGTGGACCCACTATGAGGCAGTCAATGTATCGAGACGAGTGATAGTTTGGAAAGATTCAACTTCTTGCTAAGAATATGCATGCCTAGAAATTTGACCGTATTCCGAAAATAACCAAAGAGACTATGGCTCACCGTGTTTTGAAATTTTGTGTGCGTTTCGAAATTAACTTCACACCTTGCAAAAATCTGTTCACTGGACCCACCAGGCAGTCAATGTACCGATAACGAGTGAGAGTTTGGAATGATTCAACTTATTGCTAAGAATATGCATGCCTAAAAATTTGATCGTGTTTTGAAAACAATCAAAGATGCTATGTGACGAGGGTTTAACTCATCAATGTCCATTGTTATGGACTTGGGTTTTGGAGAAGGAGGGAGCACTGGAGACATCTATCGGCTAGCAAACAAGCACACAAGGGACAAAGGATTTACCCAGGTTCAGGCCTCGTAGAGGTCCCTACTCCTGCTTGTCTGCTCGTGGAATTATCGAAGGAGTCAAAAGTTACAATGGTGCGCAGATGCAATCTGGCGAGGGTTGTGGAAACTAGGGTTGCGTGTGTTCTCCTCGCCGCCCCCCTCCTAACCTTTATATGGATAGGCTAGGTGTCGGGTAGCAGGTCGAGTCGGTTACAAGTTAGGGTTTTCCCCTTCAAACTTCCTACCTTTAGATTCTTCTTGTTCTTCAAGAAATAGAGAGTCCGCAATTCACTCGAGTCCTTTTATCCGGGCCTTGGCGACACCGTGGGCCTGTACATATTTGGACCGTATATACCAAGCTCGAGTACCTGTAGGGTATACCCATGTCAGTAGCCCCCGAGTGTCCAGTGGAATCGCAGATTCGACTGGGGACTTTTGAAGTCTTCGAGTGCTTGATTGAGTACATTTCGACTGCTTTTATTTGTGCCACAGGGATTGTTGATATACGTGCCTGATATAACCGAAGTGCCGGTATAAGTTAACCACCTTAGGGTGAAACAACGCAATCTACTCGAACTCGAGTCCCCGGACTCGAATCCGGAAAAGTGCTGGCGTAATTCGACTCAGGCCGCGGAGGTCTTACAGGAGTCGAATTCCAGTTATACGGGTGTGAGCACTCGACGCGTCCGTCAAGGCATGTTCATCGTGCCTGTTGGCATGGATATATTTCTGGTAGTGCGCAGCTAAATGCGTTGCCAGGCCTTATTCAGGTCTTACCTTCACGCTGTAAGCACGACATCCGAATTTTATCATCGCGGAGACGATTCGGGCGACCCAAGAGACGTAGTCTCTTTGTCGGGAAAAACTATGAGGCGGTGTCTCCATGAACTGCGAGTGCGGACGTTATCAACACACAATTTTCTGTGCAAATAATCATAGGGTGCGCGACGAGCGCTCCCTATGGGAGTAGCCCCCGAGTGCCTGGTTGAGTCGAAGACTCAGGCAGGGACTAAATAACGTGTGCGACTGCCATCGTCTTTTGGTTGCTTGTTTCAGTCAAAATTTTCCAGCGCTCCCTATGGGAGTAACCCATGTCCATAGTCGAATTGTATTTCGAATGGTTTTGGGTTTTCTTTTGATTGTCCTTGTTCCTGCAAAAAGAAAAGAAAATCGTAGGGTGCGTGGCCAACGCTCCCTATGGGAGTAGCCCCCGAGTGCTTGGTGGAGTCGAAGACTCTAGCAAGGACTAAAGTAGTCGAATTTTTCCACTGAGTAGCTTTGATGACGTCAGTGCTGACGCTTGTATGACCTCAGTTGCCCGCGTGAGCGTGTTTGACGGGACGTGACAAACGGTGGGTCCCACTTCCTGACTTTGATTTGACTGGGTGTGCGTAATCTTTATTTTAACTGCGCCTCCTCGATTTCCGCGCGTGATGAGAGTAGTGGAGGGACGGTTCGCGCTTCCTCTTCTCCACGTGTCCAACACGATGTGTGCCACGCATCCAGTAGGGTTTTTCTGAGTCGTTGGATTGCATCTTCTAGGGGTTAAGTAGCGATGCTACGGCGGTAATTTCCCATCTGCGCTCTTTCTTCCTTGCTGCCATTGCCATTGCTACTGTTCTTCTGCTTTTTCTTGCGCTCGTTTCCTCCACAACGCTGGACCACCTCCACTCGTTTCCGAGCTACTTTCTGCGCTCGCATCGCCGCCGTTCAATGGGGAAGAAGAAAGGAAGCGTTGTTGCTGATTCTGCGGCCACCGTCGCCGCAGCAAAGAAGAAGGGTGGCTCCGCTGCTACGGGCACCAGCGCCGCCGCCGGCGGGAAGAAGAAGGTCGCGGGCACCCGCGTGACAAATGGTGCATGGCGCCCTTCCATCATCAAGGCGTCGGATCTCTGTCTTCTTCGCCAAGACGAAGTTATCTCCATAGCAGTCGCCGATGTGCGTGTCCCCAGCGGTGAGACCATTCCTACTCCTCCCGCTAGTTTTCGAGTGATGTTTCTTGCATTCGTCATTCGCGGTCTTTCCTTGCCTCTCCACCCCTTTCTTAGGGGTCTTCTTTGTTTCTACGGGCTCCAGCTCCATCAACTATCCCCAAATTTGATCCTCCATATCACCTGCTTCATCACTCTTTGCGAGTGCTGGCTCGGAATCGAGCCACACTTTGGTCTTTTCAAGCGCATATTTAAATTCAAGCGTCAGTCCGCATCTGGCTCTTTAGTTTATGACGTAGGTGGTTGCGGAATCCACGTCGACCCATCTGCCACATACTTCGACATCAAGCTCACCAAATCCGTCCAGGGATGGAGGGACAAATGGTTCTATGTCCGCGATCAGAAGTCCAAAGATGAGCACTTTGGACTCGCGCCCTTCGATCCCGCGACTCCCTGCAAGAAGATGCGTTCTTGGAAGAACGTAGTTATGCCTGGCGAACTCGTGGAGACAGACGTGCTGTATCAACGCGTATGCGACCTCGAGAGTCGCATAGGCGCAGAAGAGGGAGGTTGCACCCTTATCCGAACCTGGTTGCGCCATCGCATCCAACCCCTTCAAGCCAAAGTTCATCCCATGTTTCAGTGGGCTGGCGCTGATGATGCCACTCGCGTGTCTGCCGATGGCATGTCCGCGAGTGAGGTGGATAAGAGGGTTCGACTGGTCACGAAGTACACTAGCAAGGATGTGCTTCCGAGTGAGCCAGTTGTTCCTCCTTTTGATGCTTCGAATCCTCCTCCTGAGGTACAGTTGTGCTACGCAGTAGCTTATTTTCTTGATTGCTTTTCTGTTGCTTACTTGTTCTTTTTGCTGATCTTCGCTGTCTGTATGCAGGATTGGGCAGTGTCTCCTTGCATGCTCCCTCTCCCTGAGGGGATTATTCCTCGTGAAGCTTTGGAAGAGGACGAGTCTGAGTCGAATGTACCTTCTGATGTGGAAGAGGAAGCCCCTGAGTCCGAGAGCCCGGATACTCGCAAGCGTTCGCGCAGCGAGGATTCCGACGCGTCGTCTCCTTTGACTCCAGAAGGCACGGCTGTTGGCACGGAGTCGCCAATTCCCGCCGTTCCTGTGAGAGCTGTGGCACCATCTTCTCGCAAGAAGATGTGATTGCCTAAGGAGTCTTCGTCGGAGTCGGTGGAGGCCACGTTTGATTTTGACAAGTTTGACTAGTAAGTTTTCGAGTTCATTTGTTCTTCTCTGTTTTCTTCTTGTTGGCTTTGCCCTGGAGTTTTCCCTTTCTCAATGTGGATTTTGTCTTGTAGTCAAGAGGGGTCGTCATCTTCTGGCAACGTCGAGTTTTTTAAGGAATCGGGAGTCGCGATCTCAAGGGCCAAGGAAGAGGTCGAGCACGCTCCTTCCCCTGCGGTGGCGGCCCACTCCGGGCACAATTCTTCGAGCTCTCCTCACGTAGGGGAGCATCGAATGGTTGCTCGGATGACGGTACAGCAAACCTCTTCGGAGTTGTTGGAGGATCATGTAAGTATATCTTTCCATCTTTTTAGTGTGGCAGTCGACGTTATCCGTTGCTTTCACTAATTCCTTGTTCGTGCGATAGCTCCTTGTAAAGGAAGACGCGCACTGGCAGAGTAGGTGATGGCGATGGGTCGCCAGCATGCAATGTTGGAGACGCGTCACTGCGTGGTCGAAAGTGAGTGTTCTACACTTATTCTTTTTTGTCTTCTCCTTTTTTGGTATAGTCGGCTGATAGTCAACTTTTGATTGCCGTGTAGCTGAACATAACGCTTTACTGCGCAACGTCACCACCTTGGAGAAAACGCTTGCCGCGGCTGTGAAGGGTCGCGACGAGGTACTCGCAGCTCGTGACGAGGCACAGAAGCGTGAAGAGGATCTGCGTGCCTCCTTTGCGGCCAGGGAGAAGTTGTTCGAAGAACAACTGTTCTCAGTCGCCAAGGCTCTCTCAGGTACCTTTTACTTGTGGATATTGTTGTCCTTCTCTACCCTTAGTGTTTTTTGCTGGTAGCGCTGACGTTTTTGATCCATGCATGGGTTCTTATGCAGATGCTGGCGATCTGAGCTTTGACCCATAGGCCCTTCGTTGCGACAATGCTTTGGCAGGCGCGGTGTCTGCAGTCGAGGACCGTAGCGCCACTGTCCAAGATACACTTTCCAAGGCCAAGGTCGTCCTCAGTCGCCTCCGGGAAGAGTTGATGCCGAAGGCTGAGCTGATCGATAACATGGACGAGCTGGTGGAGTCATTCGCCAGTGGTGTGCCTTCCGCCTACAAGAACTCCCTCCGCACAGCTGCCGCGTCCATGACACTCGCGATGGTGTAGGCCCACAAAGCTGATATCGATCCTTCTACGGTGTCGAAGGCGATGCCTGTTGGCGTGGATGGTCAGTAGGTAGTCTTCGCTCCTTTTGCGACTGCCTGTGCTAAATATGGCCATCACTTGATAAATACTGTTGCGAAGTACTCGGAGGAGCTCTAACGTGCTAAGAAGGCGGCGAAAGCCTCGGCCTCAGGGGCCGGCAGAAAGTCAGTGGCGTTTGACACTGCCATGGACTTGATGAAGCCCCCGAAGCCATCGAAGTCGAAGAAGCCAGCTACTCCGTAGTTATCTTTTGTAATAGTTGATTGATTGTTCTTTTGGTTTAAGAACATGCCTGCTAGTGAGTGTGTCTGTGAATACTTATGCCGATCCTGAATGCATATGTTCCCTTTGCCTTTATGTTAATTTGGTCGCCTTATTTGCCTCTGTCTTGACTTGTGGTAGGGTACATCAAGTGATCCCGTGGGGGGAACCCAGGACTCGCCATCTCTTGATGATAAAGTGGCACCACCACGCTCCAGGGTAGAGGAGCTATCCTTGCTTTCGCGACTTCGTGATCGCGTGAAGCAGCTAGAGTGTGATTTGCCCGTGATCCGCGGTAGCGCAGACGTGTGGAAGTCAAAGGCGGAAAAAGCCGCCGCCCGCGAGCAATATCTACTTGGCAAGGTGACGCAGCTGGGTGACCAGTTTAAGTGTTAGTTTGCTTATTCTCATCTTTTCCTTTGTAGTTACTCGCAGCGGTATGTTGTACTCATGCTATTGATGCTGCTTCGTGTAGTTGTTAGCGCGCGCCATCCGCAGGAGGAGAAGGATAGAATTGCCATTCGCCTTCATGATCTCACCCAGGAGCAACTTCAAGAGAGTGGATACTTCTGGGTAGATCATGATCGTGCGACTGCGTTGGCGACCCTGCAGGATCGCGCATCGCGAGTGCTGCTCTTCCTGAAGAAGTCGCGGTCGTGCTTGAAGAACATTTATCGGGCGATGTTCCCGATGGACGACACTCCATCAAGCCTGCTAGCTCTTCTTGCCAAATTTCAAGATCTGTCCACGGTTCGCGAGTGCGTGAGGCAGCAGTTGGTGGCTGGTGCCAAGGCTGCCCTCTCAATGGTGCGATTGCACATGCCTGACGTGGATATTGCCGCCATTGCCTCTGGGCCGCCAGCGCCACCAGCAGGATCTGCCTCGAATATGGTACCGCACTATCAGGTGGTGGACCGTCCAGCAGAGGAGATCGTCGACTTCTTCGAGGAACAAACCAACGTTCTTCTGTTGCAAGAGTAGCCAAATTTGTATCCTGCACATAAGTGTACTTGTGTTGTAAAGTTCGTATAGATGTTGTAGATAATTTATTGTCGAATGTGTATAAAGAGCTTTGTTAGCGTGAGGTGCGTTGCACTATGCGAGTCCTTTTCGTTAGCCTGGCCATCTTTTATCTCAGTCCCTTGTCAACCTGTCAGGTGCGTTGCAGCTAGGTTGAGTTTGTGTTAAGGGGTTTGATTGATGTGCCAGCTACTTAGGATATCACGTTTTTGGTTCGAAGAACAGATGAATGTAGGGTGGCGCAACCCCCGAGTATAAAAATTGACAAAGTGAAGGAGAACACGGAGATTTGGGGCACTTAGCTTTTATTTATTCGAAGAACAGTGCGAGGCACAATGTGCGGCTAAGTAGCCTTATTTTCGATGTAAAAGTAAAAAACGACTAGGGGTAGAAGCACGTAGTTGTGCGACGTTCCAAGGGTTGGAGTATGTGACTCCTGTCTCTAAATCTTGAAGGCGATAGGCGCCACTAGGGATTACTTCTGTAATCACGTACGGTCCTTCCCAGGGGGACTCGAGCTTGAGATGCCCCTGCTGCTTCAGTCGCAGGACCAGGTGACCTTCGACGAAGGATCTGGGGCGAAGCCTTCTACCGTGGTAATTGCGCAGGTTCTGCTGGTAGATCATGGATCTTTCTGCAGCGATTTCTCTTGCTTCGTCAAGGAGGTCAACGGAGTCTTCGAGTGCAAGGGATGACTCTTGTTCGCTATAAGCGACCACGCGCGGCGCCTTGTACCGTACTTCGGCGGGTAGTACTGCTTCTGCTCCGTGCACCATAAAGAATGGCGTGTAGCCCGTGGCGCTGTTTGGAGTTGTACCTAGGCTCCAGAGTACTGATTGCAGCTCATCTAGCCAGCAACCCATGGCTTGTTCGAGTGGTCGGAGGAGTCGCTTCTTGACGCCGCTGCAGACGAGCTCGTTTGCTTTTTCCACCTGACCGTTGGTCTGTGGATGCGCTACTAAGGCGTAGCTGATGTTGATCCCCAGGTTCTCGAAAAATTCTTGGAACTCCTTGGATGTGAAGTTCATCCTGTTGTCGGTGATGATGTTGTGCGGCACGCCGAAGAGGTAGATGATGGACTCGAAGAACTTGACTGCGCTGTGCCCTGATTGGTTGGTCACCGGCATGGCCTCGATCCACTTGGTGAATTTGTCGACTTCAACCAAGAGGTAGACGTAACCTCCGCGCGAGGACCTTGGAAGCTTGCCAACCATGTCGAGCTACCACTGTGCGAAGGGTCAGGCCAATGGAATAGGCCGTAGCTCTGTGCCTGGTGCGTGTGGCTTGTTCGCGAATCGCTGGCAAGCATTGCATTTTTGGACTATGTCCTTGGCGTCGCGCATGGCCATGGGCCAGTAAAATCCAGCTCGTAGAGCTTTGGCAACGAGAGCATGACTGCCGGTGTGGTGCCCGCAGGTCCCTTCATGCATGTCGAGGAGAACTGCTCTTCCATCGGCCATGGAGACGCATTGTTGTAGCACTCCTGTGATGCTGCGTTTATACAGTTCGCCGTTGATAACGGCGAATGCCTTGGAGCACCGCGCAATGTGCCGTGCATCTGTCGGGCCGTCCAGTAGTCTCTTGCTGAGGAGGTATGTAATGTACGGCTGCGTCCAAGATTGCTCGATCATCATGACGCTCATTGGTCCCTTGAGTCCTGTGTCCAACTCCGAGTCATCGAGTGCCATTGGCTCATTGGGTGGCGTAGCCCCCGAGTCCGTTGCTGCGCTTGGTTTCTTCTCTGCGGCCTTTGGCTTGACGGAGCGTTCGCATATGCGCTCGAGAAATACCCCAGGTGGTATGGGGGCGCAGGTAGAGCCTATGTTGGCGAGTGCGTCCCCCTCCTCGTTGCTTTCGCAACCTACATGTCGCAACTCGCAACCATCGAAGTCTCCTTCGAGTGTGTCGTAGAGGTCGCGGTACACGATCATGTTCTCGTTCAGTGCGTCGCACTCGTGCATTGTTTGGTTGACGACCAACTTGGAGTCGCCATATATGATGAGCCTCTTGGCGCCGCAAGCTTTTGCCATCCTCATCCCGTGCAACAGGGCCTCGTATTCACCCTCGTTGTTTGAGGCTGTGAACTGCATTTGCAGGATATACTTTAGCTTGTCTCCTTGAGGTGATGTCAGTATGACACCTGCGCCTGCTCCGTCTTTCCGCTTGGACCCATCGAAGTGCATTGTCCAGAGGTAGGACATATCTGGCTTGTCCGGGAGCTGGTTCTCCGTGCACGAGAAAGTCAGGGAGCACTTGCGACTTGATTGCGTTGCGTTTTTCGTATGTGATGTCTCGTGGAGACAGCTCTATTCTCCAAAGCGCGACTCGCCCCGTGGCATCGGGGTTATTGAGGATATGTCCCAACGGGGCATCATTGACTACCACGATTGGGTGTTCCTGGAAGAAGTGGCGCTGTCGTCGGCTGGTCATAAAGACGTCGTACGCCAGCTTCTGGTAGTGCGGGTACCGCTGTTTTGTTGGCGTGAGGACCTCCCTGAGGTAGTATACCGGGCGCTGTACGCCGTGGACTTTGTTTTCCTCAGCTCGCTCGACGACGAGCACTGTGCTGACCACCTAGTTGGTGGCGGAGATGTACAGCAACCGTGTTTCCCTTTCTCGTGGAGTCACCAGTACTGGCAAAGTGGATAGCAGGCGCTTGAGATCTTCGAATGCTTCTTGCGCTTCATTGGTCCACTCGAATTTTTCAGCTTTGCGGAGGAGCTGGTAGAAGGGCAGTGCCTTTTCACCCATCTGACTAATAAATCAACCGAGGGCCACGATTTGTCCGGCCAGTTACTGGACGCCTCTTATGTTCTTCGGCTTCTCCATGGCCAGTATGGCTTTTATCTTTTTCGGGTTCGCCTCGATTCCCCTCGCGGAGATGAGATATCCGAGTAGCTGCCCAGATGGTACGCCGAAGGCGCGTTTGTCCGGACTGAGCTTGATCTGGTAGCGATCGAGGTTGGCGAAGGTTTCGCGCAAATCATCAATTAGAGAGGCTTCCTCCTTGGTCTTGATTACTATGTCGTCGACATAGACTTGGATGTTGCGACCCAGTTGTTCCTTGAGGCAAGCCTGCATGCACCGCTGATAGGTGGCTCCCACGTTTTTTAGCCCGAAGGGGATTGTGTTGTAGCAGAACACACCAAAGGGCGTTGTAAACGCTGTTTTCTCCTGGTCTTCCTCCTTCATTCGAATTTGATTATAGCCTGAGTAGGCGTCGAGGAAGCAGAGGCGCTCGCATCCAGCGGTGGAGTCGATCCGTGGCAGCAGGAAGTGATCTTTTGGGCAGTGCTTATTTAAAGAAGTGAAGTCCACGCACATCCGTAGGATATCCGTGTCCTTTTTTGGTACCAGCACCGTATTGGCGAGCCAAGTGCTTTCCTTGATCTCACGTATGAACTTGGCCTCAAGGAGTCTGTTGATCTCCATTCCGACTGCCTGCGCTCGTGGCTCAGACAGTCACCTTATTGTTTGCTTGACTGTCCTTACGTCGGGGTTGACGTTGAGTGTGTGCTCGGCGAATTCCCTGGGAACTCCTGGCATGTCCGCAGGACACCAGGCAAAAATTTCGCAGTGCTCACGGAGGAATTCGACGAGCGCGAGTTCCTATGCGGGACTCAAGTTGTTGGCGATGAGGGCCGTCTTGGCGGGATCCGATGGATGGACCTGCACCTTCTTTGTGTGCACAGATGAGTGGAAGGAGAGGTCAGGTGAGCTTGGCCTACTCAGGGGAGGCAGACTGTTGTCTGTCGTCTCTTTCAGTCTTGCGAGTTCCTCCTGCATGCCGAAGGACTGGGAGATTCTGTTGAATTCTCTGTCGCAACTGTCAGATTGCTCAAAGCTCCCGTTGATCGTTATGACGCCATTGGGACCTGGCATTTTCATCTGCAGGTAGGCGTAGTGGGGCACTGCCGTGAACCTAGCGAATGCGACGCGCCCAAGGATGCAATGGTATTGTGAGGGCCAGTCGACGACCTCAAAATCGATGCGCTCGCGCCGGAAGTTCTTCGGCGTGCCGAAGATGACGTCGAGGTTGATTTTGCCCACGGGTATACGCCTTTCCCTGGGACGATGCCGTGGAACGTTGTGTCCGATGCCTCTAGCCAAGTTAGAGGGATCCTCATTGCTCGCAAGGTACTCGCAAATATGAGGTTGATGCCGCTTCCGCCATCCATGAAGACGCGACTCATGTCGAAACCTCCAATTTGCACCTCGAGTACAAGGGGGCAATGACCTGGGCGAGGTATCTGAGGCGGGTGGTCACGTTTGTCGAAGGTGATGCACGACTCGCTGCCACTGAGGTACTCAGTGGTGGATGGTGGCGAGTGCGTGGCCAAGTTGACTTGGCGAGTGATGGCCTTCTGCACCCTGTTGGAGGGGCGCCCCTTTTGGATCATCATGGTACCCATGGCCCGTGGGTACGGTTCGCCCCCGTGGTGCTGGTCCGGTGCGGCTTCGTTCGGGGGTGGCCCAGGTGGTGGTGCTGGTGCGCCATGTGCCATGACGCCTGGAGCGGCTCCGTAGCCTCTTTCGACTGCATTGCAGTTCATCCGAACCAATCCCTCGTGTAGCTTGAGGAACTCGCGGCAGTTCTTGAGAAGGTGGCTGGACTTTCTCTTGCCATCATGCTTGTCGATGTAGAAGTGTACCGTGCATGGCCTGGACAATTTGTCTTCGATGGAGGTCGCGGGTGCTTCATCGTGAGTGTGGCATTGCCATACTTGCGCGGTTTTCCGGGAGTCGCGGTATCCGCTATTGCGGTTATCGTCGCGTCTATCAGCGTAGCCGGCCGCGACCATGTTGACATCGTCGTGGTCATCGTATATGCGCATGCGGCGCTTTCCTCGGCGGTCCCGTCTGCGTTCGAGTTCTGCCTCCTCGTCGGAGTGAGCGCGATTTTTTACTGAATCTTCTCCGTCGGCCCACCGATTCGTGATCTCTATCAGGTGGTTGATGGTCTGGGGCTTTGAGCGGCCCAGCTCCTCCCTGAGCTCTAGGCGGCGGACACCACCGTTGAATGCATCAATCGCGCGATCTTCTGGGATGTTTTCCGCGGAATTCTTGATGATGGACCACCTTTGGATGTAGGAGCGCAGCGATTCGCCAGATCTTTGCTGGCAGCATCTCAGCTCTTCGATTGATGCGGGTCGTTTGTACGTGCCCTTAAAGTTGCGCAAGAAGCTGTAAACCAGCTCATCCCAACTGCGAATGGATCCGCGTGGGAGGTTATTGAGCCATGCCCGGGCGGCGCCCTACAGATGTAGCTGCAAGCATTGCATGGCAGTACTTCGACTGCCTCCATGGAGCCTGACGGAGGAGATGTGGTCCTCCAGCCAGATCTTGGGGTCCTGCAGACCGTCAAATTTCGGGTTCTCCGATGGGAGTTTAAACCCTTTAGGCATTTGCTTCTGCCTAATGGATCTGCTGAAGCATCGGGCGCCGCAGAGCTCCCCATCTTCTTCTTCTGTGTCAGTCGACCGAGCATGTCGTGCCCTTGATTTTTCGAACTTGCGCTGCGTGAGGTCGTCGCATGCATCGTAGTCGCGGTCGTGTCGCCGTGAGCGGCGGCATCGAGACAGGTCATGATTGTCATCGCTGGATGAGGGCGAGGAGTGGCGCTTTGCTAGCGCTTTGCACTTCTTTGGGTCTGGTACTGGCTCCTTATCGAGGGCGGCCTCGATTAACCCCAAACCCGCGATCGTAGATCGGTGCATGTCAGTTCGAGGATCTCCAGCTGGCGGCTAGTTATTGAGGAGGTACATGGTGGCTGCCGGCACCGCAGCCTGCGGCGTCCTGGGAACCACGTTGCCTCTCGTGTCGACTGTCATAGAGCTGAAGTCGAGGACTTTCGCAGCCTCTAGGAACTCTTGTTCGGTGAGGTGAGCCATTTGCGACTGCCTCTTCTTGGCGAGGTATTCGTTGCCTCTTGAGGAGGATCCTCCGTAGGAGGAAAGCCCAGCACGACGAAGGCTCGATTCGTTCGCTGCCTTTTTACGCGCCTCAAGTTGAGCGATTGTTTGCAGTTGGCGCTTGAATTCTTCCTTCAGGAGCCAGTGATAGCCCATCAGCAGTTCCTGCGGGGACCCAAAGGGTAGAGGTGTGCCCCATAGGGCTTCGCGGCAGTGATCCCACTCTTGCTCGTTGAGCTTGATTACGACACGTTCGCCAGTTTGCTCATTGATTATGCTGGGAGGTTCGACTGCTCCTCCGTTGTTGACGGGAGCGCGATTGCTGCCATTACCGCCGTTGCCACCGTTGCCACCGTTGCCGGCGTTGGGTGGATCGGTGCTGTTACCGGTGTTACCACCATTGTCGCGATTAGCGGAGGTGTTGCCTGCGTTGATGACGGCGCCCATAAAGTGATTGGGGAAGCTGTTGCTTCCACAACTTTCAGGTCAGGAACCATAGGTTCCATCTTCAGTGGCCAGATCGCTCAGATCGGAATCGCGACTGCTGTCGTTGATCGTATTCTCGACTGCCACCGAGGCGTTGAGCTCGCTGAGGGTGCCGATCAATGGAGGGAACCATGATGCCGGGGCAATCGCCGGTGCTGTCGGCTGATCAGGCATGCGAAGCGTGCCCATCTGACCAACTTGAAAGCGGAAGCTCCCAATCGCCAAGCTGATTCCGTCGCCCACAGACTCGAAGGCCGGGCGGGTGGCCGGCGTGTGGACGGTGATGTCGAAGGCGCCGAAGAGCTAGCAAACATCCGCTGTTGCGGAGTTGTAGATCGCAGTTGATGGGGCTGAAGAAGCCGCAACATCAGCACTCCCAATTCCCACAGACGGCGCCAATTGACGAGGGTTTAACTCATCAATGTCCATTGTTATGGACTTGGGTTTTGGAGAAGGAGGGAGCGCTGGAGACATCTATCGGCTAGCAAACAAGCACACACGGGACAAAGGATTTACCCAGGTTCAGGCCTCGTAGAGGTCCCTACTCCTGCTTGTCTGCTCGTGGAATTATCGAAAGAGTCGAAAGTTACAATGGTGCGCAGATGCAATCTGGCGAGGGTTGTGGAAACTAGGGTTGCGTGTGTTCTCCTCGCCGCCCCCTCCTAGACTTTATATAGATAGGCTAGGTCTCGGGTAGCAGGTCGAGTCAGTTACAAGTTAGGGTTTTCCCCTTCAAACTTCCTATCTTTAGCTTCTTCTTGTTCTTCAAGCAATAGAGAGTCCGCAATTCAGTCGAGTCCTTTTATCCGGGCCTTGGCGACACCGTGGGCCTGTACGTATTTGGACCATATATACCAAGATCGAGTACCTGTAGGGTATAACCATGTCACCGTGTTTCGAAATTTTGGCTGTGTTTCGAAATTAACTTCACACCTTGTGAAAATCTGTTCAGTGGACCCACCACCAGGCAGTCAATATATGGAGACGAGTGAGAGTTTGGAAAGACTCAACTTCTTGCTAAGTATATGCATGCCTAGAAATTTGACCATGTTTTGAAAACAAACAAAGAGGCTATTACTCACCGTGTTTTGAAATTTTGGCTATGTTTTGAAATTTTGGCTATGTTTTGAAATTAACTTCACGCCTTGCGATAATATTTTCAGTAGACCCACTACCAGGAAGTCAATGTATTGAGACGAATGACAGTTTGGAAAGATTCAACTTCTTGCTAAGAATATGCATGCCTAGAAATATGACCGTATTTCGAAAACAACCAAAGACACTATGGCTCACCGTGTTTTGAAATTTTGTGTGCGTTTAAAAATTAACTTCACTCCTTGCGAAAATCTGTTCACTGGACCCACCAGGAAGTCAATGTATCGTGAACGAGTGAGAGTTTGGAATGATTCAACTTTTTGCTAAGAATATGCATGCCTATAAATTTGATCGTGTTTTGAAAACAATCAAAGATGTTATGACTCACCGTGTTTCAAAATTTTGGCTGTGTTTCGAAACTAACTTCACACCTTGTGAAAATCTGTTCAGTGGACCCCCCACCAGGCAGTCAATGTATGGAGACGTGTGAGAGTTCGGAATGATTCATCTTCTTGCTAAGAATATGCATGCCTAGAAATTTGACCGTGTTTTGAAAATGAACAAAGAGACTATGACTCACTGTGTTTTGAAATTTTGGTTGTGTTTCGAAATTAACTTCACACCTTGTGATAATATTTTCATTGTACCCACCAGGTAGTCAATGTATCGAGAATGAGTGAGAGTTGTTTGGCAAGATTCAACTTCTTGCTAAGAATATGCATGCCTCGAAAGTTTGACCATGTTTTTAAAACAATCAAAGACACTATGACTCACCATGTTTTGAAAGTTTGCTGTGTTTCGAAATTAACTTCACACCTTGCGATAATATGTTTAGTGGACCTACCAGGAAGTCAATGTATCGAGAACGAGTGAGAGTTCGGAATGATTCAACCTATTGCTAAGAATATGCATGCCTAGAAATTTGACTGTGTTTTGAAAACATTCAAAGTGGCTATGGCTCCCCACGTTTTGAAATTTTGCGTGCATTTCGAAATTAACTTCACACCTTGTGAAAATCTATTCACTAGACCCACCAAGCAGTCAATGTATCGAGATCGAGTGAGAGTTTGGAATGATTCAACTTATTGCTAAGAATATGCATGCCTAGAAATTTGACCGTGTTTTGAAAACAATCAAAATGGCTATGGCTCACCGCATTTGAAAATTTTGTGTGCGTTTTGAAATAAACCTCACACCTTGCAAAAAATTGTTCACTAGACCCACCAGGCAGTCAATGTATTGAGAACGAGTGAGAGTTTGGAATGATTAAACTTATTGCTAAGAATATGCATGCCTAGAAATTTGACCGTGTTTTGAAAACAATCAAAGAGGCTATGACTCATCGTGTTTCGAAATTTTGGTTGTGTTTGGAAATTAACTTCACACCTTGCGAAAATTTGTTCAATGGACCCACCAGGCAGTCAATGTATCAAGAACGAGATAGAGTTTGGCAAGATTCAACTTCTTGCTAAGAAAATGCATAACTCGAAATTTGACCGTGTTTTGAAAACAAACAAAGAGACCATGACTCTCCGCGTTTTGAAATTTTGGTAGTGTTTCGAAATTAACTTCACCCCTTGCGATAATCTTTTCAGTTGACCCACGAGGCAGTCAATGAATCGAGAATGAGTAAGAGTTGTTTGGCAAGCTTCAACTTCTTTCTAAGAATATGCATGCCTCGAAAGTTTGACCGTGTTTTGACAACAATCAAAGATACTATGACTCACCATGTTTTGAAAGTTTGGCTGTGTTTCGAAATTGACTTCACACCTTGCAATAATCTGTTCAGTGGATCTACCAGGCACACAATGTATCGAGAATGAGTGAGAGTTTGGAATGATTCAAATTATTGCTAAGATTATGCATGCCTAGAAATTTGATCATGTTTCGAAAACAATCAAAGTGGCTATGGCTCACCGCATTTTGAAATTTTGCATGCATTTCGAAATTTACTTCACACCTTGCAAAAATCTGTTCCTGGACCCATCAGGCAGTCAATGTATCGAGAAGGAGTGAGAGTTTGGAATGATTCAACTTATTGCTAAGAATATGCATGCCTAGAAATTTGACCGTGTTTTGAAAACAATCAAAGAGGCTATAACTCACCGTGTTTCAAAATTTTGGCTGTGTTTAGAAATTAACTTCACACCTTGTGAAAAGCTGTTCAGTGGACCCACCAGGAAGTCAATGTATCAAGAATGAGTGAGAGTTTGGCAAGATTCAAGTTCTTGCTAAGAATATGCATGCCTAGAAATTTGACCGTGTTTGGAAAACAAACAAAGATACTATGACTCTCCGTGTTTTTAAATTTTGCCTGTGTTTCGAAATTAACTTAACCCCTTGCGATAATCTTTTCAATGGACCCACCAGGCAGTCAATGTATCAAGAACGAGTAAGAGTTGTTTGGCAAGATTCAACTTCTTGCTAAGAATATGCATACCTCGAAAGTTTGACCGTGTTTTGAAAACAATCAAAGAGACTATGACTCACCGTGTTTTGAGAGTTTGGCTGTGTTTCGAAATTAACTTCACACCTTGCGATAATCTATTCAGTGGACCTACCAGGCAGTCAATGTATCGAGAACGAGTAAGAGTTTGGAATGATCCAACTTATTGCTAAGAATATGCATTCCTAGAAATTTCACCGTGTTTTGAAAACAATCAATGTGGCTATGGCTCACTACGTTTTGAAATTTTGCGTGCGTTTCAAAATTAACTTCACACCTTACGAAAATCTGTTCACTAGACCCACCAGGCAGTCAATGTATCGAGAACGAGCGAGAGTTTGGAATGTTTCAACTTATTTCTAAGAATACGCATGCCTAGAAATTTGACCGTGTTTTGTAAACAATCAAAGAGGCCATGACTCACCGTGTTTCAAATTTTTGGCTGTGTTTTGAAATTAACTTCACACCTTGCAAAAACCTGTTTAGTGGACCCACCAGGCAGTCGATGTATCAAGAACGAGTGAGAGTTTGGGAAGATTCAACTTCTGGCTAAGAATATGCGTGCCTCGAATTTTGACCGTGTTTTGAAAACAAACAAAGAGACATGAGTCGTGTTTTGAAATTTTGGCTCTGTTTCGAAATTAACTTCACCCCTTGTGATAATATTTTCAGTTGACCCACCAGGCAGTCAATGTATCGACAATGAGTAAGAGTTGTTTGGTAAGATTCAACTTCTTGCTAAGAATATGCATGTCTCGAAAGTTTGACCGTGTTTTGAAAACAATCAAAGAGACTATAACTAACCATGTTTTGAAAGTTTGGTTGTGTTTCGATATTGACTTCACACCTTGCAATAATATATTCAGTGGACCTACCAGGCAGTCGATGTATCGAGAACGAGTGAGAGTTTGGAATGATTCATCTTATTGCTAAGAACATGCATGCCTAGAAATTGGATCATGTTTTGAAAACAATCAAAGTGGCTAAATGGCTCACCGTGTTTTGAAATTTTGCGTGCATTTCGAAATTAACTTCACACCTTGCGAAAATCTATTCACTGGATCCACCAGGCAGTCAATGTATCGAGAACGAGTGAGAGTTTGGAATGATTCAACTTATTGCTAAGAATATGCATGCCTAGAAATTTGACCGTGTTTTGAAAATAATCAAAGAGGCTATGAGTCACTGTGTTTCGAAATTTTGGCTGTGTTTCGAAATTAACTTCACATCTTGCGAAAATCTGGTGAGTGGACCCACTAGGCAGTCAATATATCAAGGACGAGGAAGAGTTTGGAAAGATTCAACTTCTTTCTAAGAATATGCATGCCTCGAAATTTAACCATGTTTTGAAATCAAACAAAGAGACAATGACTCTCCGTGTTTTGAAATTTTGGTTATGTTTCAAAATTAACTTCACCCCTTGCGATAATCTTCTCAGTGGACTCACTAGGCTGTCAATGTATTGAGAACGAGTAAGAGTTGTTTGGCAAGATTCAACTTCTTGCAAAAAATATGCATGCCTCGAAAGTTTGAGCGTGTTTTGAAAACAATCAAAGAGACTATGACTCACCGTGTTTTGAAATTTTGGCTGTGTTTCGAAATTAACTTCACACCTTGCGAAAATGTATTCAGTGGACCCACTACCAGGAAGTCAATGTATCGAGACGAGTGACAGTTTGGAAAGATTCAACTTCTTCCTAAGAATATGCATGCCTAGAAATATAACCATATTTCGAAAACAACCAAAGAGACTATGGCTCACCGTGTTTTGAAATTTTGCGTGAATTTCGAAATTAACTTCACACCTTGCGAAAATATGTTCACTGGACCCACCAGGCAGTCAATGTATCGAGAACGAGTGAGAGTTTGTAAGGATTCAACTTATCGCTAAGAATATGCATGCCTAGAAATTTGACTGTATTTCAAAAACAACCAAAGAGACTATGGCTCACGGCATTTTGAAATTTTGCATGCGTTTCGAAATTAACTTCACACCTTGCAAAAATCTGTTCACTGGACCCACTAGGCAGTCAATGTATCGAGAACGAGTGAGAGTTTGGAATGATTCAACTTATTGCTAAGAATACGCATGCCTAGAAATTTGACCGTGTTTTGTAAACAATCAAAGAGGCCATGACTCACCGTGTTTCAAATTTTTGGCTGTGTTTTGAAATTAACTTCACACCTTGCAAAAACCTGTTTAGTGGACCCACCAGGCAGTCGATGTATCAAGAACGAGTGAGAGTTTGGGAAGATTCAACTTCTTGCTAAGAATATGCGTGCCTCGAATTTTGACCGTGTTTTGAAAACAAACAAAGAGACATGAGTCGTGTTTTGAAATTTTGGCTCTGTTTCGAAATTAACTTCACCCCTTGCGATAATATTTTCAGTTGACCCACCAGGCAGTCAATGTATCGACAATGAGTAAGAGTTGTTTGGTAAGATTCAACTTCTTGCTAAGAATATGCATGTCTCGAAAGTTTGACCGTGTTTTGAAAACAATCAAAGAGACTATAACTAACCATGTTTTGAAAGTTTGGTTGTGTTTCGATATTGACTTCACACCTTGCAATAATATATTCAGTGGACCTACCAGGCAGTCGATGTATCGAGAACGAGTGAGAGTTTGGAATGATTCATCTTATTGCTAAGAACATGCATGCCTAGAAATTGGATCATGTTTTGAAAACAATCAAAGTGGCTAAATGGCTCACCGTGTTTTGAAATTTTGCGTGCATTTCGAAATTAACTTCACACCTTGCGAAAATCTATTCACTGGATCCACCAGGCAGTCAATGTATCGAGAACGAGTGAGAGTTTGGAATGATTCAACTTATTGCTAAGAATATGCATGCCTAGAAATTTGACCGTGTTTTGAAAATAATCAAAGAGGCTATGAGTCACTGTGTTTCGAAATTTTGGCTGTGTTTCGAAATTAACTTCACATCTTGCGAAAATCTGGTGAGTGGACCCACTAGGCAGTCAATATATCAAGGACGAGGAAGAGTTTGGAAAGATTCAACTTCTTTCTAAGAATATGCATGCCTCGAAATTTAACCATGTTTTGAAATCAAACAAAGAGACAATGACTCTCCGTGTTTTGAAATTTTGGTTATGTTTCAAAATTAACTTCACCCCTTGCGATAATCTTCTCAGTGGACTCACTAGGCTGTCAATGTATTGAGAACGAGTAAGAGTTGTTTGGCAAGATTCAACTTCTTGCTAAAAATATGCATGCCTCGAAAGTCTGAGCGTGTTTTGAAAACAATCAAAGAGACTATGACTCACCGTGTTTTGAAATTTTGGCTGTGTTTCGAAATTAACTTCACACCTTGCGAAAATGTATTCAGTGGACCCACTACCAGGAAGTCAATGTATCGAGACGAGTGACAGTTTGGAAAGATTCAACTTCTTCCTAAGAATATGCATGCCTAGAAATATAACCATATTTCGAAAACAACCAAAGAGACTATGGCTCACCGTGTTTTGAAATTTTGCGTGAATTTCGAAATTAACTTCACACCTTGCGAAAATATGTTCACTGGACCCACCAGGCAGTCAATGTATCGAGAACGAGTGAGAGTTTGTAAGGATTCAACTTATCGCTAAGAATATGCATGCCTAGAAATTTGACTGTATTTCAAAAACAACCAAAGAGACTATGGCTCACGGCATTTTGAAATTTTGCATGTGTTTCGAAATTAACTTCACACCTTGCAAAAATCTGTTCACTGGACCCACTAGGCATTCAATGTATCGAGAACGAGTGAGAGTTTGGAATGATTCAACTTATTGCTAAGAATATGCATGCCTAGAAATTTGACCATGTTTTGAAAACAATCAAAGATGCAATGACTCACCATGTTTCGAAATTTTGGCTATGTTTCCAAATTAACTTCACACCTTGCAAAAATCTGCTCAGTGGACCCACCACCAGGAAGTCAATCTATGGAGATGAGTGACAGTTTGGAAAGAATGAACTTCTTGCTAAGAATATGCATGCCTAGAAATTTGACCATGTTTTTAAAACAAACGAAGAGACTATGACTCAGCGTGTTTTAAAATTTTGGCTATGTTTTGAAATTAACTTCACACCTTGCGATAATATTTTCAGTGGACCCTCTACCAGGATGTCAATGTATCGAGAACAAGTGAGAGTTTGGAATGATTCAACTTATTGCTAAGAATATGCATCCCTGGAAATTTGACCATGTTTTGAAAACAATCAAAGATGCTATGACTCACCGTGTTTCCAAATTTTGGCTGTGTTTCGAAATTAACTTCACACCTTGCAAAAATTTGTTCAGTGGACCCACCACCAGGCAGTCAATGTATGGAGATGAGTGAGAGTTTGGAAGATTCATCTTCTTGATAAGAATATGCATGCCGAGAAATTTGACAGTGTTTTGAAAACAAACAAAGAGACTATGACTCACCGTGTTTTGAAATTTTGGTTGTGATTCGAAATTAACTTCACACCCTGCGATAATATTTTCATTAGACCCACCAGGTAGTCCATGTAACAAGAACGACGTAGAGTTGTTTGGCAAGATTCAACTTCTTTCTAAGAATATGCATGCCTCGGAAGTTTGACCATGTTTTAAAAATAATCAAAGAGACTATGACTCCCCGTGTTTTGAAAGTTTGGCTATGTTTCGAAATTAACTTCACACCTTGCGATAATCTGTTCAGTGGACCTACCAGGAAGTCAATGTATCGAGAACGAGTGAGAGTTTGGAATTATTCAACTTATTGCTAAGAATATGCATGACTAGAAATTTGACCGTGTTTTGAAAACAATCAAAGTGGCTATGGCTCATCGCGTTTTGAAATTTTGCATGTGTTTCGAAATTAACTTCACACCTTGCGAAAAATCTGTTCACTGGACCCACCAGGCAGTCAATGTATCGAGAACGAGTGAGAGTTTGGAAGGATTCAACTTATCGCTAAGAATATGCATGCCTAGAAATTTGACTGTATTTCAAAAACAACCAAAGAGACTATGGCTCACCGCATTTTGAAATTTTGCATGCGTTTCGAAATTAACTTCACACCTTGCAAAAATCTGTTCACTGGACCCACTAGGCAGTCAATGTATCGAGAACGAGTGAGAGTTTGGAATGATTAACCTTATTGCAAAGAATATGCATGCCTAGAAATTTGACCGTGTTTTGAAAACAATCAAAGATGCAATGGCTCACCGTGTTCCGAAATTTTGGCTGTGTTTCAAAATTAACTTCACACCTTGCAAAAATCTGTTCAGTGGACCCACCACCAGGAAGTCAATCTATGGAGACGAGTGAGAGTTTGGAAAGATTCAACTTCTTGCTAAGAATATGCATGCCTAGAAATTTGACCATGTTTTTAAAACAAACGAAGAGACTATGACTCAGCGTGTTCTAAAATTTTGGCTGTGTTTTGAAATTAACTTCACACCTTGCGATAATATTTTCAGTGGACCCTCTACCAAGAAGTCAATGTATCGAGATGAGTGCCAGTTTGGAAAGATTAAACTTCTTGCTAAGAATATGCATGCCTAGAAATTTGACCGTATTTCGAAAACAACCAAAGACACTATGGCTCACCGTGTTTTCAAATTTTGTGTGCGTTTCGAAATTAACCACACCTTGCGAAAATCTGTTCACTGGACCCACTAGGCAGTCAATGTATCGAGAACAAGTGAGAGTTTGGAATGATTCAACTTATTGCTAAGAATATGCATGCCTAGAAATTTGACCATGTTTTGAAAACAATCAAAGATGCTATGACTCACCGTGTTTCCAAATTTTGGCTGTGTTTTGAAATTAACTTCACACCTTGCAAAAATTTGTTCAGTGGACCCACCACCAGGCAGTCAATATATGGAGATGAGTGAGAGGTTGGAAAGATTCATCTTCTTGCTAAGAATATGCATGCCTATAAATTTGACAGTGTTTTGAAAACAAACAAAGAGACTATGACTCATCGTGTTTTGAAATTTTGGCTGTGATTTGAAATTAACTTTACACCTTGCGATAATATTTTCATTAGACCCACCAAGTAGTCCATGTAACGAGAACGATTGAGAGTTGTTTGGCAAGATTCAACTTCTTTCTAAGAATATGCATGCCTCGAAAGTTTAACCATGTTTTAAAAACAATCAAAGAGACTATGACTCACCGTGTTTTGAGAGTTTGGCTGTGTTTCGAAATTAACTTCACACCTTGCGATAATCTGTTCAGTGGACCTACCTGGAAGTCAATGTATCGAGAACGAGTGAGAGTTTGGAATGATTCAACTTATTGCTAAGAATATGCATGACTAGAAATTTGACAGTGTTTTGAAAACAATCAATGTGGCTATGGCTCATCGCGTTTTGAAATTTTGCGTGCGTTTCAAAATTAACTTCACGCCTTACGAAAATCTGTTCACTGGACCCACCAGGCAGTCAATGTATCGAGAACGCGTGAGAGTTTGGAATGATTCAACTTATTGCTAAGAATATGCATGCCTAGAAATTTGACTGTATTTCAAAAACAACCAAAGAGACTATGGCTCACCGCGTTTTGAAATTTTGCATGCGTTTCGAAATTAACTTCACACCTTGAGAAAATATGTTCACTGGACCCACTAGGCAGTCAATGTATCGAGAACGAGTGAGAGTTTGGAATGATTCAACTTATTGCTAAGAATATGCATGCCTGGAAATTTGACCGTGTTTTGAAAACAATCAAAGATGCAATGACTCACCGTGTTTCGAAATTTTGGCTATGTTTCGAAATTAACTTCACACCTTGCAAAAATCTGTTCAGTGGATCCACCACCAGGCAGTCAATCTATGGAGACGAGTGAGAGTTTAGAAAGATTCAACTTGTTGCTAAGAATATGAATACCTAGAAATTTGACCGTGTTTTGAAAACAAACAAAGAGACTATGACTCACCGTGTTTTAAAATTTTGGATGTGTTTCGAAATAAACTTCACACCCCTTGATAATGTTTTCAATGGACCCTCTACCAGGAAGTCAATGTATCGAGACGAGTGACATTTTGGAAAGATTGAACTTATTCCTAAGAATATGCATGCCTACAAATTTGACCATATTTTGAAAACAACCAAAGACACTATGGCTCACCACGTTTTGAAATTTTGTGTGTGTTTCGAAATTAACCACACCTTGCGAAAACATGTTCACTGGCCCCACCAGGCAGTCAATGTATCGAGAACGAGTGAGAGTTTGGAATGATTCAACTTATTGCTAAGAATATGCATGCCTAGAAATTTGACCATGTTTTGAAAACAATCAAAGATGCTATGACTCATCGTGTTTCGAAATTTTGGTTGTGTTTCGAAATTAACTTCACACCTTGCAAAAATTTGTTCAGTGGACCCACCACCAGGTAGTTAATGTATGGAAATGAGCGAGAGTTTGGGAAGATTCAACTTCTTGCTCAGAATATGCATGCCTAGAAATTTGACCGTGTTTGGAAAAGAAACAAAGAGACTATGACTCACCGTGTTTTGAAATTTTGGTTGTGTTGCGAACATAACTTCACACCTTGCGATAATATTTTCATTGGACCCACTAGGTAGTCAATGTCTCAAGAACGAGAGAGAGTTGTTTGGCAAGATTGAAGTTCTTTCTAAGAATATGTATGCCTCGAAAGTTTGCCCATGTTTTTAAAACAATCAAAGAGACTATGACTCACTGCGTTTTGAAAGTTTGGCCGTGTTTTGAAATTAACTTCACACCTCGCGATAATCTATTTAGTGGACCTACTAGGCAGTCAATGTATCGAGAACGAGTGAGAGTTTGGAATGATTCAGGCAAAGGGGGATCCATAGGGTCTCCCGTATATGGATAGTGCAAATAGTCATAGAACATGTATCAAGTACTCGGGGCCCACCGGACAAAAGTGAGCGTGGAAGAACCAAATATTAGCTATTGCCCACCGATGCATCTGCATTAGGTATATCTATTCCTAACATTTTAATATCAAGTTGTAATTAAAGTCATGATCATCTCCAACATAAAAAATATGGTAACCTTTTAACTACTGTGGTACTTGACGACATGAAGCAGCACCTGAGCAAGTGACTACGACACGCAAGGCCGAATATCTACCAAACAACAGGTAATACGAGGTGTCCAAGGCAATATAAAGGCTGCAAGGGATATCATAGGTACGAATAGACTAAAGCATCGCAACACAGATAGCAATAAATCAACAAGAGCAAGTAAAGACTATAAACGCAAAATAGGTAGAAAGGGGAAGAATGCTCGCCTGGAAAACACTGCTGAAGGTCCATATCCGAAGAACTTGTCGATACTCGCATCAACTCAACAGCGAAGAACCAAAGCACTAAAAGAAACACCGGATGCACTATTTAATACTACGGCAGAAGATCGGGCATGTTCATGTATGATGTATGACATGACAAAGATGCGATACAACTAGACATTAAGTGGAACCAGGGTCCCGACAATTAATTGGGGGTTCATGTTGTTTAGTTACCCCGCAATTAAATATTGATTTAATAAGTCAAAACATAGCATCGGTTCACTATGCAATTTTAAATGGAGACAATATAAGGCTAATTTGTCCGCGTATGGACTCCATATTTAATTTAGGTGAATCGATGAAATACCCCCAAGCACCCACAATATATATGCAATCATGAAAAATTTAATATGCAACAAGTATATATAGAATTTATAAAATAGGGATAGCGGGCTGGGGTCACACATAGGGGACTCGAAGATCTGGGGTTCCGAGGGTTCGGTTCAGTCTCGATCTTCGAATTCTGGGAAGGAGATCTTGAGGTTGCATGTCGAAGATCTTCGAGTCCGATGTCATCGTCTTTGGTTCCATGTCGGCATACTCAGGCTCCATGAAGTAGAAATTGTGGTGGTGGTTTTCAAGTACCCCTTCAGGATCCCTCGTGTTCATCTATAAGCATCGGGTTTGGTCCTTCGGTAGCAGAGGAGACGAATATCTTGTGATACTCGGGAACAACAGGTGCGCGACACATAAAGCTAGGACAAGCCAACACGCGTGCTAGGCACAGGAGACGGCATAGGACGCGTTGTCTTGCACACAGTTGGTTGATCACTACTGGGAACATAAGGAGTAGCACGGTTTGCCTTTGGAGAGCTCGGGCGCCACGTGCTGGAAGATCATCCAGGAGAAGCATCAGGAGACTGGCTTGCCTGCGAGAACGTCCGCGAGGAACTCGGCGTGACCTTGCGTGAGGAAGCGAAGGGGAGGGCCCACGTGCAGGAGGGAACAAGGAGACTTCCATGGCGAGGTCGACGGCTAGCAGGGCTCGGCGCGTGGGATCCGTGGAGGTAGAGGCCGGAGCAGAGCACGAGGAGGCGGCAGGGTAGACAGGCGCTGACGCGGTCCTGGCGATGCTCGGGGGGAAACACGGGGGTCGCAGCTCTAGTGAGGTTGCAGGCTCGGGTCGAGCGGCGGCGGGGAACGCGGACAGGCGGCCAATGCAGGGTGAGGTGGAGGCAGCCGGAGGAGTTCCACTGCAGCGCTGCAGGAAGGCCGAGCTCCAGCGCGAGCTCGAGGAGACGGTGAGGAGGGGGAGTAGCGGCGGCGAGGAGGGGGAGTAGCCGGTGGAGTTCCAAGAGGAACGGCGCAGGCGGGCGCCCCTGGCGCGGCCTGCGGACGAGGAAAAGAGCGGCGGCGGCCCAGGGAGCTCCTGGTGGCGACGAAAGAGGGCGAGGCCCAGGCGGCGGCGTGCGCGGGGATGCCGGCTCGCTGGCGGCGGCTGTGGGCGTGGTGATCTCGCGGGGAAGAACGCGGTAGGTGGGGACGATGGGGAGACGAGGGAGGGGATCGCAAGACTGGAGAGCGGGTCGTGGTGGGCCGGGTCATTGGGTAGTTGTCGATCAGGGAGTGCAGCGGGGTCCTGGCGTGCGTGCAGGTTTCTGTGTGTGAGGCATGCAAGATGCAACATGACAGGGCGTGCGGTGGACTGCGGCGGCGGGCAGGTGGGTTGGTGTGTGCGTGGTCTAGTTAGGTTAGGGTTTTTCCAGCCGGGTGGTAGGCTCCCGGTACAAAATAGTTTGTTTGTTTATTTATTTGTTTTATATAATAAGACTTCTATAAATAGTTTTTAGATAAATAAAAGATTAGGAAAAAATCAGGGTTTTATAATTAAAATAGAGACTTAGAAAAATAATTTTAGGCAAACAAATGCAGATGACATGACGATGCTCAAATGCAATGTGACATGATGACATGAGCATGCTATCATGATGATGCACAAAGTAGTAGACAATTCAAGCGATTTTTTAGTACTGGTTTTATCAGGGTGCTACATTCTCTCTCCTAGCATCACGCGTGCCTAGCTGTGCCGCCACTGTCTGCGCACGCGCTCGCCGCGCCGCACGACGTGCGCGACTCGCACGAACAGCAGCGTCCGCCGCGACCTCTCTATTCTTCAAGGAGCCCCGACCACTACGATCCACCTCCGGCGAAAAATCCTAAATAAATGTTGTAGACCAAGACACCCTCTCCACTTTTCGTTTTTGCGCCGCAACTTTTTGTCCTTCCGTTGCGCCGCAAACCTCGCCGAAACTCGCCGTTGTCTTCAGTTTTCTTCTGAGATTTAGAGAAACGGCGCCGCAGTTTGAGTCAGCCGTCACTGACCCTTTTGCTTATAGCCCCCCAGTCGTTCGTAGCGTCACACCGTGGTCCAAAATGATGGCCCACATGGCAGCCACCCGTGCAGCTTCGGGCCCGCTGATCAGTGACGATGGGTAGCCTCATCCCGCGTGGAAAAAGTCTGAAGCACATGAGTTTTTTCCAGCGCAGTGCTCAGTCAGTATGGGCCCGCTGGTCAGTGTCTGAGGGTTGATTTGGAGCGAGTATAAAAAGTTTCCAGGTATTTTCTAAACAATAAAAATTCCAAAAATTGAATTAATTCAAATAAATTTATATCTTTTTAAGTATTTCAAATTTGACAAAATTTCCAAAATGAAAAGTGGTTAAAATTTAAATATAAATTCAAATACAAATTTAAATTTGACTAGAGTCAACCCTAACTATTCAAACCTATGACATTTGACCCTTCTTTTGAATTATTTCTATTTAATATAATAATTTTAAATTCATAAGTTCAAATTTTACAAATGATATATGTTTTCTAATCAGAAAAATGTGAGGAATTCAAATATGTCATCCAAAATAATTTTTGAGCAATTTAAAATTTTGAAATTATTTAAATGCCAATAAATGTCTTTTCTTAATAAATCTATAACTTTGATTCCGTAATTCCAAATTCGACAAATAATATGTCTAAATCCATCAGTGCGACGAGCCTGTTCTGATTATGCATTACATGATATGAATTGAAGCATGCATCATATAAAAATTATATAATCAGAACTGTTTATGGGAGTAAAATGTTCCAAAATAAATTAATAAAGTGCATTATTATTGTTTCCACACCTGACCCATGCGATGCTATCTTATACCATGCAATTGTGCATCATTCCATCATGGCATACCTTGTTTGCTTGATGCATATGAATCATATGGTCATGCAATGTATTTATTTCAGCCTTGCGTGTTTGGTTTTTATCTGGATAGACATTGAGCAAGGAGCATACCAGGAGTCTCAAGAGTATTATCTAGATCCTTCTTATTCTGCAATTGAACTACCAGGCAAGAAATTCCCCATGCTTGCATACATATAGTACCTATGCTTCTATCTTACTCTTGCATCATGAAGTCGCAATTGCATTAAATTGAATCCCAAGTATTGCATAGCCTTTACTTTTAAACTCTACTGAAGCTTGACCTCAATCCCATGAGCCATTGCTGTAGGAGTTTTTTGAGTCATGCAGTCATAGAATTGCATGTGTAGGGTTTGTGCGAGTCTTTAGATAACCAGGTACCTAAACAACTTAATTTGAGTAGTAATGGGATAACTAATGAAAGAGGCACTGGTGGGCATTATCTGTTATTTGGTTCTTTAAGCTCACTGGTGTCTCGTAGTACCCTGAGTACTTGATTCTTGTTCCTTGACTATTCACACTATCCACATACGGGAGACTCTATGGACCCCCCCCCCCCGTCGCCTGAGCTTGATTCGCACTTTATTACTTGAGTCCACAAAGTAGTTTGGGGGTTTATTACTATCATGTACTTATGCCATGCTTTACTGATTTATTTACGATTGCGCGTGGAACGCCAATACTATTTTGGAATGCGGAGTGTTTTCGCGATATCGAGAATCCCAATCTCACTTTCGGGTTCCTAGTCGTTTATATCCATTGACGCAAACCTTGGGTCCATCTCTGAGCCGGCCAACTTCGTTGCGGGTAGCTTAGTGGGGTGGCCCCCTAAAATGATTTATGAATCCTATGAATGCATTGTCGTGAGGCCTCTTGTGTTTTATTTGATTCTTCCCAAGGTTGATCATGTGTGTGTTTCTATTTGTGCACCCCTACAGTGTAAATCTTTCTGAAAGTCGTGTCCGCGGTTATAGACGACTTGGAGCACAGTTTCTCAATCATAGACAAGCATAACTAAAGTACCGCCTTTAAATGACTAAGACATGACTAGTAAATAGTGCAACACTCATGGAATGGTTAATAAAATTTCCAATAGATGGCGAGCGATATTTATTTATATTGCTTATATAACTGTTGTTATTAATTAACGAGCGCTCATCGATATTTGGTTGGGCGGATGTGTAGAGTGTCTCTATAGAAATTTGTAGATATTATCTTTCACTGCAATTGCATCACCCCCAGGTTGTTCCTTTTAGAAGCATTAAGCCTCGTTGACTACCCCTAGGGTCTCACACAATAAATATTTGGTTCAGATGGACATGTATACTCTCAGGAAGGTTACTGGGTTGAGGAGATGGATGATGGTGGCAACAACAGTCCGGTGTAGAGATTCCGGAGATGGATATCCATGAGATCTATGGGCGCGATGTGCTTATGTTCAGGGCATCTTATGCCAATTTTATTCTTATCCATACTCAAATCATGTTTTCACTTCCGCTTGATACTCTGTTGCATGATGTATGAGGAGATATCCTAAACTATTATTAAATCTAGGATATTTGGATCTTGTCATATGGCATTGAATTATTTCTGTTTCTATTGTTTTAGATGGTGTGACTCTGATGTCTATTGTAAGTCGCTGACATACATACTCATTTGTGTATGTTATGGTCATGTTACCTGTCGATTACATTGATCGCTCTAGTCCTGATGTTCTAAAAGTGGGTGGGATGGTTGGCCAGTACCATGCCCTGCTCCACGAGGTGGGCCTACTGTGTGTGGCTGCTCGGCCCCACGGTAGTACGTCCTATCCACTTTTGGTTCATCCAGGCTTGAGCTTAGAGCATAAGGTCCGAGGTATTACATGCAACAGCTTCGGTGGTAGGAGCAGGAGGTGGTACAGCTGCAGTAGGAGCAGACAAACCAGCAATATGGTTTCCCGCAAGTGGGACATGTCGGGAAAGTCCCAACTGGTCGGGTAAACGCCGCTGAGGACGTGGTGCAGTAATAGGTGCAGGTGCAGGTAACCTGTTTAGGACCTCTTGAAACTTGGCGACGAGCTGGTCGTTGAAGGATTTCTCTAGACCTTCTATCTTGTCAATGGTTTTGTTGAGCTTGAGGTCAACATCCTCTAGTATTGAATCAACATCTTGCACACGCCCTACCAAAAGCTTGATGAAGTGACCATGCATCTCTTCATTCATCATGTTTGTCGGTTCAACATGTATATCTACCATGGTTAGTCCTTAAAAGCACAGGTGTATATTCCTACGAGTATGGAAATATGGTGGAAGCACGCGTAATTCGTCGAGTAATATACAAAGCTCTTAAAAGTTCTTGCCAAATAGGAGGAAAAAGGTGATGTACAACCGCAAGGATCAGTAGATCCAGAGATTGAAATGAGCGATTACCAGGAGACGACACAACGCACATGGAGAAATCTGTGGAGCTCTAGAAAGGCTTAGCAAAGGAGGTTAGCAATTATCAAAATAGCAATGCAAAGCTAAAAAGATGCTCAACAACGGTATTGTGTTGGTCCTAGGCTAGACCATACTAGAACGTGAGCCTAGAGCACTAACGATGTCACGACGCGGCACAGCGAATAATGGTGTGATGATATGGTGTCCTGAAAAGCGAACCGACATGTCCAAAATCACTATGATGGTGAGTGTCTCAAACTGATCTATGGGGTCTAAAAATAGGATAGCCCCGAAATGTTTTTGTCGAAGTTTTTTTACCGTTCTTCGAAAAGCGCACAGGGGCAAAAAAAGTCGCTATAACAGCCGATGGAGAAAAGTGATCCCCAAGGCCAAAAAGTAGTCTAGCCAGAATTTTTTTTAGAGTTCAGAATTTTGTTTGCTCTCCGTGACTTGCGGCCAGAACTTTAACTTAGCCAAATTAGATTACAACATGGAACAATATAGAAGGAAAGAAATTATAACAAGGAAATAACAACTCTACTAGGACTCATGCCGCGATAGGAAAATGGGTTGGATTCGTGTCATGGTAGGAAGGCGGTGGCGGAGACTAGTACTCGAAACTCTAAGGGATGAGACGCGAAGACCAGCAACTCGATGCGACGATGCAGGCACAAATTCAACGATGCAAAACTGAAAAGGCAATGAAAGGCGGAGATTAGTGATGGGATAGATCTAACTCTAATTGTATTTTTAGCTTTTCCCTAGGTTATAGGTAAAACAGATCTATACTAGAAAAACTGTAAATCTCACCAAGCAACCAGAAATCTAATACCACTTGATAGGGCAAAGGTATCCGATCTTTCGATGAGATGATGATAGTCAACTTGGGTAGAGTCCGGGCTTGACGATCCGACGACATGTGCGAGCAAGATCCCCAATGCAATTTCTAGGACAATCTCCTAGTGGTTACTTCTCTTGCAGAAGCACAATCACTCTGTCCAGCGAAGGTCTTAATTACTACCTGAAATCTGGAACATATAAGAACTAATATTGCAATCAAGTTATTGTGAATATAGATGAAAGCTTTATTGAAAATAGTGGTATCCTGAATAGGTGCGAAGTATGGTAGGTCTCTGCGACACTCATGCCTTGGCGAAGTTGTAATGAGGGCTAACTTTTAGTCTAAACAAAATCCGAGTCTAAAAGTGACGGCTACGGGGGTATTTAAGGAGGAAAAGGGGTTTCGGCCAGCCAAGAACCCAATCCTAGAAGCCCTTTTCCCCTCAAAGTGAATCGATTCATAACTGCCTTTCGAGCACAACCATTTCGAGCACAACCAATATATATTAGAACCCCCTTTACCTGCCGAAGCACTTCTTGGATCTGTCAATTCTGTTATGGCCAGAGTCCTACTCATAGCGATCTCGTAGAATTGGGAGAAGCCGTGGGTGTTATTGCGGGTCAATCAATTGGGGAGCCCGGGACTCAACTAACATTAAGAACTTTTCATACTGGCGGAGTATTCACAGGGGGTACTGCCGACCTTGTACGATCCCCTTCGAATGCAAAAATCCAATTCACTGAAAATTTGGTTCACCCCACACGTACCCGCCAATATGGACTCTAAAAAGTGCCTAATTTAATTCCTACGAAAATAACAAGGGCCTAGCCCAAAATAAAGGTGACGCAACACCATATTAAGCTATGGACGAATCTGTGAAGTATAATTCTTGAATATTTCGTCCAAGTCTTCAATCATCATTATAATGGCTTCAAAGTTCTGAAATCTTCACTTGTGGCGTCCTCTTCAATCCTCATATGCTTGCTGCCATCTTCATGCATGATCATGCTCCAATGCTTGTCCCTCTCATCTGCTAGGTCCATCATTCCTAGGAGTAACAAACACATCTGATTTAGGCATCATCATATTCTCATATATGTGAGGAATAGTTCCTAGAAACGAATGTAGCTAATAGTTAAGTTGTTTGGCACGAGCTCGAGTGATCGGTCCTTGTATTTATGTAGCTATAGGTACAACGGTTGTATCAATAGATGGGATGTCCTCATCAGGTCACTAACCACATACAACAAACAACGGAAGGCAATTTATGCTATTAAGTATAGCAAACTTACCAAATGGCCTAAGAGGCCTGGAGCATAACGATGATGACCCAATCCATAGATCCCAAACTACCGCCTGGGAACCCCAAGCTATTCGTTGATGTCGATGTCGATGTTGTAACGAACTCATCTTCTATGGTAGAACTTACTCTACGGTCAAAGTATCAACAAAGCAAGGCTGAGTACAGGGTGTACTCCACAAGAATTATGTCTGGTGGAGTTAATTTGCATAAATCCATCTTTCTCTATAAAACAAGGAGTAGAAGTTCAACTAATTGGAACATTTAAAAGGGTATAAGAGAGTGATATCTCTAGATTTAAGCATCTTTTGATATCCACCAAATATTTATCAGCTAAGCCTATCAACTAGGATCACCCCCTCGACCCCCCCCCCCCCCCCCGAGAAAGCATGCATTAACACACTTTTCTTGTGAAGTTTTATGATTAGGTTATTCTTCTCTATGATCTTTGAATCCATTCCCAGGTCGTCCATCACCACGGACACAGATTTTTGAAAAGATTAAAACCCTGCAGGGGTGTACAACTTTACCCACACATACCAACCAACTATTAATTCCATATGATTAGCCCTCTTTATTGGAAGTCCGACAGAGGGTGGTTGACCATGACCTTTACCTTGCTGTCGCGGAGACCATGAGTCATGCCCTAAGGAGATGCTTCCATAATGGGTCGAGTCCCAAAGTCGGCCCCTAGAGTTGTGCACGGGGATAGAGATTATGACAGTCGTGCATTTCTTGTTCCTGGCTATGCCCTACTTGTTGTGAATGCACCTCGTTCACCGCCTTCATCAGAACATCCAAGATGCATATGCCAAATGGAACACGTGAACTATGTGACTCATGGAATCTACTAGGCAAGTTAGTTGGTCAAGAGGGCTTCTAGGCCCCTGTGAGCTGTATGCTCGTCTTGGTTCAAGAGGCAAGAACTTAGGTCCTAGTTGTGGAATGTATGGTACTGCAAAAACACCAACCCACTGTGGCCTCCCATACAAAGTTTAGCATGTTCAACTTATATCTTTGATCATACCACGTCATCCTATGATACTAGGTTCATTCGTAGCTCTAATTTATCAACCGGATGGACCAACGGTAACAACTAAGCATGGCTAAGTACAATGGATATAACAACTCTAGAAACACTCACAAAGCCAAACCCTAGTTATGCTAGGAGAAGTGGAGAAATTTAGGCTACAAAAGGTGACATGCATCAGATAGGATAACTCTATCTATCGGTAAAAGACATTGGAATCGTATGCAACATGGCAAGAATTGAAATACTTTGGAATTATAGGATTCATATGTACGGTGGAGCTATTCTTGCCTTGTTCGTTGATAACCAAAATAGAACTTCAGTATCCTTATGCTTGGCTCGTTCGTCCATGATCAATATTGTTCCACTTTGTCGTCAATGTCAGTCTCGAACTCAAACTCTACCGAGAAGAACCAAACACCATAAAAGAAAGAAAATAATAGACAACACATGGCATGTATTCAATGCAAACAAGGATGATGACATGACATTTTAATGCTTTCAATGTAGAGCTAGAATAAGGTCACCAAATTAAAGGAGTTGAAATTCACAAATTATAGCATTCTAATAAACCCCATATTTAAAGAAAGTTTTTGAATTTATCTTTGACTAATAGTATTGTAATTGATTCAAACATGCATGATTTTGACTTACAAAGATTAAACTTAGTGTTATGAACATTTTGATATCTCATTTGTGTTTTTCATAGTTAGTATGAATTAGCTATGATTTTTACAAGTTTAATTTATTTTCTGAAAAAGGAAAACAGTAGAATACGAAAATAGTCCATTAAACTCTCTAAATTGGTGTTACAAACTTTTTAGACAACACTTAGTTGCGAGCGTTCAGTAAGTATAAACATCACACTAAATTGTGGACACAACAGCTTATAAGCTGATAGCTTCCTAGGTTGTAGCTCCTCTTCTAAAAACCTAAATATTTGTCGTGAACTACAACTAGCCTTCTTATTACTCTCATCTTTCTGTTTATTGTAGGATTTCGAAAATTCCATGGTTCGGTTTGGAAGAAATTTGCACAACAGGAAAGGAAGTTTCAGTGGAGATGGACGTTGCAAACAATTGATCCTTTTAGAAAAAAGAACTTGATGGGTACACGGCTGAACAAGAGATTCTAGGATACTTCAGAAGTGTATATGTACATGGATGAATCCTAATAGACCACTGAAGTACAAAGCTACCTCCAGCAAATAGAAGAATTATTTTACCAAACTGTTTAGCAAGATGAAACAAATGACACTCCATCTTTCTTCAGACTAGAAGGTTTTACTGCATCTCTTTCTCTTGATAGAAGTTTTAGGAAAAAGTTGTAGCTCCATTCCTGAAACCTTAACTGATAACAATTTCAGAGTACAAGTTCAAAAGGTAGCTATACTCGATGCAGCCCGTCCTACATACGTTCCTACATCTACACCACCAAGTCCCCCAAGTGGACCAATGACTCGAGCCCGAGCTAAACTACTACAAGCTAAGGTTAACTCGCTCCTCTCCTCATGTGACTTTGATACATCCTTGGATGGATTACTACTTCATGCAACTACATTGTGCATTATCAGCTATGAAGCTCCCACGGATGAAGTACAAGGAGCAGGACGAGAAGAAGAAGTTGCTGGAGCTGAAGCCCTGGAGTCTCCAGCCCTGAAGCCGGAGTCTCTAGCCACCAACCCCGAAGTCTCTGGCCTGGACTCCGGACCAGTCTCTGGACCCCTCGCTGGAGCGTTCAGTACACCCCCACAAAGTCTTTACCGGAGAGCATCGCCACCCCCAGAGTCTCCGCGTACCCCGGAGTCTCCAGCCTAGCTACCATGGAGTTTCCGGCCTTCGACCCTCGAGTTTCCACCCTAGGACTACGGCCACGACTCCGGACCCCTCGCTGGAACTCTTTGTATGCCGCTCGGAGACCACCCCGGAGTCTAAGCTCCACCCCAAAGTTTCCGATCACCCCGGAGTCTCCAGCCCCCTGATCCCGAAGTCTCCGGTGTAAGTCATCCAGGCGTGTAAAATCCTTTTGGGCCTTTGGCCCATATAACCCCAAATCCGTCCAGACTTTACACTTTATTACCTAAACTACCCTTGAACTAGTGGCTGGCCTATATATAGTCCCCCACCTCTATTGTAAACCCTAGGCATGATATTTGGAACTAGTGGACACCCTTGTGGATCTATCTAATTCTTGCCTCATGCTCCTTGATTGAGGAGCACCCAAATATCACAACCCTCGTTGGAGTTTGCATTGTTCCTCCCTCATTGTACAAGGCCTAGGCATCGGAGTCCCTTTGCCTAGATGTCACGATCTCACCGAGTCTCCCTACTCGGCATGTTGGTTCGAGAGAGTCCTCCGCCCAACGACGATCCTAGGGATTGCGCCGGACCAGTCACCGTCGGCGTGAGCTATTAGTGTGTATCGTGGTTTTGCGTGAGTGTGTTCATCGTGTTCTTCGTGCGTGAGTTCATCGTGTTCATCCCTCCTCTCCTTCCCCCGCACTTCCCCCTCGATTTGAAAGGGATTCGTGAAAGGTCGGGCCACCTTCAAGGTTGACCCTCAACATATTGGTATCAAGAGCTTCGTTTCTCACGAATTCCCCCACAAATTTTTCTTCTATCTACCAAAAATTCGAAAATCCCCAAAAAAGAGCCCCAAATTTTCCTTTGGATCGATCTCTTGATTTGGAGTGTTATTTGTGGTTTTGATCCGACCAAACCTTGTCTTAGGTGTTGGTCCAGCTCTATCCTGCGCTTTCCGAGCCCAATTTGGCCAATTTTTCACGGATTTAAGGCCCCAAGGCGTGGATTTCCGCTCAAGAACACGAGGAAGTGGAGCAGAGACTCCGACACCGGAGTCTCCGGCCTCAACCCCCAGAGTCTTCGGTATAAGACCCCGGAGTCTCCGGCCCGACGCCTGCTTTGTCCAGATTTTGCCTCTTTGACTGTTTTGGCTAATTTTACCTACTGTTTGTGTTCCGTGTGTGTGTCGTTAGCTAACAACAAGCTTCCACATCAACAACTTCCGCGCTCATCGACACCACAGCCCATGAACATCATCCCGCACCACCGACGCTAAGTTCATCATCACTAACAAAGGTATACCTTGCGTCACCTTATTAACCCCTATCTTCCTTTGTGTGTACCAATCCCACAAGCGTGGCTCTTCTTGTGTTTGCTTGAGCATTATGCATTTGTCCTTGGATAGTGAGAGTGCAATAGCAATAGAAGAGAGATTTGGTAGCATCAAGGCAGAGCAAAAAAAGATACAAAAGGAAAATAAAAATAGTCTCCCATAGCAAAAGAGAGTCTCAAAGCTTATAAGAAAGAGAGAAAGAAGAGCGCCAAAGGCAAGTGCGCAAATCCGTTGCTCATTTTTCTTCTTTGCAAACGATCCATGGTCTCTCCTTGCATTGGCACGATACCAAGCGTAGTCTTCGTTAGGATATTTTGTCTGCTCATTTTCATAGTCGTGTCAATCCCATCAATCTCCACATGTGTGTATATAGTCGTAGGTTCCCGTCACCACTTTTGAGTTGTTGACCTTTTGCCTTTGACTTGAGTTTTGTTTGGATTTTACCCACTTTTGACTATCACTTTTCTTTTGGTTGGATCTTTGGCATTCCACAATCCTAACCTACCACCAAAAGGTTTTGAGATTTAATTCTTTCTTTAGTGTGAGCTTTCTTTGCGAATTCACTTTACACGCTTATAGCTCTCACTTGTGGTTTCTAGTTCGATGCAATCCCCAAGGTGAGATACAAGGCTAACACCACCATATTCCACTTACATATACAATCCTTGTGTGTTTTGCATGATGGATAGGCACGGTGAGTCGAGCCAACCACCTCCCCAAGGAGAAGAACATGGACCGTACATGACGCGCGCAAGTCACTACATCATCCTACAAGAGTTCTGTGAATGTTGCCACGCTTTGGAGACACGACAAGATGAACAATTTAGCGAGATGAAAGCCAAGTTCAAGAACATCGACAACCTCTTCGATGTCCTCGAACGACAAATGCATGCAATGCATCACAACTTTGGCCATCAAAATGAAGCGCTCCAACGCTCCGTCACCAAAACAAATGACAAGCTTCGACTCCTCATCGACGGAATGGCAAGACCGCGTTCAAGCGCATCAAGCTCTTCCAGCTCATCACGTCACCGTTCTCCTCTTTGTCAAGATCGTCATCCAAGTGCTCTAAGATGCAATGCTGCCCCCGTGGTTGAAGATGGAAGCACTTCGAACTATGTACCTTCACCATGGCACACAACAACGTCAAGCTATGATGGTGATTTCTCCTCAAGGGCCCAAGCAAGGCGCGAAGGACAACATCATCAAGCAAGGGCTCTAGTGATCCAACAAGCGAACCATAAGTGCAACCACAAGTCCACCACCACCGTCTACAACACATACTTGACACAACAAGTGATGACTCCAACTTAGAGGATCAAGCTCGTCACCAACATGAAGCTCTCCAAGATCCTCCTCCTCGTTATTGCCGCCATGAACGTCCGCACCGACACCATGGTCATCACAAGGCGCATCCTCCACCACATCAAAACATGGAGCGTCAAGTGGTACAAGTTGAGCGACACCCACCACGTCATGAGGCTCAAGACCATGATCTTCGCCATGAGCCCCAAGTGCCTAACCCACAACAACAACCGAGGAACGAGCCTCCTCTTCATCCACAACAACCTCAAGAGGCTCCACCTCCTCATGATCCTCGTGAGTCCTGAGCACCTCCTCCTCGACAACAACCACGCCAAGAGCAAGAGCAAGTTCCACCACCTCCAAATGCGGCTCCTCAACCACAAGAACATCAACAAGCCCAACAAGATCGTCGCAATGATTGCATGGAAGATCAAGATCGTCATCACCATGGCAACAACCGCAACCGTGGCCGCAATGATGAAGAAACCTTCGGCAAGCTCAAGTTCATGATGCCCAAGTTCACTAGTTCAAATGATCCTGAAGAATATCTCTCATGGGCACTCAAAGTCGACAAGATCTTCTGCATGCACAATTATAGCAACGAGAAGATGGTCGCCATGGCATCGCTGGAATTTGATGATTACTCCAACCTTTGGTGGGAACAAGTTCAAGTTGCTCGGGATGCAAGAGAAGAGCCCCCAATCACAACTTGGCATGACATGAAGGCTTATATGAGATCCCGCTTTGTTCCTTCGCACTACACACGAGACCTCTTCAACAACCTTCAATCGCTGCGTCAAGGGACAAAGACCATGGAAGAATACTTCAAGGAAATGGAGCTCAACATGATTCGCGCCAATATTGAAGAGAGCAAGGAGCAAACTATGGCACATTTTCTCATTGGCTTGAACCATCCAATCAAGCGCATCATCAAGTTCCAAACATACAACAAATGGTTGAGCTTGTGCACATTGCAACAAAGGTCGAACGTCAAGTGCAAGAGGACATCAAGTACAACAAGCCAAATACGTACTTCACCTACAAGCAAGCGTCAATCACTACGCCAACAACCTTCAATGGTAGCTCCTAAAGTACATCCAAGCCTTCCTTCAAGCCCACACTTCCTCAAGGAAAGCTGCCCCCAAGTGGCAAGTATACAAAGGACTCCACACCTTTCAATGGCGAATGCTACAAGTGTGGAGGAAAAGGACACAAGTCAGCCGAGTGTGGAAACAAGAAATTTTTGTTCATCCATGACAAAGGAGACGAAGAGTACTTGAGTGAAGATGAATTTGATGCCCAAGTCAAGGAAGCAATGACTAGGCAACGAGTGGAAGATGACCAAGAACTCCTCATGTGTTAACATGACGCAAGTCCATCGCTTGTTGTCACAAGGATCTTGACCACTCAAGCATAAGAGCATAAAGACCAACACTCAAATATCTTCCAAACACGAGCCAACATCAATGGAAAATCTATCAAAGTGATCATCGATGGAGGGAGTTGCCACAACCTTGCTAGCACCAAGTTGTGTGAGAAGCTCAACCTCACCCTCCATCCACACAGCACCCCCACCACGTGCAATGGCTAAGTGACCAAGGGTCCATGAATATCAAGCACACCATCTCGGTAACCTTCTCTATTGGCACATACAAAGACACGGTGGAGTGTGATGTACTCCCAATGACGGTTTGCCACATGTTGCTTGGTTGACCATGGAAATTCGACAAAGGTACTCTACATGATGGTCACGCCAATGTTTACACCTTTAAGTGGATGAACAAGACATGTGTTTTGCAACCAATGACTCCTAGACAAATATTTACGGGCAATGCAAAGGCTTTAGCAAGGGCGCAAACCACAACACAAACTTGTCAGAAGAGCGGTGAGCGAGAGAACCACATCATAGTGAGTGAGAGCCACAAGCCAAAGTTGAGTGAAAAAACTAAGAGTGTTCTCCTTGCCACCAAAAGTGAGATGAGGGATGTGTGGAACAACCCATCCATCTTGCACTATATCCTCATTTGCAAGGGCTAGAGCAAGGAACTAATGACTTAACCAATGTTCCCCCATCTTTGATGAGTGTTTTGCAGGAATTCAAACATGTGTTCCCGAAGAGCTTCCTCATGGACTACCTCCTCTTTGCGTAAAAGAGCATCACATTGACCTTATCCCTGACGCTTCTCTTCCAAACCGCACTGCCTACCACACGAAGGAGACGAAGGAGATCGAATGTCAAATCAACCAACTAGTCTCCAAAAGTTTGATCCAAGTAAGCACTAGTCCGAGTGCGGTACCTGTGATTCTTGTTCCAAAAACGGATAATACGTTGCGGTTATGCATGGACTGCCATCTAATGAATGCTATCATCGTGCGTTATCGACATCCTATACCACATCTTGATCATATGCTTGATGAGTTGTGTGGAGCCACTATTTTCTAAAAAATTGATCTTTGTAGTGGTTACCATCAAATATGCATGGCGGAAGGCGATGAGTGAAAAAACGCCTTTAAGACCAAACTTGGTCTCTATGAATGGTTGGTCATTCCCTTTGGCTTATCTAATACCCCATCCACCTTCATGCGCCTTATGAATCATATCTTGTGTTCTCTCATTGGAAAAAGAGTTGTTTTCTATTTCAATGATATACTTGTTTATAGCAAGTCACTTGAGGACCATGTTACACATGTCAAGGAAGTTTTGCAAATCCTTCGACATGAAAAGCTCTATGCTAATCTTCCCAAGTGCACTTTTGCTAAAGACAGGTTAATTTTTCTTAGAAAAGTCTTTCTTAAAATGGCATTGAAGTTGATGTTTCTAAAGTGAAGGACATACGAGATTGGCCCATTCCCACAAATGTGAGTGAACTCAGAATTTTTCATGGGTTGGCCGGTTTCTACCGTCGCTTTGTGAAATATTTTTCCAACATTGCTTGTCCTCTCAATTAATTGACCAAAAAGAATGTCACCTTCGTGTTTGGCAAAGCACATCAAAAAGCTTTTGATGAACTTAAAAAGAGGCTCATCGAAGCACCTCTTCTTGCATTACCGGATTTCACAAAAACTTTTCAGATAGAGTGTGACGCTAGCGGTATTGGCATTGGAGGAGTCCTTATGCAAAATGGACATCCTATTTCCTACCATAGCGAGAAACTTGATGGTGCTTGCCTTAACTATCCAATTTATGACAAAGAGCTTTTTTCCTTAGTTCGTGTTCTTCAAGTTTGGCAACACTACCTTTGCCCAAATGAATTTATCATACATTCTGACCATGAGTCGTTGAAATATCTCAAAGGCCTAGCCAACTTGAGCAAGGGACACACTAAGTGGGTTGAGTTCATGGATATTTTTCCGTACATTGTCAAGAACAAGAAGGGCAAAGATAATGTAGTTGCGGACGCTTTGTCTCGCAAGCACACAACCCTTCTTACTCGACTTGAAGTAAACGTGTTGGGTCTCGATGAAATAAAAACTTTGTATGCTTCTGACCCATTCTTTGAACCAACTTTGTATGCTTCCGACCCATCCTTTGAACCAATCTAAATAAGGGATTTATATATAAACAAAACAAGATTTGCATTCTGAAGTCGTCTCTTCAACTTTTGCTTCTCCAAGAATCTCATGGTGGAGGCCTCATGGGTCACTTTGGCCATGACAAGACATTCGACATGCTCTCCACTCACTACTTTTGGCCCAAGATGAAGCGCGACATGGAATGCTACGTCCAATGATGCACTACATGTGTTCAAGCTAAGTCGCAAGCTAACCCTTATGGTATTTATATGCCATTGCCTATTCCTCATGCACCTTGGTCCAACATTAGCATGGATTTTGTGTTAGGATTGCCTAGGTCTAAGCATGGTCATGATTATATATTTGTCATTGTGGATCACTTTTCCAAAATGACACACTTCATACCATGCCATAAGACCGATGATGCTTCACATATTGCCATTTTTTTAGGGAAATCATCCATCTTCACGGTGTGGCAAGAACAATCGTTTCCGACCGCGACGTCAAATTCATGAGCTACTCCTCGAAGAACCTCATGGCCAAGCTCGGTGTCAATCTACTAATCTCTTCCGTATCGCATCCTCAAACCGATGGCCAAACCTAAGTTGTCAACCGAAGCCTCGGGACTCTCCTTCGTGTGTTGATCAAGAAAAACCTCAAGGATTGGGAGGAATGCATTCCCCACGCCGAGTTCACCTACAATCGAGCCAAGCACTCTACAACCAAGATGAGTCCCTTCATGATCGTCTACAGTTTTGAGCCCCTCACCGTGCTTGACATCCTACCGCTACCTCTTCATGAGCATGATACGTTGCTAACGTATCTATAATTTTTGATGTTCCATGCTTGGTTTATATCTACTTTCTTATGTTTTGTCCACACTTTGGAGTATTTTTATACACTTTCTTGGACTAACTTATTAACAAGATGCCATAGTGCCAGCTTCCTATTTTCTGTTGTTTTTGGTTCTAGGAAAGTCAGAAAATGAATATTCTAGGAATTGTACAGGACAAAAGCCAAAGTCAATATTTCACCGAGGGGGTGGTGTGGCCGGCCTAGGGCACCCCATCGGCCTCCCCTTTCGCCTATATATTTCCTCTGATACAGAAACCCTAAGTACCCGATCAAAATTCCACGAAAGAGTCTATAGCCGCCCTATCTCCATCCCTAGATTAGGAGGGATCTGAAGCTCTTACCGGCACCCCGTCGGAGGGGAGAATTCACCCTAGAGGCCTTGTTCATCACCATGCAAGCCTCTGGCCTGATGCGTGAGTAGTTCATCCTTGGACTACGGGTCCATGTAGTGGCTAGATGGTTGGTTCTTCTCCTTTGTGCTATCATGTTTAGATCTTGTGAGCTCCATTCATGATCAAGATCATCTATTTGTAATCATACATGTTGTGTTTGCAGGGATCCGATGGATATTGAGATGCTATTTCAGATTGATTATTGATTCTATCATGTCTTTTTTATTTGTGATCTTGCATGCTTTCCGTTGTTAGTAGCTATCTTGGCCGAGTAGATGCTAGCAACTCCAAGAGGGAGTATTTATGCTCGATAGTGGGTTCATGCCTCTAGTAATCTAGGGAAGTGACAGAAATCTCTAAGGTACTAGATGTGTTGTTGCTACTAGGGAGAAAATAGCAATCCTTTGTTCATAGAACAATCGTATTGTTTACTTTACACACAATGCTTAATGCAATTATCTGTTGCTTGCAACTTAATACTGGAGGGGGTTCGGATGATAACCTGAAGGTGGATTATTACTCATAGATGCAGTTGGATTACGGTCTATGTATAATGTTGTAATGCCCAATCAAATCTCATAGGAGTCAAGATGATTAGTATATGCATGTATCCTTTCTCGATGTTTGTCAATTGCCCCGCTGTAATTTGTTCACCCAACATGTCATCTATCTTAAGGAGAATCACCACTAGTGAACTATGGACCCTGGTCATTTCTTTTACCATCAATCTACAATTGTTTATTGTTTTTTATTTACTTTCAGCAAGTTATTACTATCTTCCACACAATATGTTTAATCCTTTGTTTTCAGCAAAACCGGTGAGATTGACAACCTCACTGCAAGTTGGGGGCAAAGTTCTGTGGTTGTGTTGTGCAGGATTCTAAGTTGGAAACAACACCTTGGAGGTGTTTCCTTGGTCCTACTGGTTTGATAACCTTGGTTTCATAACTGAGGGAAAACTTGTTGTTGTGCTCATCATACCTTCCTCTTAGGGTTCCCCAACGAGCTCGATATATTTTGGGCCATCAAGCTATTTTTCTGGCGTCGTTGCTGTGGAGTCAAGGACATCTTCACAAGCGGAGTCGCTCATAACCAATCTCTTTACTTTGTTATTTTTGTTTTGCTTAGTTTATTTCTGCTTTGTTTGCTTGTTTCTTTATCAAAAACACACAAAAATTAGTTGTTCTAGTTTGCTTCTTTATATTAAAAACACAAAAAAATTAAGTCTTTCTATAGTTGTTACCTCTTTCTTGGCTCACCATGTTGATCCCTAAGTTCACCCTAAAAGACCTTTCAATAGGTAGTGGCTCTATAATTGGAAAGGATAATATTGAAGAATTCTTTAATCATGTTAGGAAGCATGAGGATATTGAGGATAGATCCCTTGCAGAACTTGCTCCGAATTATGAAATTGCTGTAGCTTATTTAGTTCACATGTTGGAAGCTAGGTTTGTTAACCTTAACCCCTTAATGCAAGTAATGTTTCTTAAACTTAAAGAAATTGAGGACCCTGAAAAGAGGGATTTCATTCTGGAAACTTTGCTTAAAGAATTCTATGATGTTGCTAAGGAAGCTAGAAAAGTCTTTGAACGTTTTAATATGCTAGGCTCATGTGTATATGTTATTGGTACATGAGAAAAGATGGAAATAACCGAACCTAATAGGGAGGAAATTAAGATACCAATACCTTTTAAACTTATAGCAATGCATGAAGCCATAGAAAAGAATCTTGATTGGATTGTTCCTGAAAACCCGTTTGATGAAAATAGTGAACCCAAGAGCATTGAGAGAGGATCCTATAGAACTTATTTAGATAAGATACCTTGCCTTGTTGAAGATATTTCTGGTATCAATTTTAATGCTTCTTCATTTGAAAACACTTGATTCCTTTCTTGCTTCTTATGCCCAACTTAAAGGCATTAAACAAAAGTACTTATTAAGAGATAACCCAAAAGTTTTAGATAAGTCTCGGAAGTTATTAGCTCTGTAATAACCGCTCTTTATCATTTTTATTTGCTTTTTGTGCCAAGAGTAACCTCTAATGAGAGAGAAGTAATGCTTGGGAAAGTTGCTGTCCCGAAACAAAATTTTGTGCTTCACTGTAAAAATTCGTGTAAAATCTCTATGCATCGGTTTGCGCTGTGATTTTTTGTGCTTCTGCCCCAGGTTGTTATCCAACTTTAGTTATTTCAACACTTTTCGATTTGAGCAACAGAAGGTCTTCGAAAAAATTGGTTTTTACCTGCTGGTCTGTTTTGATAGATTTCTGTCATTATTTGCATTTGCTTCCTGTTGATTCCTTTTTTAGTTTTTTTGGGGAATTGAGCTTTTTTAGGGAAGTGCTACAGTAGCTTGTATTTTAATGGAAGTTTTATTTGTATTGGAACTGAACCCAAAGACTTATTATCTTGAGTACACTAATGTTGCTAATAAAGATTGTGTGAAGTTTTGTATGAAGGTAAAATTTCAGGTGTAAGGAAAGAATGATATAATGAGATGAAGAATGGACTAAAGCTCAAGCTTGGGGATTCCACGCATGTCACCCTAAGAAATATCCAAGAAGTACAAGCTTCAAAGCTTGGGGATTCCCAAGGCATCCCCTTCTTCATCAATAAAAATCTCAGGTTTCTTCCAAACACTTCATTTTTATTGTTTCTGCACAGTTGTGTTGTTCTTGGAGCGTCTTCGTTTTTGTTTTTAGTTTTTGTTTTCTTGGTTTGCTTATTTTTATTGAATAAATTGGTTGGACTCCCTCATTCATACATTATTTTTCAAATAAGTTGGTTTGATTTGGAAAAGAGTAGGAAAAGTTCATGCTTAAGTGGTAAAAGGAGCTTGTTTCTGACTGTGGCCTATGCTTAGTCATGTCATGCTTGATATTGTTTTGGCTTTATGCTTAGTGATTTTTGCTATAGCATGAAATGTTATAAACAATTGAGATTGCTTAATGTGCCTTGAAAGAACCATGCGTTGTTTTAACATATTAAAGCATAGTATTGTGGTATTCTCCTTTGATGCTTTATTTGGGTTGACTTGGCGCATGCTCACACCATGTGATGACTATCCCAAGTCACCATAGCCTCGATGATCATTTAGTTTTCGACTTGTAATATCACTTTATGCTTTAATTAATTATATTTTGTCGCTTTGCATGATTATGGCCATTATTGCTCTCTTAATTGGTCGCTCCCAGTCTTTTGCTAGCCTCCATAACCAAGTATGAGTTCCACTCATGCATCCAAATCCAAATAAAACCAAGTTACTCCAAAGAGTCCACCATACCTACCTATTAGCATTTGCTATTCCAAGTATATCCATATTTTTATCTACCTTCCAAATTAAACTTGTTATGAGAAAACTAATGATTAAAGCTATCATGAACTTGATGGCACACTTTACTTTTCTTGCATTTAATAAACTTGAACCATTGTGTCCATCTTTGTTGAGTATATGCTTGCACTTTATAAGTTGAAGTCAGCAGAACCATGCATCATGGGGAACGCTTTCAACATTGGACTTATTAATCCGTTGATATCATGATTCTTTTGCTTATGGATCCTGGCAGTGTGAAATAAAAGTGGAACTTGTAAGATCATGGAGTTTGTATGTGTGTTAGAAAAACGCCTGGGCCGCTAGCCTAAGCCATGCCTAATCATGGTGGAAACTTGCAGCATAACCATAATGAGCATTCTATGAAGCATCCTCAATAAAAACCTATGCAAATAACAAATAAAAAGATCGCTAAGATGCTCATTGTCTGTTGCCTTGTCATTTTGATATGGGATAGCTCCCGTGTCATGGGGAAAGGGGTACCCCGTTGGCGGTTCTCTATGATACATATGTACTTACAATGACAAGAGCTTACTTGTGACTGACGTTGAGTAGCATGAGGTTCGGTACTTGTAAGCAAGGGGCATGAGATTTCAACTTATAACTTGTCAAGCATATCCTTTTAGTTGTGTCACTTTAACCTTAATCACTTAAAGATTCCTATGATAGGGGCAATAAGAGCTGAAAGCTAATAAGTACCATAATTTTTGGAAGCTCTTTATGAGACTTGAATCCCCGCTTCCTTCTATGAAGGCCTTTCTTTTACTTTTATGTTGAGTCTCCATCTTCTATCTTTATGCACCTATTAAGAGAGCGTAGTGGCCATTCTTAGTTTAATGTGCATTGTCCCAAGACTTGTTGATTGATGCATAACTTTGATATTGCTTGTTCTTAAACTACTTGTATCTAGTCACCCTTATGAACTTTGAAGGTGTCCCATGCATTTATGTTTTGCTACTCTATGAGGGACAAGCTGAATACCATTTTTATTATGGTTTCTTTATGTGAAACAAACAAACGTCTTGCAAAGCATTGTTATTCATGAATCTTTTGTTTGTGCCATTTTCATGTTACGACATAGTGTCTATGTCTTATTGTTAGAACTATATCTTTCATGCTATGTTGAAGTACTATGATCCCAGCTATCAATGTTTTACAAATACTTTGATCAAGTTTATGATGGTGCATTTCACCTCAAAATTATTCTTTCTTTTTATCACTTACCTACTCGAGGACGAGCAGGAGTTAAGCTAGGGGATGTTGTAACGTTGCTAACGTATCTATAATTTTTGATGTTCCATGCTTTGTTTATATCTACTTTCTTATGTTTTGTCCACACTTTGGACTATTTTTATACACTTTCTTGGACTAACCTATTAACAAGATGCCACAGTGCCAGCTGCCTGTTTTCTGCTGTTTTTGGTTCTAGGAAAGTCAAAAAATGAATATTCTCGGAATTGGACGGGACAAAAGCCACAGTCAATATTTCACCGAGGAGGACACGGAGCCAGAAGACGAGATAGAGAGGGGCCAGAGGCCGGCCACACCACTAGCCGCGCGACCAGGTCTGGCCCATGCCAGGTGGTGGTGTGGTCGCCTATATATTGCCTCTAATACAGAAACCCTAAGTACCCGATCACAATTCCACGAAAAATTCTGTAGCTGCCCCTATCTCCATCCCTAGATCAGGAGGGATCTGAAGCTCTTCCCGGCACCCTGCCGGAGGGGATAATTCACCCTGGAGGCCTTTTTCAGCACCATGCAAGCCTCGGGCGTGATGCGTGAGTAGTTAATCCTTGGACTACGGGTCCATGTAGTAGCTAGATGGTTGGTTCTTCTCCTTTGTGCTATCATGTTTAGATCTTGTGAGCTCCGTTCATGATCAAGATCATCTATTTGTAACCATACATGTTGTGTTTGTGGGGATCCGATGGATATTGAGATGCTATTTCAGATTGATTATTGATTCTATCATGTCTTTGTTATTTGTGATCTTGCATGCTTTCCATTGTTAGTAGCTATCTTGGCCGAGTAGATGCTAGCAACTCCTAGAGGGAGTATTTAACTCGATAGTGGGTTCATGCCTCTAGTAATCTGGGGAAGTGGCATAAATCTTTAAGGTACTAGATGTGTTGTTTCTACTAGGGAGAAAACAACAATCCTTTGTTCATAGAACAATCGTATTGTTTGCTTTACACACAATGCTTAATGCAATTATCTGTTGCTTACAACTTAATACTGGAGGGGGTTTGGATGATAACCCGAAGGTGGATTATTAGTCATAGATGCAGTAATGTCCAATCAAATCTTATAGAAGTCAAGATGATTAGTATATGCATGTATGCTTTCTCGATGTTTGTCAATTGCCCCGCTGTAATTTGTTCACCCAACATGTCATCTATCTTAAGGAGAATCACCACTAGTGAACTATGGACCCCGGTCCTTTCTTTTACCATCAATGTACAACTGTTTACTGTTTTCTGTTTACTTTCTGCAAGTTATTACTATCTTCACACAATACGTTTAATCCTTTGTTTTCAGCAAAACCGGTGAGATTGACAACCTCACTGTAAGTTGGGGGCAAAGTTCTGTGGTTGTGTTGTGCAGGATTCCAAGTTGGAAACAACACCTTGGAGGTGTTTCCTTGCTCCTACTGGTTCGATAACCTTGGTTTCATAATTGAGGGAAAACTTGTTGTTGTGCTCATCATACCTTCCTCTTGGGGTTCACCAACGAGCTCGATATATTTTGGGCCATCAGAGCGCACCAACATGGACGTCGACAAGCGTTCCCAAGCTATGAAGAAGCTTCATGCAGAAAGAAGAGCCACTATCTAACAACAACTCCTTCGCCAAGCTTCAAGGTTAATCAAGGACAAGAAGGATATGATCTTTGAAGAAGGTGACCTCGTGTGGATACACCTAAGCAAGGACCGGGTACCCAAAGAACACGACTCCAAACTCAAGCCTCGAGGAGACGGTCCTAAAGAAAATCAACAAATAATGCCTACATCATCGACAATCCGACCTCCAAGTACCGTGTGAGGAATACATTAAATGTCAAGGACCTCTCACCCTACCATGGAGATGTTCAAGTGGATAACCATGAAGAGTCGACGATGACTCTTTCCCAAGGGGGAGCTGATGCAGCCCGTCCTACAGACGCTCCTACATCTACACCACCAAGTCCCCCAAGTGGACCAGTGACTCGAGCCCGATCTAAACTACTACAAGCTAAGGTTAACTCACTCTTCTCCTCGTGTGACTTTGATACATCCTTGGATGGATTACTACTTAATGCAACTACACTATGCATTATCAGCTATGAAGCTCCCACGGATGAAATACAAGGAGCAGGATGAGAAGAAGAAGTTGCTTGAGCTGAAGCCCCGGAGTCTCCGGCCCTGAAGCTCGGAGTCTCTAGACGCCAACCCCGGAGTCTCTGGCCTGGACTCCGGACCAGTCTCTGGACCCCTTGCTGGAGCGTTCAGTACACCCTCGCGGAGTCTTCACCGAAGAGCATCGCCACCACTAGAGTTTTCGTGTACCCCGGAGTCTCCGGCCTTCGACCCTGGAGTCTCTGCCCCAGGACTCCGGCCACGACTCCGGACCCCTCGCTAGAACTCTCTGTATGCCACCCCGAAGACCACCCCGGAGTCTGAGCTCCACCACAGAGTCTCGGGTCACCCCGAAGTCTTCGGCCCCCTGACCCCGGAGTCTTCGGTGTAAGTCATCCAGGCATGTAAAAGCCTTTTGGGACTTTGGCCCATGTAACCCCAAATCCATCCAGACTTTACCCTTTATTACCTAAACTACCCTTGAACTAGTGGCTGGCCTATATATCGTCCCCCACCTCTATTCTAAACCCTAGGCATGATATTTGGAATTAGTTGCCACCCTTGTGGATCTATCTAATTCTTGCCTCACACTCCTTGATTGAGGAGCACCCAAATATCACAAACCTTGTTGGAGTTTGCATTGTGCCTCCCTCGTTGTACAAGTCCTAGGCATCGGAGTCCCTTTGCCTAGATGTCAAGATCACACCGAGTCTCCCTACTCGTCATGCCGGTTCGAGAGAGAGTCTTCCACCCAACGTCGATCCTAGGGATTGCATCAGACCGGTCACCGCCGGCGTGAGCTATTGGTGTGTATCATGGTTTTGCGTGAGTGTGTTCATCGTGTTTCTTCGTGCGTGAGTTCGCCGTGTTCATCCCTCCTCTCCTTCCCCCGCACTTTCCCCTCGATTTGAAAGGGATTCGTGAAAGGTCAGGCCACCCTCGAGGTTGACCCTCAACAATACCTGACAAGAGATTCTACAGATAACGTGTCCAAGAAGAATTCCTAACATTATTTAAAGAAACCTGACGGTGCTCTCTTCTCATCATAAATACTGTCTCCACCTCCAAGCATCAACTCATCGGGATATTACACCAGAAAAATGATTATTGATGACCTCATAGACGAACTGTCCCCGTACTAAAATATGCAAAAGAACAGATAGGAGATGGGGTTGGTCTTTTCCTCCCCCTTCTTGGCTCCCTTAATGTCAGTTCAGTTTTGGAGACCGGTTGCGGGTCCTCATTGGACAACGTCACAGAGACAAAGAGAGGGAGAGCTGGAGAAAGTAGACAATATAGGAGAGCGAGGCAGCAGTCTTATCCCTCTAGAAGATTATAGTGGCGGCGTGCATCACATCGTTCGATCGATGACAACCATGTCGCCATAGAGTTGCGTGGCTATCGCTGCAGTACTACTACCCATACGTGATAGATAAAGCAATAGAAGGAACAAAAAAGGGCAGCATCCCAATTAGAGCTAGGAAACTGTTTTTCTTCTGAAAACTTTTTCCCCTTTCTATTTTCTTTCTTTTCTCTTTGTAAATTCAAACCAAATCTGTTTTAAGTATTACAAAACACCAAAGGTTGAAATTGATATGTGATATAAAGAACAAATTAACAAACACATTGTTGAAAGGGAAGAGTCGGTGGTTGATATTGGGGTCCTTCCTACCCCAATTCAGATTAACAAAGCTCTTGATAAGCCTTGGTCGAAGCCTCCTAGTGGTTGGGTGAAGCTCACGATAGATGGATCATTTAGTGAATCAGATAAATTAGCTAGATTGGGCATGGTTCTAATAGATGAAGTTGGTGATCCAATTTTCATGGCATGCCGCTCTTTGCACAACTGTCAGTCACCAGCTGAAGCAGAATTCAGAGCATGTGTTGAAGGGCTCGAATTGGCACTCCACCAATCTCAGCTCCCAATCATTGTCGAGACATATTGCGCCCAGTTGATAGCTGTTGCATCTTCCTCCTAAGTGGATAGATCACCCCTACTCCATTGGGTGCATGATATTAGGAACTTAGTTAATAAAGATAGAAAGTGTGTTTTTGTTAAGGTGGAACACTCATAGGTTAGGGTTAGTGAATTTCTTGCGTCTTTTGCAAGATTGCAACTCCACACTGTAACTTGGTTGGGTTCTGGACCTGAAGATGCTCTTCAGTTGCTAGAACGCGATCACTTTGTAATTCTCCATGTTTAATAAAGTTCCAGTATTTGCCTACAAAAAGAAAAGGTTTTGTAAAAAGTTTGGAACACTATTGGGGCCCATTTCGTTAATTTGGGATACATTCCTTTTTGGATTTTCAAATTCAAAACTATTTTGAGATGAGTCACATAGAGAGTGGAAACAGGGTTTTAGGGTTCATTTTCTCTCTTAGTTGCAATTCATATTTTCTTTTGTTCAAATGCATGCATGCAATACTTATGATGCGCATAACTAAACCCAATAATGATTAAAACTTGGGGTGTTATAGATCAACACTAGGGGTGTTACAGATCTACCCCTTAAAAGAATCTCATCCCGAGATTCCCATGGTAGGAAGATAGAACGGAACAAGGTTACGCTAAACTTCGATGATCTTCTCGAAGAGATTGATCCATACCACCATGATTGATAGAATGAAGCACTTAATTTTCTTCGAGGTTGCAACACACACTAAGGAAGAGAGGGAATGACACAAAACAACAAACTAAGTATCTCATGGCCAACTCTTGGATAGATGTTCCACGAATATCTCTGAAGCTAACAACACGAAACTGGAGGAAACAAAAAGAGATGGTTTCAAGTTTGACGCTTAGCTAATCTTCGTAAGGATTGAGACCATGGAGTTATAGAAGAGTTTAAAGCCTTTGAGGAAGAAGGATTTCAAATAAACAGAATGTGACCACAAACTTCGAGAGGTAAACCTCTACTAGACATCTTAACTAGAGCTTTACAAGTAGAAGAGATATATACCAACAAAACTAAGTTTAAACTAATTTAACATAGAAGGCACATTATTTCATGCAATAGGAGGCCAAGATAGAAGGTTGTTTTGTGGAGAGGACTCATAAGAGTCACATAAGAAACATGTAACAAGAGAAACTTATGATTACCAAAATCATCGCCAGTCTTTGAAAATGATAGGGAGAGCGAAGAAAACTATTTATTCATCCAGGACTATCAAAATCTTTGCCAAAGATCATGATATCACTTTACACCACTAGGATGAATAGATAACAAGATTCTTGGTAACACGAGAAAAAGAACTTCATTCTCAGACTTGAAGTACTTGGCACAACAAAATGCTTGCCAACATAGAGGGTCTGGGGGATCAACTAAGATATATTTAGCAACTCTACTTTAAATATTCTCCCTAATGTTCGAGATACCAATATCATAATACTCACAAGCCTTCAATCAATCATCAAGTAAAGGTCGGACTTTAGATAAAAAGGAAACCATAAGTACAATTCCTATATCAAGTCAGAGACGAAGTCTCATGAAGAGTGATTGTTATAGCTGAACCAAAAATATATGGCAATAGGTCTTCCGGCTAATTGTGTCAATCACAACATCAACCTTGCCAGATTTTCAAAGGGACCTATGTCAAAACCTTGTGAAACAACAACCATCGTATCTGCTTGAGATTCAGATTTAGGTAGGTGGGGTCATAATTCAGACTCGATATGTCCGAATAGAAGGTGTGCAAAAGATACCAACAAGGTAAAGTCGCTAGATTCTCAAGACATGGACTAATCGTCAAGCTCCAAAAGAATGAGCTAGATTGCAGAACCCATGTATTAGCAAGTTATCAAAAGACACACTACAACATAGAAGACATGTAAAGACACCCAATTTATGTACTAAAGACACGAAAAATCATGTCTAAGCCAATATAGAGTCGCTACATAAAGCGTCGTCTCCTTATGCACCGTCTCAGAATATGTAGAGACGTAAAGTGAGCGTGTTTAGACAGAATTGAGACGTTCACAAAGCATGTCTATTTGTTGTATAGACGCTTTGCTGGTGCTCTGGGATAACGTCTCTAATTGCAATTGATTCGATTTTTTGCGTCCTAAGTAAGTGTGATACATTTTTCATTTTGCAGTAAATATGATTTATTTTTAGTTGCCACAACCGATAATTACAAATTTATATTAAGAGATGTGTATATTAATGTTACGAACAACACAAAAATAAATAATACTCTAGTATTAATGGAAAAACTACATTATTTATTCACATCAATAATAGTTTACAATCATTTACAATCAAGCTGCAAATATATTACAACAAAAGTAAAAACAAAATGGACCGGACAGGATTTCAAAAATCCTATATAATTTGTTCTGGCTAGCTAAACCCTATATATATAAGATTCTTGCATGAAGATAATGCCGCGCGAACTGGCTGGCCGCCATAGAACCACTTTGTAGATCCCTGGCATTTTGTTGTGTCACATCGAGAATCCTTGATAACAGCTAGCCTGTAGACAAAGTCAAATGAAACATAAATAACATCAATAGATTAACCAGAAAAAACTTGAATAGTACTCCCTCCCTTCAAAATACTTGAAGGGTTTTTAGTTTAACTAAGCTAAAACCACGACAAGTCTTTTGGAACAGAGGGAGTCGGAGGTTTCACCTTTAGCAAATAGTGTATTTATCATGCATAATATCATATTACAGAAAATCTCATTAAACTCGTGACTTGTGTGAACTGAACACCATTTCCGTATTTGTATGGAAATTTATTCTGCAACCTTCCATCCATTTATGTTGTCATCGAATAGAGAGGAATTTTAAGGTCCATAAGTCCTTCTTAAACAGTCAACATATAGCACAACTGAAATAAATAAATATCACGAGTGTTTGACCATCAGAGGTAGTAGAGCACCAATTCATTAATTTCACATTCCAGCTTCTTCTCCGCATACCTACCAAAAAATACTAAGCATTAAACAGCATGTTGGCATGCTCTAGAAATTAGTGCCAACAATTGTAGATCTTAGCATAATATAAGGAGGCCGAGGCAGAACATTTGACAATGCAAGAAATTTAGCATCTGAAGCATGTACATCTGTACCGAATAGCACCTCCATTACCTACAAATTAATATTGACGAGAATTGGTCCATTTCATCATCGTCTAATCAAGCAGAGATACAGAAACCATGGTATCACTGCCAGTAATGCATGTACTAATATGTGTCCGGTCCATATTTAATGCCAAATTAATGCATGTACAAATTAATGCCAAATGTTCTGTATGAATCTTATCTAGTTTGGAGAACATAAGAATGTCATCGATGGGCTCAATAACAAACTTTTTGAGATACTCCAGAAAGATGGACTAATATGTGGTACGAACAAAGCATAAATATTGGTCAATCCAAAGAACATGAAGATATACTTAGGTGAAACATCACGAGTATATAAACCATCAGGATAGTCCTTAGGACTGAGTTTGCTTTGAAGATAGCCCGGAAATCAAAGGATAGGGAAGATAACATGTCCACAAAGGAGATACGATCTTTCTTCAACATGAACAAAACTAGACATCCCTTTAAGAAGGAACAAGGTTGGATAGAAGTCTTGTCTTATAGATCTCCAAGTTGTTGTTTAAGCTTAACCAACTAGTTGGAGCTGGCGCCAGGAATTCTGGCGTGGAAATCAGTTTGCCGGTTTTGCCACCGGTTTGGCTCTATCTCCTTCGTCTCCTCTTCCAAGCCTCCGTCTTGTCGGGCGTGAGTCCTCGGGCTTCCTCCCTTGCCTCCGTGCTTGTCGGTGCGAACCTATCATGGTCATAGGACGGAGTATGAAGTAGTATACCATTCAATGGGGCTAGGAAGTGGGATCTCAAAAAGGATAGGATTCATCTTTGGAGTCCATGACGACTTGGCATAAGTTGGAAACCTTGATGTGGTAACGACCGTAGGTCAGGCTACATCAGGAGACAGGGTCGACGGGCCCTGGAGCTTGGACGGAGGAGGCACCTACAGGGCGAGGTCGAGGAGGAGCCTGACCGGCAGGAACAAGGGTGAGGTCAAGCACGGAAGCGCGGATGATGGTGGAGGGAGGTGGGCGCTATGGAGAACACAGCTTGAGCAGCGCTACTGGTGACTGCGGTAGAGCTGAAAGGCCGAGAGACTATAAGTCTTCGAGTGCATGGAATGTATGCCCATCCGAAGTTCTTTTGGGTGCCTCAATTTGTGTCATAGGGATTGTCGATATGCATGCCTGATTCATCCAACGGATCAGGATTAGTTAACTGCCTTAGGGCATAACAACGCTATCTACTCAAACTCTAGTCCCCGAACTCGAATTCAGAACACTGCTGGCATAATCCGACTCCTACCATGGAGGTCTTATAGAGTCGAATTCCAGTGTTTTGGTGTGATCACTCAACGTGTCCGTCAAGGCTTTTTCATCGTGCATGTAGGAACGGATTATTTCTGGTAGAGCACATCAGGTGCATTGCCAGACCTTCTGTAGGTCTTATCTTCACGTTGTAAACGTGGCATCCAAAAGTTTATTCACCGCGGAGGTGATTCAGGTGACCAGGAGACATTATCTCTTTGTAGGGTATGGTCAAAGATAGTGAGGTGAAATCTCCGAATCCTTCGAATGCTCACGGTGTGGACGTGGTCAATGTTTTTTGCCATGTACAAATATCTTTTTATTTCATTGGATGCACGACTAGCGCTCCCTATAGGAGTAGCCCCCGAGTGCCTACTCGAGTCGCAGACTCAAGTGGGGACTTTGAACATTTGCCTACTGCTATCATTATAACTTGTCGATTGTGCTTCCAGTGCTCCCTATGGGAGGAGCCCCCGAGTCCACAATCGAATCGTTGAATCAAAAGAGGGTGTTGAGATGTAAATATCTTTGTATGTTTACCAAGGCAATTCCGTGCCCTTTTAATTTTTCTAGGTGCGCGGCCAGCGCTCCTGTTAAGAGTAACCCCCGAGTGCTTGGTCGAGTCGTAGAGTCAACCAAGGACTAGATCAGTCGATGACAGATAAGGCCGCAGAGCGAGAAACTTATCTTCTTGGCTAGGTAGCTCAGATCAGCGAGCAACTACAATGTGGGTGTTTTCGACTCCCTTGTTCTTGTTTGTTTGTATCATCATATTGTTGACTGATGTCTTGCTGCTGCTATCTATGCAGTTGTCAACCTCATTCCATAGGAAGAGAGGGATCACATCAGCATTCGACTGAACTTCTTGACTCAGGAGCAACTGGAAGCTAGTGGGTTCTTCTGGACTGACCGGAATCGTGCAATGGTGCTTGCAACATTGCAAGATCGCGTATTGCTAGTACTGCATTTTCTAAGGAAGGCCCGGTCGTGCTTGAGGCATATATTTGTGGTGATGTACCCGTTGGATGTTGTCTCGTTAAGCCTGCTGGCCTTGCTTCGTAAGTTTCAGAATGCTGGTGTTGTACATGAGTGCGTGCATCAAAAACTTGTCGCGGGTACCAAGGCTGCGCTAGCACTTGTGCGTATGCAGTGTGTAGACTTGGATTTGGAGGCAATCGCAGAAGGTCTGCCAACACCTCCAGAGGGAATGGCATGGAACATGGTGCCACATTATCGAGCGGTCGCCGAGCTAGCGAAGAGGATTGTAAATTTGTTCGATGAACGCACCAATGTACTCCTTCAGCGTTAGTAGAAAAGTTTTGTCCTGCACAAGGTAGAAAAGTGTTGTAAAGCTTGTATAATATTTTCGATTGGGTGTTTTGGTACACGTGATGTATGTAAAGCTTGTTAGCCTATGTGTTTTGTGAGTAAGTTTTTGATGCAGTGCTTTTTCATTAGCCTAACGCTTGCGGATCTCAGCACCTTGCTAGCCTGTTAGTTGCGTTGAAACTCAGTTGGGGTTATCAAGGGTTCGATTGCCAGCATGGTTAGCTACTCAGGTCATTGCGTTATGAGGTTGTGTTCGTGACGAGGTCGTCAAGGAGGCACAGCCCCTGAGTGCAAAATATGAATAAAAGTAAATGTAATGAGACACATAGTCGAGGCACATAGCTTTATTTATTTGGAGAATATCAGGAGGTACAATGTTTGGGTAAGTAGCCTGGCTAAGTAGCCTTATTGTAAAGTGAAAACATCTAGGGGTAGAATCGTCGTAGCTGTACGACGTTCCAAGGGTTGGAGTATTCGAATCCACTCTCTACGTCTTTCAGGTGATAGGCACCACCTGGGATTACTTAGGTGACCACATAGGGTCCTTCCCACGGAGACTCAAACTTTAGGTGCCCCTTCTACTTCAGGCATAGGACAAGGTATCCTTCGACGAAGGATCTTGGACGCAGGTGTCAGTTGTGGTATGTGCGGAGGCTTTGTTGGTAGATCATTGATTGCTCTATCATGATTTCGCGTGCTTCATCAAGGAGGTCGACGGAGTCTTTGAGTGCGGCCGTAGATTCGGTCTCACTATAAGCAACGACCCTTGGGGCTTTATAGCGTACTTCTGCAAGCAGTACTAATTGGCATTGTGCACAGGCTCCACAGTATAGATGGCAGTTTGTCGGCCCAGCAACCGTCGCCCTGTTCGAGAGGCCGGAGGAGTCTCTTCTTGATGCCATTGCAGACGAGCCCGTTGGACTTTTCGACTTGATCGTTGGTCTAAGGATGTGCTATAGAGGCATAGCTGATGTTGATTCCCAGGTCTTCGCAGAAATCTTGGAATTCTTTTGAGGTGAAGTTTGTCCCATTGTCGGTGATGATGTTGTGTGGCACCCTAAATCTAAAGACGATGGACTCGAAGAACTTGACGGCGATGGAACCTGTCTGGTTAGTCACCGACATGGCCTCGATCCACTTGGTGAACTTGTCAACTATGACGAGGAGGTAAACGTATCTTCTGGGTGATGATTTCTGCAGCTTCCCGACCATGTCAAGTCCCCGTTGCGCAAAGGGCCAAGCCACGGGTATTGGCCTGAGTTCCACGTCTGGTGTGTGCGGCTTATCCGCGAATAGTTGGCAAGCATTGCACTTTTGGACGATGTCCTTGGCATCACGCATCGCGGTTGGCTAATAGAAGCCAGCTCGTAGAGCTTTAGCCACAAAGGCGCGACTGTCGGCGTGATGCCCGCAGGTGCCCTCATGTATCTCGAGGAGGATGCCCCTTCTGTCATTGTTGGTGACACATCGCTGGAGGACGGCCGTGATGCTGCGCTTGTACAGCTCATCGTTGATGATGGTGAATGCCTTGGAGCATTGTGCTATGTGTCGTGCATCTGTTGGGTCATCTGGCAGCCTTTTGGTGAGAAGGTATGTGATGTATGGCTACGTCTAGGATGGATCGATGAGAATGACCTCCATAGGACATTCAGGTGCAGATACCTGTTCTACATTGCTGGGAGCTTCGACTTCTTCGGGTGGCGTAGCCCCCGAGTCCGGTGATGTGATGGATGGTCTTGCAGGAGTCTTCAGCTTGATGGAGCGCTCGTTGATCTTCTCGAGGAATACGCCTGGTGGCTCCGGGGCGCAAGTGGAGCTGATGTTGGCGAGCGTGTTAGCCTCCTCATTGCTTTCACGGCCCACGTGTTGCAGCTTGCAGCCATCGAAGTCTCCTTCAAGTGCGTTGTAGAGGTCGCGGTATGTGACCATGTTATCGCTCAGACCATCGCACGTGTTCATGGTTTGCTATACCACGAGGCTGGAGTCATCGTAGACGACGAGTCGCGTGGCGGCACATGCCTTGGACATCCGCATCCCGTGGATCAACACCTCGTACTCTGCTTCATTGTTTGATGCGCATAACTTCATCTGAAGGATGTATTGCATCATGTCGCCTTGAGGGGACGTCAGGATGACGCCTGCGCCAGCTCCCTCCTTGCGCTTGGATCCATCGAAGTGCATGGACCAGAGGTTGGACATATCGGGTGTGTCAAGGAGCTGGTTCTCCATCCAATGGACGAGGAAATCCAGTAAGACCTATGACTTGATCGCCACTCGCCGCTCATAGGTGATGTCCCGGGGGGACAAGTCGATGCCCTAGAGGGCGACCCTCCATGTGGCATCGGGGTTGTTGAGGATGTGATTCAATGGGCCGTTGTTCACCATGACTATCGGGTGCTCCTGGAAGTAGTGGCGGAGTCGCCATGCTGTCATGATAGCTTCTGGTAATACGGGTACCGCTGTTTTGTTTGCATCAGGACCTCGCTGAGGTAGTATACGGGGCGCTGCACCCCATGGATCTTGTTTTCTTCGGGTTATTCCACCACCAGCACGGTACTAACCACTGCTGACTCGTGTACTAACGAGCTTGTTGGGGAACCCCAAGAGGAAGGTATGATGAGCACAGCAGTAAGTTTCCCTCAGTTATGAAACGAAGGTTATCAATCTAGTAGGAGCAAGGAAACACCTCAAAGGTGTTGCTAGCTGGACTTTGGCAGGGTGCACTACCGGTGCCAGCAACAACGTGGAGACCTGCACAACACAACCATAGAACTCTGTCCCCAACTTACGATGAGGTTGTCAATCTCACCGGTTTTGCTGAAAACAAAGGATTAAACGTATCGAGTGGGAGAAAGTAATAGTTTGCAGAAAGTAAACAGAAAGCAGTAAACAGTTGTTTGTAGATTGATGGTAAAAGAAAGGACCGGGGTCCATAGTTCACTAGTGGTGGCTCTCCTTAAGATAGATAACATATTGGGTGAACAAATTACAGCAGGGCAATTGACAAACATCGAGAAAGCAATACATGCATATCCTAATCATCTTGACTCCTCTGAGACTTGATTGGGCATTACAACATTATACATAGACCGCCATCCAACTGCATCTATGACTAATAATCCACCTTCAGGTTATCATCCGAACCCCCTCCAGTATTAAGTTGCAAGCAACAGATAATTGCATTACGAATTGCGTGTAAAGTAAACAATATGATTGTTCTATGAACAAAGGATTGCTGTTTTCTCCCTAGTAGCAACAATACATCTAGTACCTTAGAGATTTTTGTCACTTCCCCAGATTACTAGAGGTATGAACCCACTATCGAGCATAAATACTAACTCTTGGAGTTGCTAGCATCTACTTGGCCAAGATAGCTACTAAGAACGGAAAGTATGCAAGATCACAAATAACAAAGACATGATAGAATCAATAATCAATCTAAAATAGCATCTCAATATCCTTTGGATCCCCGCAAACACAACATGTAGGAATTACAAATAGATGATCTTGATCATGAACGGAGCTCACAAGATCTAAACATGATAGCACAGAGGAGGAGAACCAGCCATCTAGCTACTACATGGACCCGTAGTCCAGAGATGAACTACTCACGCATCACACTTGAGGCTTGCATGATGATGAAGAAGGCCTCTAGTATGAATTCCCCTCTCCGGGCAGGGTGCCGGGAAGAGCTTCAGATCCCTCCTGATCTAGGGATGGATACGAGAGCGGCTACAGACTCTTTCGTGGAATTTTGATCGGGTACTTAGGGTTTCTATACCGGAGGCATCTTATAGTCGGAATGGGAGGCCGAGGGGGTGCCTGGGCTGGCCACACCACCACCTGGCGTGGGACAGGTGGTGTGGCCGCCCTCTGGCCCCTATCCATCTCGTATTTTGGCTCTGTGTGTCCCTCGGTGAAAATCCGACTTTGGCTTTTGTCCCATCCAATTCCGAGAATATTCATTTTCTAACTTTCCTAGAACCAAAAACAGCAGAAAACAGGCAGCTGGCACTATGGCTCTTGTTAATAGTTTAGTCCAAGAAATCATATGAAAAGTACTCTAAAGTTGGAACAAAACATAAGAAAGTAGATAAAACCAAGCATGGAACATCAAAAATTATGGATACGTTAGCAACATATCAACCACCTGATTAGTGGTGAAGATGTATAGCAACATTTTCTCCTTTTCCCTGGGGGTAACCAGCATGGGCGAGGTGGAGACTGCAAGTGCATAGATCATTTGTAGCTACTTTTGAAGTATACATATCGATCCCACAGGGAGCCCAAAGGTAAGTGTTTATGAGTGAAGTCTCTGTCACACTCAAAGTTGTCACACGTCTTCGAGTGAATTGTCTGGACGTGTGGAAATAAGAATGAAATTTGGATTAAACTAGATGTATTTAAATAAAAATAAAATGTAAACTTAAGGAATAAAAAGCATAAAAGTAAAGAACGATTCGATTGTTTGTGGTTTTCTGTATATGACAAAGAAGGGATATAGTTCATGGTGATAGCGATTGTGCCAGGTGGACAAATGATAAGTGTAATAATTATAATCTTATAAATATATGTGTAGGCGAGCAACCCATAATTAGCTGGAACTCCTCTTGGTAGATTTCATCCCAACTTCAATAATCCTACTAGCCTATTACCAAAACCATGGCCAGTCACTAGATGATTAACATCATTCAGGTTGCTTAGCAATTAAGCTCCTTGGATCAGACTAATGCAATAAGCACAGTGGTTTCTCGTTATCCTCGAGTCAACTAGTTTTCCATTGATATCCCCGTGTCACTCGGGGGTCACTAGTGTGCTAGCGAACAAGATCATATCAATGTAGAACAAGGCATCATGTTGTATGGGCCCTTCATTGGACAACAAGCATTAGGCATCCCACAGATTGTCAAGCACACATAATATAGTAATTAAAATCAATCAAAAACTAATGGAAAATATATGGAGGCACATCACATCTCACCAATCCCTTACATATCCCACGCCCAAGGAACTTACTCACACATGAGAGAAGAAAGCATCATCGATATAATTAAATAAAGGGAGTTCTTCTCGATATTATCATGGATATCCACAATAAGAATAAAAAAGTAATCCAACACAATTGAAGATAGGAAGAAACAATCTCAAACCGTAATCTTGCAAGGTGAAGATCTCTCTCTCTCTCTCTCAAGTACAAGTAATGGCTATGAGGGTGTGATGGCTAGGAGGTTGAAGATCATGGAGCAAGATGAAGAACGTCTTCTCCTCCTTCTCCGGATCTCTTCTCTCTCCGGATCATGGAGCAGGATGAAGTAATGGCTACTGTGTTATGATTTCACATATGGCCTCTTCAGGGAAGTTGTCCCTTTTGACAAGACGGAGGCGGTGGCAGCTATACGGCGGGGGCCGAAAAAATATTCCCGCCGTATAGTTGCTCGTTAAAGCTTCTGTATGCCTCCCTTGATTGCTTCCAAAGAGAGACTTGCTTGTTTTCTCCTGAATATTGTGTTTCTCTTGTTAAAACCTTTTGTTGACGTTCAAAACTTGAAACAAACATTAAAAACCATGTTTTCTTTGCTACCGAAGTATTAGCGTTTGGTAAAGCTAGAAAACGATCAAATCCAAGAGAAAACCATTAATAAAAACCATAAAAATGTGTTGAATCTCACAGCTATCAACTCCCCCAAGCTTAGATGTTTCTCGCCCTCGATTGACAAGAAAATTAGGAAAAATAGCAGAAATTTGAGACTGAAATAAAAGAACTTACAAGCTCGAATTGGTGTCAAATTCTTTTGTTCACAATCCCAGCAATCGTAAACATGATCATAATAGTATTCACAAGATTGCACTAAGTCCACTTCCTAACCACGTATACCTTGCTAGCACATAAATCATATGCTCGAGCAAGTGTCAAAATTTTAGCTAGGAAAGTGAAACAAATTCTTTTGGTATGTCTCTTTATTGAGAGAAGAAAACTTTTTCCTCTTGTTTCTTTAATCAATTAAGAGTACTCAAGTTGGCACCAAAAACATTCAATTTAAGAATAGCTCATTGATACATTGCAAATGTATCTATAATTTTTGATGTTACATGCTTAGTTTTATCCACTTTCTTGTGTTTTGTCCACACTTTGGAGTACTTTTCATATGATTTCTTGGACTAACCTATTAACAAGAGCCACAGTGCCATCTGCTTGTTTTCTGCTGTTTTTGGTTCCAGGAAAGTCAGAAAATGAATATTCTCAAAATTGGACGGGACAAAAGCCAAAGTGCCTATTTTCGGGAAGTCATCAGATGCCAGAATACAAGACGGAGAGGGGCCGGAGGCCGGCCACATCACCTGGCCATGCGTCCAGGCTTGGCACACGCCAGGGGGTGGTGTGGTGGCCCCTGGCACTCCCTCGGCCTCTCCTTCTGCATATATATTGCCTTCGGGACGAAAACCCTAAGGCCCCTGATCAAAAATCCATGAAAGAGTCTGTAGCCGCCGTCATCTCCATCCCTATATCGGGAGGGATCTGAAGCTCTTCCTGGCACCCTGCCGGTGAGGGGAATTCACCCTAGAGGCCTTCTTCATCACCATGCAAGCCTCCGGGGTGATGCGTGAGTAGTTCATCCTTGGACTACGGATCCATGTAGTAGCTAGATGGCTGGTTCTCCTCCTTTGTGCTTTCATGTTTAGATCTTGTGAGCTCCATTTATGATCAAGATTATCTATTTTTAATTCTGCATGTTGTGTTTGCGGGGATCCGATGGATATTGAGATGCTATTTCAGATTGATTATTGATTCTATCATGTCTTTTTTATTTGTGATCTTGCATGCTTTCCGTTGTTAGTAGCTATCTTGGCCGAGTAGATGCTAGCAACTCCAAGAGGGAGTATTTATGCTCGATAGTGGGTTCATGCCTCTAGTAATCTAGGGAAGTGACAGAAATCTCTAAGGTACTAGATGTGTTGTTGCTACTAGGGAGAAAATAGCAATCCTTTGTTCATAGAACAATCGTATTGTTTACTTTACACACAATGCTTAATGCAATTATCTGTTGCTTGCAACTTAATACTGGAGGGGGTTCGGATGATAACCTGAAGGTGGATTATTACTCATAGATGCAGTTGGATTACGGTCTATGTATAATGTTGTAATGCCCAATCAAATCTCATAGGAGTCAAGATGATTAGTATATGCATGTATCCTTTCTCGATGTTTGTCAATTGCCCCGCTGTAATTTGTTCACCCAACATGTTATCTATCTTAAGGAGAGCCACCTCTAGTGAACTATGGATCCCGGTCCTTGTCTTTACATACAATCTACAAACTGTTTACTGCTTTGTGTTTACTTTCTGCAAACTTTTACTTCTTTCCATTCGATACGTTTAATCCTTTGTTTTCCGCAAAACACGGTGAGATTGACAACCTCATCGCAAGTTGGGGACAAAGTTTTGTGGTTGTGTTGTGCAGGTCTCCATGTTGCTACTAGCACCGGTAGTGCGCCCTGCCAAGGCTCAACTAGCAACACCTTTGGGGTGTTTCCTTGCTCCTACTGGTTCGATTAAACATTGGTTTCATAACTGAGGGAAACTTGCTACTGTGCTCATCATACCTTACTCTTGGGGTTCCCAACGAGCTCTACATCAACACCGCACCAGCACTTTTCTGGCGCCGTACATTGAGCCATCAAGCATTTTTCTGGCGCCGTTGCCGGGGAGTCAAGGACATCTTCACTAGGGGAGTCCCTCATAACCAATCTCTTTACTTTGTTATTTTTGTTTTTCTTAGTTTCTTTTTGCTTCGTTTTCTTGTTTCTTTATCAAAAACACACAAGAAATTAGTTATACTAGTTTGCTTTCTTATTTGAAAACACACAAAAAAATTAGTTCCTATCTTAAGTTGCCACTATGTCTAGCCTTTCTCCAATCACTATGTCACCCGAGGAAATGATTTTCACTTTTAAACAAGGAATTGAGGAAATTTTTAAAGAAGCTTGGTCTAGAATCTCTGATCTACATGAAAAAACTGAGCCTAAAATGACTCAAAATTTGTTCCTTAGCGGTTTTTACCTTGGGATTACTCTTTTCTGTAGATATGCTTTAGATGCTGTTGTGGGAGGAGATTTGCTCCAATGTAATGAGGATGATGCTATTAATGCTATAAAGAAATTGATCCTCACTTACAACTTGCCTAGCCAAACTGATATGTCTTTCGCAAGAATATTTGCTAGATTGAACACTCTTGAGACTAGCATTGCTAGCTTAAAAGATTGCTATAATACGCTTAGGGAGCATCACAATTATGTTCCAATAAATTCTGAACCATCAAAGTGGCTCCCTACAGTAAAGATTGATATAAACACTAAAACTTTTCAAGCCCGTTGTGATATCATGTCTGAATTTTGTCTTATGCCCAAAGATATTTATGAATCTTTGAATACTTGGGGGCTTACTGAAGGAGGAAAAGAAATATCTCTTGCTAATAATGCTACCATATTACCTACTGGAATAGCTGAAGGAGTGTTTACAAAGATCCTTGGAAAAATGATTTCTACTGATTATCTTGTTATTGAATGTGCAGGAAAAGGACAAATTACACTTGGAAGGTCCCTATTAGAACTCCTTGGAGCAATAATAGATGTGGGAAAGGGGACCATTCACCTTTCTTCTCCACCAAACAATCATATTTTCCCAAAGGTTCAGAATAAAAGTAAGAGAGGTAAGGCATGAAATTTGGTCTTAATGCTTCTTCATTTGAGAACACTTGATTCTTTTTCTTGCTTCTTATGCCTAACTTAAAGGCGTTAAAGAAAAGTACTTATTGGGACATAACCCAAAAGTTTTAGATGATTCTTGGAAGTTATTACCTCTGTAATAACCTCTCCTTATCCTTTTTATTTGCTTTTTGTGCCAAGAGTAACCTCTAATGAGAGAGAAGTAATGATTGGGAAAGTTATTGTCCTGAAACAGATTTCTGTGCTTCACCGGAAAAATTCGTGCCAAATCTCTTAACGTCTTTTTGAGGCATGAATTTTGTTCTTCTGCCCCAGGTTGTTATCTAACTTTCGTTAGTTCAACACTTTTTGATTTGAGCAACAGAAGGTCTTCGAAAAAATTCTTCTTTACCTGCTGGTCTGTTTCGATAGATTTCTGCCATTTTCTACATTTGCTTCTTGTTGGTTCCTTTTTGAGTTCTTTTGGGGAATTGAGCTTTTAGAGGGAAGTGCTACAGTATCTAGTGTTCTAATGGAAGTTTATTTGGTGTTATAACTGAACCATAAGACTTATTTATCTTGAGTGCACTAATGTTGCTAATAAAGATTGTGTGAAGTTTTGTATGAAGGAAAAAAAATTCAGGTATATGGAAGGAATGAGTAATGAGATGAAGGATGGACTAAAGCTCAAGCTTGGGGATGCCACGCGTGTCACCCCAAAAGATATCCAAGAAGTACAAGCTTCAAAGCTTGGGGATGCCCAAGGCATCCCCTTCTTCATCAATAAAAATCCCAGGTTTCTTCCAAACGCTTCATTTTCATTGTTTCATGCACAATTGTGTTTTTCTTGGAGCGTCTTCTTCTTTCTTTTTGTTTTGGTTTTTCATTTGCTTTGGTTTTCTTAGTTTTCTGAATAAATTGGTTGGACCCCCTCTTTCATACATTGGTTTGCAAATAGTTTGGTTTGGTTTGGAAAAGAGTAGGAAAGTTCATGCTTATGTGGTAAAAAGAGCTTGTTTTTGCCTGTGGCCTATGCTTTGTCATGCCATGCTTGATATTGTTTTGGATTTATTCTTAGTATTCTTTGTTGTAGCATGACTTGTTATAAACAATTGAGATTGCTTAATGTGCCTTGGATGAATCATGTGTTGTTTTAGCATATTAAAGCATAGTATAGTGGTATTCTCCTTTGATGCTTTATTTGGGTTGACTTGGCGCATGCTCACACCATGTTATGACTATCTCAAGTCACCATAGCCTTTATGATCCTTTAGTTTTCAACTTGTAGTATCACTTTATGCTTTGATCAATGATTATTTTGTCGCTCTGCATGATTATGGCCAGTATTGCTCGCTTAGTTTGCCGCTCCCAGTCTTTTGCTAGCCTCCACAACCAAGTATGAGTTCCACTCATGCATCAAACTCCTTAAACCAAGTTATTAAAAAGAGTCCACCATACCTACCTACTAGCTTATGCTATTCCAAGTATATTCATGCTTTTTTTTAACTTCCGAATTAAACTTGTTATGAGAAAACTAGTGATTAAAGCTCTCACGAACTTGATGGCACACTTTACTTTTCTTGCCCTTAATAAACTTGAACCATTGTGTCATCTATGTTGTATATGCTTGGACTTATTTGTTGGGAATTAGCAGAACCATGCTTTCATGGTGAACGCTTTCAACATTGCACTTGGTACTTGTACCTAGTTGATATCATGCTCTTTTGTATATGGATATCGTCGGTGTGAAATGAAAGGGGAGCTTGTAAGTCCATGGAGTTATGTATATGTGTTAGAGAAACGCCTGGGCCGCTGGTCTAATCCATGCTGACATGGTGGAAACCTGCAGCATAACCATAATGAGCTATCTATGAAGCATTCTTCTTATAAAAAAAGAGACTCCTATATTGAGAAAAAAGAGAAAAGAGAAAAAAAGAGATTATGAAAAGAGGAAAGAGAGAAAAAAGCACCATATCCCCATGGTAAATAAGAAGATTGTTGAGATGCTCGTTGTCTGCTTGCCTTGTCATTTTGATATGGGGATCCTTCCGTATCATTGGGCAAGGGGTACCCCGTTGGCGGTTCTCTATGATACACATATACTTACAATGACAAGAACTTACCGGTGACTAAACTTGAGTAGCATGAGGAGCGACCCTCGTATACAAGGGACATGAAATTTCTGACTTATACTTCGTCAAGAATGTACACCATAGTTTGTTCACTTTAACCTTAATCACTTCAAGATGCTTATGATAGGGGCAATGAGAGCTGAAAGTTATAAGTACCATAATTTTTTGAAGCTCTTTATGAGACTTGAATCCCTACTTCCTTTTATAAAGGCCTTTCTTCCACCATTATATTGAGTCTCCACCTTCTACCTTTATGCACCTACTTTGAGAGCATAGTGGTCATTCTTAGTTCTATGTGCATTGTCCCAAGACTAGTTGATTGATGCATAACTTGATATTGCTTGTTTCAAACTATTTGTATCTAGTCACTCTTATGAACTTTGAAGGTGTGCTATGCATTTATATTTGCTACTCTATGAGGGACAAGATGAATACTATTATGCTATGTTTTCTTTATGTGAAACAAACAAACTTCTTGCAAAGCATTGTTATTAATGAATCTTTTGTTTGTGCCTTTTCATGTTGCATCATAGTTTCTTTGTCTTATTGCTAGAACTTTATCTTTCAAGTTATGATTTAAGTACTATGATCCCAGAATGTTTTACAAATACGTTGATCAAGTCTTTGATGGTGCACGTCACCTCAAAAATTATTCTTTCTTTTTATCACTTACCTACTCGAGGACGAGCAGGAGTTAAGCTTGGGGATTTTGATACATTGCAAATGTATCTATAATTTTTGATGTTCCATGCTTAGTTTTATCCACTTTCTTGTGTTTTGTCCACACTTTGGAGTACTTTTCTTATGATTTCTTGGACTAACCTATTAACAAGAGCCACAGTGCCAGGTGCCTGTTTTCTGCTGTTTTTGGTTCTAGGAAAGTCAAAAAATGAATATTCTCGGAATTGGACGAGATAAAAGCCAAAGTGCCTATTTTTCCAGAAGTCATCAGATGCCAGAATACGAGATGGAGAGGGGCCAGAGGCCGGCCACACCACCTGGCTATGCGGCCAGGCTTGGCCCGCGCCAGGGGTGGTGTGGTGGCCCCTGGCACCCCCTCAGCCTCTTCTTCCGCCTATATATTGCCTTCGGGACGAAAACCCTAAGGCCCCCGATCAAAAATCCACGAAAGAATTTGTAGCCGCCGTCTTCTCCATCCCTAGATCGGGAGGGATCTGAAGCTCTTCCCGGCACCCTGCCGGAGAGGGGAATTCACCCTGGAGGCCTTCTTCATCACCATGCATGCCTCCGGTGTGATGCGTGAGTAGTTCATCCTTGGACTACGGATCCGTGTAGTAGCTAGATGGCTGGTTCTCCTCCGTTGTACTTTCATGTTTAGATCTTGTGAGCTCCGTTCATGATCAAGATCATCTATTTGTAATTCTGCATGTTGTGTTTGCGGGGATCCGATGGATATTGAGATACTATTTCCGATTGTTTATTGATTCTATCATGTCTTTGTTATTTGTGATTTTGCATGCTTTCCGTTGTTAGTAGCTATCTTGGCCAAGTAGATGCTAGCAACTCCAAGAGTTAGTATTTATGCTCGATAGTGGGTTCATGCCTCTGGTAATCTGGGGAATTGACAGAAATCTCTAACGTACTAGATGTGCTATTGCTACTAGCGAGAAAACAACAATCGTTTGTTCATAGAACAATCGTATTGTTTACTTTACACGCAATTCGTAAAGCAATAATTTGTTGCTTGCAACTTAATACTGGAGGGGGTTCGGATGATAACCTGAAGGTGGATTATTAGTCATAGATGTAGTTGGATGGCGGTCTATGTATAATGTTGTAATTCCTAATCAAGTTCAGAAGGAGTCAAGATGATTAGTATATGCATGTATTGCTTTCTCGATGTTTGTCAATTGCCCCGCTATAATTTGTTCACCCAGCATGTTATCTATCTTAAGGAGAGCCACCTCTAGTGAACTATGGATCCCGGTCCTTGTCTTTACATACAATCTACAAACTATTTACTGCGTTGTGTTTACTTTCTGCAAACTTTTACTTCTTTCCATTCGATACGTTTAATCCTTTGTTTTCCGCAAAACACGGTGAGATTGAAAACCTCATCGCAAGTTGGTGACAAAGTTTTGTGGTTGTGTTGTGCAAGTCTCCACGTTGCTACTAGCACCGGTAGTGCGCCCTGCCAAGGCTCTGCTAGCAACACCTTTGGGGTGGTTACTTGCTCCTACTGGTTCGAGTAAACCTTGGTTTCATAATTGAGGGAAACTTGTTGCTGTGCTCATGGGGTTCCCAACAAGCTCTACATCAACACCGCACTAGCACTTTTCTGGTGCCGTACATTGAGCCATCATTCATCTATTCCCATGTCAAAATTTCAAGACTCTCAAAGCACCTTTTTCCTTTCCTTGCTTTTCAAAAACATCAGCTCTTTCATAGAGAAATCATACCACTGTTTTTAACATGTTAATTGGGACTATGTCGTGTACTCGTGACCATGCCAATAAATAATTGTTGAGCAATAGTGGGTCAAAGGCGTACTACAACTTCACTTGGAACGTGAAACCACGAGGAGACTAAAATTTTACCCGTCATAGCATTGCTGCTACCGATGTTTACATAACTCAATAGCCAAAATCAAGTGGTTTCCCACATTTAGATCATTTGTTGGCCAACGGAGTTACTAGTTTCCCATGGAGCACGACAGTGTTGTAGTGACACGCGTAAAGTAATATCTCTACTACTTTGAAACATCCATTTTATCAAAAAAAGCAGTTGCATAATCTCTACTACTTTGAAACATCCATTTTATCAAACAATTTCATTCAAGGGTGCCATCGAGTCTATTTACATTAAGCTCAAATGGGATGGAGTAGTTCTAAAATCAAATCCTTTGAGTTAAACATGGACTCGGGTCATCTTTTGGATGCTTTTTCTTGTTGTAAAAAATGTAGGGAATAATTTTAACCAAGTTCATTGCTCATTGTTTCAAAGCTAAAAAGGAGACACTAGCAAAACAATAGAATTTATAGGATAGCAAGCTAAGCGGGGAGTGACTCTAGTGCAAGCGAGTAAATAATTGTAGGATCAATTTAAAGTTGCAGAAAAGGTGATGAAATGAATGTGATACCTCCTCTTGCTTGCTTCGTTCTCTTACTTGAGTCGAAACCCCTCTATATTTCCCTATTGCCAAGTCACCTGAAATTGAGCAATCTTCGAGAGAAACAAAGAAACGAATTTGCAATAAAAGTTACAACTAATTTTTTTGTATTTTTGGTTTAGGAATGCCAACTGAAAGTAAACATGCAATTTGAAGAAGTAAAATAAATCAAAAGAAGGAATAAAATATTTATGCAAGGTTTGGAGGCTTTCAAACCTCCCCCAAGCTTAGGCTATTGCCAGGCTCAGTTATTGCCATCATTTGGCGGCTGGTGCGGATACTGCTGGTAGTAGTTGGGGAAGTTGGTCATGAAGTGACTGAAGTTTTGAGTTAAGGCACTCACATCTTCATTTACTCCTTGTAGAGTGTGGTCAATCTCCCCAACACGCTGGTTAAGCTGTTGAAATTCTTGATAGGGGACGTAGTTGAACCCTTGTTGCGGCTGATTGGGCCATGGATCCCAGGATCCCCCTGCTACTGCTGTTGTCCCTCCCAAGTAGGGTTGTATTCCTGCTCCTTCTCATCCTCATCCTTCTACTCTCCTTCTTCATATTCCTCTTGATTAGGCTGGAGTTCACCCTTGATCTCCACCACTTGATCCTTGGTGAGGATCCAGGTGTCCTTCTCCACAATCGAGAAGGCTTGGGGACAGGGCACCGGAACCTGCTCAACATGTGCATCACCAAGATAACCAAACTGATATGCTCGGAGCCTCTTGTTAGCTCGGTAAACATCGAGGAAACCACAAGCAGTCAAATATTTGACATCCATAAGTTTGGAGCCATCGACATGTTGCATCATAGGTAAGATAATGTTTAGTGCATGAGCAAGGTTGGTTACCAATCCACCAATGCGAGTGACACCTTTCGTCTTGTTGCTCTGGTCATGAAAGTGTTGGATGAGTAGAGCCTCGGGATTGGGGCTTTTTGGTGCATTGCGGAAGAGTTTCTTGGTGATCATTGCCATGTCCACATTGGCCATGGAACCGGTATCTCATATTCCCAGCAGTGTGTTGGCGAGGAACAAGGCGTAGTAGCGAATTGTTGTGTTCTGAATGGTGGACATCTTCTTCTGGTAGAAGTCCCTGCCACCGTTAACAGAAACAAGCTCCCAAGTTTCTCCACTTGTGATGATATATAGATTAGTAACAGTTGACTCCCCATCGTGAGGGAAGCCAAAAGCATAACAAAATTGTTCAAAAGTTATTTCATAATGCCGCCGGTTCATGGTGAAGCTTACCGTGCACGCATTACCTTTTTCCATGTGGTCATCGTAGAAGGAGGCAAGTAACTCGTAGGTGAGCCCTGCGTAGGTATTGTGGCTTGCATAGGTGAGTAGTGCAAGCATTGAATTTGCACACATGAGGTCGAAGTCTGCCCTCAACCCTTCTGTAGCGAGAAAGCTATCATCGGCCCAACGTGTGGGCATCATCCTCCTTGATGAAACTATGGCCAGCTTGGGGTTAAGCTCGGCCCGGTGCCCCGAACCCTCGCTACGTTGGCGCTTGCTCTTGCAAAAAATTCTACCAATTTTGTTCATCTTGATGCACTGAAAAATTTCACCATGAAACCTTAGGCATATAGTTTCTACATGATATACGAACGATTCTACGTGGAAAAATTTAATCCTAATGTGAGAAATCAAAAGGAAAAAAAAAATAAGCTTGAGTTCATCCACTAGATCAATGTGAGAGTTTCAACCATGGAAATCTGAAAGTAAAGCATGGATAGGGAGAGAAACATACCGATATGTTGATTCCCCCACTCGAACAAACGACATCCGTGAAGAATCAAGAGTTCTAGGTGGGTTTTGAGAGGTTTGGAGAGAGAATATGAGAGAAATATAAGGAGGGAGAAGAAACCTAGCCGCCCCGGCGCGATTAAGAGGTCGCGCCGAACTATATGTCCGCAACTATACGGGCGGGATATGTAGTTCACGCCGTATAGTTGCGGCGGCATCGCCAATTAGGGTTTCTTTATGTAGACCACAGCTATACGGGCGCAACTATACGGCCGGATCATAATGGTCTCGCCATATAGTTGGTCGTCAAAACGTCTTGTGTCCTCGAGATAAATTTTCTTGGACAGGCCTCGATAACTATACGGCCAAACTATATGGCCGGAATTTTTATTCCCGCCGAATAGTTGGTCGTCAAACCATCAGTACCTTTGAGAAGAAATTTGACGAAGTCATCGATATCTATACGGCCGGAATTTTTATTCCCGCCTTATAGTTGGTCGTTAAATCCTTTATACCTACGAAAGAAAATTTGTTGATGGCAAAGATATCTACACGACCAAACTATATAGCCGGAATTTTTATTCCCGCCATATAGTTGGTCGTTAAACCTTCAGTACCCATCAAAAGAAAATCTATTTCTTCGAGAATACCTTCTTATCCTGCAACTTGGCGAAACACCTTGTTTTTGATAGAAAAAATGACAGTAAAAATTTTCGACCAAAAACTGCATGTATAGAGCAGGATTTCTAGTACTACCTAACTTCTTCTCCTCAACTAGAGGTTCACTTTTTGATCTGGACAAAAATTATTAAGCTAGTTTTTGTAGATAAAACTCAAACTTTTATTTTTATACTTATTCTACACTTGTTTAATCGATATTTGTACTACTTTTTGATAGCTGCATCTTCACGGGCACGCTTCCGCAAGAATGTCTATGAAAAAGTTGTAAGAATGCGATGAACATTTTATTTTATAGTTTATTTTATTAATGTGATGGGTTGACTCCCATTAAGCATTTTATTAAGAATGGTTGAATAACTCAACCCCTTCTCTATTCTTGAATTGTTAGCTTGGGTTGCCCCTTATCAAAGGCAATTAACACATGAACTCGTTTTTCCGTTGGAATATATATTTCTCCTGCTTCTAGCTTCTTTGGAAAATACCAGATGATTTCAGCATCATAAACATTGAAGATTATTTTTCCCTCAGCACAATCAACTGATGCTCCTGCATTACTAAGGGAAGGCCTTCCAAGTATTATGGATAAGTTTTCATCCTCTGTCATTTCAAGAATAATAAAATCAGTGGGAATAACATGCTCATCTATTCTAAGTAGAACATCCTCAATCATACAAATGGGTTGTTTAGTGGACTTGTCTGCCATTTGTAAAATGATAGTAGTAGGGGGAATACTCCCCTAATCCTAACCTTTTATAGAGGGAATATGGCATTACACTAACTCCTGCACCTAAATCACACAAGGCATTGTGAATATCAGTCTTGCCAATTGAGCATGAAATAGTTGGTATTCTGGGATCTCCCGATTTACATAATAGCTTCCCATTAGCAGGATAACTAGTCACCATGGCAACAGTTTTAGGTATTTCTTTCTTTCTATTAAGAATATCACAAAGGAATTTAGAATAGGTGGGAACTTTTATTGCATCCGCAAATGGAATTTCTAGACAAAGATCACCAAGTGCCTTTTTGAAATAATCATAGATTACCTGATCTGGTGCTTTGTTTTTTCGACCTGGATAAGGAAGCTTTTGCTCACCTATCTTATTGTTGTCTTTTAACTTTTGTGGGGGATCAGGCTCTTTTGTCGCTTTCTTTTGTTCTTGCTTATCGCTTTTCCTCTTTTCTACTACAACAACTTCATCTTCATTGCTTGTCTCTGTTTCTTCTCTTGGATCAACCGTCTCTGTATCAGAGTCATAACGGTCATCATGTGCATCATTTTGGTCCTCCTTGGTTTGACCTTATGTTTCATGAGCAGTTTCATCTTGAGGATCCACCAATGTATCATCTTCTTGGCTTGCTTTGAGCAAGGTTTTTTCTTTTCGCTCTTTCTCAGCTTCATATTCTGCTGGTCCTAATGGTCCTGTAACAACTGCACCTCTTCTTGTAACAACATTAGTAGAAACAGGAATATCTATATCATCTCGAAAAAACATTTGATAACCATATGCTACTTGTTCACATTGGGTTTCAATCATACTAAGATACTTGTGAAATAATTGTATTTCATGGCCAATCTCATCATAATTTTCCGTGATTTCTGCCAAAATATTTTTATGTTTTTGAAAATGCTTATGCGGGTTATTATGAGATTTTGCTTGTCGATGTTTTAATTCTTGAAAAACTTTTCTAGTTTCATCTTCTTCAGTAAAAACTTGTAACAAGTCTACTTTGTTTTCCTTAACAAGTTCAGAAGGTATACCTTTTTTTCATTGTTTTGCGTACTTCAGGCATAAGATTAGGATTTATACGAAGCATCCCTTTTTCTAGCTTAGTGCCGAAATCAGGATTGTATATAGAATAATTCTTAGCCCTAGTAGACATTAATTCCAAACATGATTTAACAGTTAAAGTATTAATTAATCCTCCTGCTAATAAGTCGAGCAACTCTCTGCTTTGAGTATTAAGACCATGGTAAAATAAATGGCAAATAGTTGATTCAGAATAGCCATGATTAGGAATTCTATTGATCATTCCAAAGAATCTATCCCAGGCTTGTGGGTAGTTTTCTCCCACATTTTGACTAAAGTTGCCTATGTTCTTTCTAGTTTCAGTTACCTTTTTAAAAGGATTAAACCTGTTTATGAATTTTACAATAGAATTTTCCAAACATTTAATGTAATGACGAGGGAGAGAATATAACCAATCTAGAGCTTTACCTTTAAGAGACCAACGGAAAAAAAAATAGACAAGAAAAGTTTCTTGGCAAACCTTTTGGTCCAAGTGTTGTCATCAAATCATCAAACTCTCTAATATGTCTTCCTAGGTCTTCATCTTCCCTTCCACTGAAAGCTTTTTAATGCAAAATTTTAATAATTCCACCATCAAATCGATATTCTCTAACTCCAGGGTTAGGAAATTCTATTGGTTGTTTAAGGAAAGCAGAGTTTGGAGCACTGTATTCTCTAAGAGTTTTCTCAGGTTTCTTGGGAGTTGTCATGTAACTGGACATGATTTCCACAAAATCACTCGGGTTTTCAACTTCTACCTTGTCTGATCTTAAAAGTTTTTCAATAATTTCTTCGTGCCTTTGAATAGGCACGCGCTCAAAATAATCTGGTAAATAGGTCCTACCAGAACGTGTAGACCCTTTATCTCCTAGGGAGATCATTTTGTAGTAGTAACACCTAAAATGTCAAGAGGCAAACACTTAGCGCTTAGCTCCCCGGCAACAGTGCCAGAAAATAGCTTGATGTCTACAAGTGCACAGATCGTTTGTAGCTAGTTTCTAAGTATAGATATCGATCGCACAGGGAGCCCAAAGGTAAGTGTTTATGAGTGAAGTCTTTGTCACACTCAAAGTTGTCACAGCTCTTCAAGTGAATTGACTGCAAGTGCGGAAATATAATGAAATTTGGATTAAACTGGATGTATTTAAATAAAAATAAAATCTAAACTTAAGGAATAAAAAGCATAAAAGTAAAGAACGATTCGATTGTTTGTGGTTTCCTGTATATGACAAAGAATGCACGGGGAGATATAGTTCATGGTGATAGTGACTATTCCAGGTGGATGAATGATAAGTGTAACAATTATAATCTTATAAATATATGTGTACGCGAGCAACCCATAATTAGCCGGAACTCATCTTGGTAGATTTCATCCCAACTTCAATAATCCTACTAGCCTGTTACCAAAACCTTGGTCAGTCACTAGACGATTAAGATCCTTTAGGTTTCTTAGAAATTAAGCTCCTTGGATCGGACTAATGCAATACGCATAGTGATTTATCATTATCCTCGAGTCAACTAGTTTTCCATTGATATCCCCATGTCACTCGGGGGTCGCCGGTCTGTTAGCAAACAAGATCATATCTATGTAGAACAAAGCATCATGTTGTCTGGGCCCTTAATTGGACAACAAGCATTAGGCATCCCACAAATAGTCAAACACACATAATATAGTGATTAAAATCAGTCACAAACTAATGGAAAAACCATCGAGGCACATCACATCTCACCAATCCCTTACATCTCCCACACCCAAGGAACTTACTCACACATGAGAGAATAAAGCATCATCGATATAATTAAATAAAGGGAGTTCTTCTTGATATTACTGTGGAGATCCACAATAAGAATAGAAAAGTAATCCAACACAATTCAAGATAGCAAGTAACAATCTCAAACCTTAATCTTGCAAGGTGAAGATATCTCTCTCTCTTAAGTACGAGTAATGGCTACGAGGGTGTGAGGGCTAGGAGGTCAAAGATCGTGGAGCGAGATGAAGAACGTCTTCTCCTCCTTCTCCGGATCTCTTCTTTCTCCTTTCTAGATGGGATGGCGGCTGTTGTGTTATGATTTCACGTATGGCCTCTTCATGGAAGTTGTCCCTTTTGACAAGACGGAGGCGGCGACATCTATACGACGGGAACTATATGGCCGAAAAGATATTCCCGCCGTATAGTTGCTCGTTAAAGCTTCTGTATGCCTCCCTCGATTGCTTCCAAAGAGAGACTTGCTTGTTTTCGCCTGAATATTGTGTTTCTCTTGTTAAAACCTTGTATTGATGTTCAGAACCTGAAACACACATTAAAAACCAAGCTTTCTTCACTACCGAAGTACTAGTGTTTGGTAAGACTAGAAAACGATCAAATCCAAGAGAAAATCATCAATAAAAACCATAAAAAATGTGTCGAATCTCACAGCTATCAGCAGGCGCTTAAGATCTTCGAATGCTTCTTGCGCCTCATCCGTGCACTCAAATTTTTCAGTTTTGCGGCGGAGCTGGCAGAACGATTGCATCTTCTCACCCATTTGACTGATGAATCGACTAAGCGTCGTGATTCGCCCAGCTAGCTGCTAGACGCCTTTGATGTTTTTTGGCTTCTCTATGGCCAGTATGGCTCTTATTTTCTTCAGGTTGGCCTCAATTCACATGGCGGATATGAGGTACCTGAGTAATTGCCCGGATGGCACGCCGAAGGCGCACTTCTATGGATTCGTCTTGATATGGTAGCGGTCGAGATTGTTGAATGTCTCGTGGAGATCGTCAATGAGTGCAGCTTCCTCCTTGGTTTTGACAACGATGTCGTCGACATAAACTTGAATGTTCCGGCCAAGCTGGTTTTTGAGGCAGGCATGTATACACCATTGATAGGTGGCTCCTGTGTTCTTCAGTCCGAAGGGCATTGTTGTGTAGGAGTAAACGCCAAAGGGCGTGATGAAGGTCGTCTTCTTCTGGTTATCCTCCTTCATTCGAATCTGATGGTAGCTTGAGTAGGCATCGAGGAAGCAGAGGCATTCGTATCTCACGGTGGAGTTGATTATCTATCGATTCGTGATAATGGGAAGTGGTCCTTTGGGCAGTGCTTGTTGAGAGAGGTGAAGTCCATGCACATCTGCAGGATATCCGTGTCCTTTTTAGGAACGAGCACGGGGTTAGCTACCTAGGTGCTTTCCTTTATTTCGCGTATAAAATCGGCATCAAGGAGTCTGTTGACTTCCATGCCGACTGCCTTTGCCCTTGGTTCTGACAGTCAACACGTCGACTACTTAACTGGTCTTCCATCTAGATTCACGTTGAGTGCATACTCAGCGAATTCCCTGCGAACTCCTAGCATGTCTGCTGGACACCAGGCAAAGATCTCCCAACGCTCACGGAGGAATTCGACAAGTGCGAGTTCCTATGCGGGACTCAAGTTGTTGGCAATGAGGGTCATCTTGGTCATGTCCGTTGGGTGGACCTGGACTGCCTTGGTGTTCAGTGACCAATCGAAGGACTGGTCTAGTCCATTTTGGTTGCTCACAGGAGGAAGACGGTTGTCTATCGACTCCTTGAGCCTTGCTAGCTCTTCCTGCATGCCGAAGGATTGGGAGATTCTGTTGAATTCCCTATCGCAGCTATCTGACTTAGCTAAGGTCCCGCTGACGGTGATAATGTCGTTGGGTCCTAGCATCTTCATCTACAACTAGGCGTAGTGCGGGACCGCCATGAACCTCGTAAACACAACACGTCCGAGGATTATGTGGTATTGCGAGGGCTAGTCGACCACCTCGAATTCGAGGCGCTCTTGCCGAAACTTTGTGGGCATGCCGAAGATGACGACTACGTTGATTTCCCAAGGGGTATACGCCTTTCCTTGGGATCATGTCGTGGAAGGTTGTTTCGGATGCCTCCAGGCAAGAGAGGGGGATCTGCATGGCACGTAGTGTGCTAGCGAACATGAGGCTGATGCCGCTGCCACCGTCCATGAAGACTCGACTCATCTCGTAGCCACCAATCTGCGCTTCAAGCACTAGGGGAGAATTAACTGGGTGAGGCACTTGTCGCGGGTGGTCGTGCTTGTCGAAGGTGATGCAGGACTCGCACCTGCTGAGGTACTCAGTGGTTGAGGGTGGAAGGTTGACGGCAAGGTTGATTTGGCAAGTGGTCAAATTTTGCGTCCTGCTGGAGGGATGCCCCTTCTAGATCATACACGTGTTCCCTAATGCCCGTGGATATTATTCGCCTCTGTTGTTTTGTGCCAGCGCAACCGCAGGCTGCGCGGGTGGTGGTGCTCCATGAGCTATGGTGCCTGGGGCAGCTCCATACCCCTGATTTATCGCATCGCGATTCATCTAGACAAGGCCTTCGTGGAGCTTCAGGAACTCGCGGCAGTCCTTAATGAGGTGGCTGGAGTTTTTCTTACCATCGTGCTTGTCGATGTAGTAGTGAACGTTGCAGGGTCAAGACAATTTCTCCTGGATGGAGGTTCGGATGCTTCATCGCATGTGCAGTGTTGCCACACTTGCACGGTTTTCCTATTGTTGCCGTAGCTGCCGCTACGGTACCGACTACTGCGGTTTCTTTCGTCGCGCTTGTCGGCGTAGACGGTGTAACACCCTCGAATCGACCCTATGCAGATTTTAGCGTTTCCCGCCAAAACTCGCATAGAAACGATTCAAGGACGCCCACCAGGCACTTGCATGCGGGTGGAAAACGAAGTAATACCATTACACAATAGTCCACGATGGAACCCACAGTACAAATGAAGAATATATACGACAACGACTCCATGAGTCAAGAATATAGATATACAGTACAAAGATCCAAATCACTTTGAAAACGATACAACATCCAAGTACAAATAAGATGCAAATGGGGCTAAGAGCCCTAAAGAATAACCAGTGGTGTCCATAACCCTGCCCAGGCCAAGCCGGAAGGGTAACCCTGCTAACGACGTCGATCTCATACCTGCTAAACAAAAGGGGTGCCGACAACGGGCAAAGGAAAAAGGGAGCGGTCAGTACTGAGCCCAGTACACGGCGAGGCTAGAATTCGGCGGTTCTCGCCTACACAGGTATGGTGGACTGAAGCGGCAACAAAGCATCCACTAGACAGCCTATAGAGACTCGATACAATTGTCGGCTATTAGAGAGGGATAAGAAAGACCTATTCGGAACCAACCTGATACTAACACCAATCATACCCATCCTGGTATTCCCCCTCGAGACCAAACGAGGAAGTCAAACCGAGGAACTCACATAGTTGGCAGTTTTATTCATTCCATTATAGTTGGAGCACTTACTAGTCAGATATTGATAACATGAGTCATCCTGATATCGTAAGCAGTGGGCAGTTTTAGTTAATCATTCCGTTCTAGTTGAAATACTTACTAGTTAGATGCAATTAGCCAGAGATGCCCCAAATCCAGCAGTGGTTGGCACTTTTATTTACTCATTCTGTTCTAGTGAAACTGATTACTAGACATGTCAAAGTAAAATTTATAACACTACGTTAGTTATGCTTGTCTATGATCGAGATAATGTGCTCCAAGTCGTCCATAACCACGGACACGGCTTTCAGAAAGATTTACCCTGCAGGGGTGCACAAATAGCAACACACAGACGATCAACCTCGGGAAGAACCAAATAAAACGCAACGAGGCCTCATGACAATGCACACATAGGATTCATAAATTATTTCAGGGGGCCACCCCACTAAGCTACCCGCAACGAAATTAGCCGGCTCCGAGACGGACCCAGGGTTTGTGTAGACGGCGGTAAATGTGGCATCCCGCTAAAACCACTACTAGAAAATCGTTTTGTTTTTGCGCATTGCATCATCATGACCTCATGCTCATGTCATCATGCCACATTGCATTTGAGCATCGTCATCATCATGCATGTGTTTGTACAAAACTATTTTTCGAAAAGTCTATTTTGGTTTTCTAAATACCCCGCCTTTATTTCAAATTAAAACCCAAGTCTTTTCTGGATCTTTTATTTGTCTAAAAACTATTTAGAAAAGTCCTTCTAAAAATAAAACTATTTTTTTCCGGATCTGGGAGGCAGCCCAGCCCAGCCGTTAGGCCAGGCCACCTACTACCCGGCCCGTATAAAAACCTAACCTAGACCTAACCCTAAACCAGACCCAACCTCACCCTACCCTAATCCCCAGCCCTCCGCCGCCACACACACACGCACACCACACAGCGCGCGCCAGCCCCAGCCAGCCCACACCTGCCACCCTGGCCCGCCTCTTTTTCCCCCACCAACCACTCCCACTCGCCCCAGCCCCACCCCGTGTCGATCCCCACGTACCCTGGCCCCACCCCGCAGGCACCTTCCCTCGCACGATATACCCACTCCTCCTTGATCCCATCACCACCTACCCCCGTCGCCACCTACACCGGCCTCGTCGCCTCCATCTCCCTCCCCCACCCCGCAAGGCCGCCGACACCCTCTCCTCCGCCCGGCCGCTCCCCATCGTCGCTCTCCCCGCCGCCTCGGTGCCTCGCGCCGCCCTCCGCCGTCTCGCCGCGCGCCGCCATCGGGGCTCGACCTTACCTTCCCCGCCATGCAGGCACCCCGTCACCGCTCGTCTCGGGCCGTCCGCGGCGCCGTTCCCCGCCCCGGGCATCTCCTCGCCGTCCCCCGCCTCCAGTACGCCGCCGCTCGAGCTCGACGCCCCGAAGGGACCGACCTCTCCTCCGGTGGGCCGCCCTTCGCCGACCGCTTCCCCTCGCCATGGGCTCCCTCCTCCATGACCTCCGGCCTCCACCGCCGGCTTGCCAGGAGGTCACCCACCTCTGCCGGAGACCGAGCCCCGCGGCCGCAGCGACCCCGCCTCCGTCGCTAGCCCGCGTTCCCCTATCCTGGCCCGGTCCAACCTCGCCCAGGACGACCTCGCCTCCCGTCGTCACCGCTGCCAGCCGAGCCCTGCCATCCTCCTCGTCCCTTCCGGCCGCCCGTCTGCATCGTGGGGCCCCACCTCGCGAGCCACCGCCGGCTTCTACTTCCACCGCCTCGCTGTACGGGCACGGCCCGACCCGCGCCTCTGCCACAGCTTCGGTGCGAGCGCCCCACGGATGTGCGCCTCCTCGACGCCACCCTTGTGCCATGTCTTCGATCTCCGCCGCTCACCCTGCTGCCGGTCGTCGTCTCGCCTCCTTCGTCCCGCGTGAGCACCGGCGCCCGGCCTATCTGCGTGTGTCTGCTAGCTACAGTAAGCTGCAGCCCGTGTGTGTGCACCTGCCTTCCTGTAGCATCTAGTTGGACCGATTCTGGGAAGATCTGACCAATAGGTTGATGCCAGTTTGCTACCGATGTTAGTCAAGATCGCCACCGGCAACCGAAGCTATAGTGACAAGACCTTCGTCACGGATTAAAGGACTCGGAAGATCGTCTACACGGACGTCAAGATCTTCGATGCAGGACTGCTCGTGGATCGGTACCAATGCGAGAAGCTCGAAACCCCGTCGCCAGACCCGAATGTTTCAAATGCCAAGGTCTGCTTCATGGATCCGAGACCAATCCGGAGCGCCAAGGCCTTCGACAGGGAATCAACAAGATCATCGGGGAACTCCAAGGTCTACTTCGTAGGGTGCCGAACGCCGAGGTCACCGACACCGATACGCCGAGTTCTCCACCTTGAACGCCATGACCGTCTACACGAACCCAAAGACCACAGATGCGACAAGTACTCCTTCCCGGATACGAGACCCGGATCCGAAGACCGCCAAGATCGCCACCGGAACGCCAAGTTCTTCATCCCGAACGCCAAGACCGACCCGATACGCGGAGCTGACAAGATCTTCGCGACAACAAGATCGACACCGACCAGGGTGAATTCGATGCACCCCGACGCCAAACCAAGTCCTTCTTCCCGGAACGCCAAGCTCTCCTTCTGTTGTCCGAGACCGATCTCCGTCGAACCCTGAGACCCAGACCCGAACTCCCGAAACCAAGATCTTCCGAACCTAGATGTGTGACCCTAAGCCTCTATTTTTATAATATGACATTATCTACTATCGCATATTAAATTGTTCATGCATGCATACCTGTCTGTGGTTTGGGGGCATTATGCCGATTCACCTCATAATTAAATATGGAGTGTTTATGTGGGATATCTTTGTCTTATTCCGGACTCCATTTAAATTGGTGTAGCGAACCGATGCCATGTTTCGCCTGGTTAATACAACATTTAAATTGCGGGGGTTCTAAATAACTTGAACCGTGTAATTAATTATCGGGACCCCGGTTCCGCTTAATATTGCCTAATTGCACCGCATCTGTGCCATGCCATGCATCATATCATAGGCATGCCGGATCTTCTGCCGTAGTATTAAATATTGCATCCAGTGTTTATTCTAGTGTTTGTTTCTTCGCGGATTAGGCTGATGAGTTGATGCGAGTATTGACAAGTTCTTCGGATATGATCCGTCGGCAGTGTTTCCCAGGCGAGCATCTCTCCCCCCTTCTACCTATTTTGCATTTATAGTCTTTATTTCCTCCTGTTGATCTATTGCTATCCGTGTCGCGATGTTGTAGTTTCCGTGCACCAGTTATATCCCGTGCAGCCTCTATATTGCCTTGGACATCTCCTATTACCTGTGTTTGGTAGATAGCTGGCCTTGCGAGTCATAGTTGCTTGCTCAGGCGCGATCTCGTGTTGTCAAGTACCACAGTTGTTGGAATGCTGGTAGATGTTTATGGTGGAGCTGATCATGACTTTAAATACAACTATTAAATTGCTGGGACAACTAATGAAAGAGGCACCGGTGGGCAATATATGCTATTTGGTTTTTATGCCCACTTGTGTCCCGTAGGCCCCGAGTACTGGATACCTGTTCCTTGACTATTCGCACTATCCACATATGGGAGACTCTATGAATCCCCCTTAGCCAGAGCTTGATTCATTTCTTATTTCTTGGGGCCACAAGTAGTTTGGGGCTTTATTACTATCCTGTACTTATGCCATGCTTACTGCTTTATTTACGATTGTGCATGGAGCGCCTGTACTGTTTTGGAACGTGGAATGTTTTCACGGTATCGACAAGCCTAGCCACACTTTCGGGTTCCCAGTCGTTTACAGCCATTGTCACAAACCCTGGGTCCGTCTCGGAGCCAGCCAACTTCGTTGCGGGTAGCTTAGTGGGGTGGCCCCTGAAATATTTTATGAATCCTGTGATTGCTTTGTCGTGAAAGCCTCTTTGGGTTTTGAGTTGGTTTTTCCGAGGTTGATCGTGTGTGTGTTGCTATTTGTGCACCCCTGCAGGGTAAATCTTTCTGAAAGCCGTGTCCGCGGTTATGGATGACTTGGATCACAGTATGTCGATCATACACAAGCATAACTAAAGTAGTGCTATAAATTTGACTTAATATGTGACTAGTAATCAGATTCAAATACAACAGAATGGATATTAAAAATGCCAACAACTGGTGGAGCTGGGGTTCCTTGTGTCTTGTTATATCTACCTAGTAAGTATTGGAACTCCAATGGAATGTGCTAAAAGTGCCAACAACTGCTGGGTTCTGGGATCGACATCGTTAGCAGGGTTACCCTTTCGGCTTGGCCTGGGCAGGGTTATGGACGCCATTGGTCCCGCACGAAAGTGCCTGGTGGGCGTCCTTGAATCGTTTCTATACGGGTTTGGCGGAAAGGGCTAAAACTTGCATAGGGCCGATTTGAGGGTGTTACAGAGCTGTTCTCCTCTTACCTCTGCGTGTTTTGAATCTGCTCTCTTATCTTTTCTTCAAGTCTAGGAATTCTTGTGGTTGGGTTTCCGTCGTACCTTCAGGGTTTCGCTTCCTCCTTTGGTAACGGTGCTTCTACATCCGGTCTTCATCCTATCTGAGGAATCCTTCATCTGTTGGACTCCTCTTTATTCCTTCTTGTGCCTTCCGGTGTCTTCCAACATGACGACCTCCTCTACATCAGATCCGATGTATCCCTGCAGCACTCCTTTGTTTCCGAACCTCGATTGTCGAGATCTTCAGTCTAATTCCGAGGGTTGGTTGAATAATTCTCCGATTTGTGTGTAGAGTAATGGTTTGGGTGCGCGATGGACTGATCACCATCTGACTACTCTTATCATTCGCTTTTGTATATTGAATCGGTGGATCAAGCAATTTTACTCCGTCCACGGAAGCTAGAGGTGGCTTTATTTGTTGATACCTCTACCTTCGCCTTTGTTCCCGGAGTGTTCTCTCGATGATCGCAGACAACGACCTCTTGTTAGTGGTGTCGCGAGGATCTACACGAAGCGAAAAGATTTAGACCGTCGGCCTTCTTCCCCGGACCATGAGGCGGATCTCGAGGGCGAGATCCATTGTTAGTGGTGTCGAATTGTGGCATCCCGCTGAAACCACTACTAGAAAATTGCTGTGTTTTTGCGCATTGCATCATCATGACCGCATGCCCATGTCATCATGCCACATTGCATTTGAGCATCGTCATCATCATGCATGTGTTTGTACAAAATTATTTTTCGAAAAGTCTATTTTGGTTTTCTAAATACCCCGCCTTTATTTCAAATTAAAACCCCGGTCTTTTCCGGATCTTTTATTTGTCTAAAAACTATTTAGAAAAGTCCTTCTAAAAATAAAACTATTTTTTTCCGGACCGGGGAGGTAGCCCAGCCCAGCCGTTAGGCCAGGCCACCTACTACCCGGCCCGTATAAAAACCTAACCTAGCCCTAACCTTAAACAAGACCCAACCTAAACCCTACCCTAATCCCGAGCCCTCCGCCGCCACACACACACGCAAACCACACAGCGCGCACCAGCCCTAGCCAGCCCACACCTGCCACCCTAGTCCCACCACCCTGGCTTGCCTCCTTTTCCCCCACCAACCACTCCCGCTCGCCGTAGCCCCACCCCGCGTGGATCCCCACGTGCCCTGGCCCCACCCCGCAGGCACCTTCCCCCGCACGGGATCCCCACTCCTCCTCGATCCCATCGCCACCTACCCCCGTCGCCACCTACTCCGGCCTTGTCGCCTCCATCTCCCTCCCCCACCCCGCAGGGCCGCCGACGCCCTCTCCTCCGCCCGGCCACTCCCCATCGTCGCTCGCCTCGCCGCCTTGGTGCCTCGCGCCGCCCTCCGTCGTCTCGCCACGCGCCGCCAACGGGGCCCGACCTCACCTTCCCTGCCCTGCAGGCACCCCACCACCGCTCGTCTCGGGCCGTCCATGGTGCCGTTCCCCGCCCCGGGCATCTCCTCGCCGGCCCCCGCCTCTAGTCTGCCGCCGCTCGAGCTCGACGCCCCGCAGGGACCGACCTCTCCTCCGGTGGGCCGCCCTTCGCCGACTGCTTCCCCTCGCCGTGGGCTCCCTCCTCCACGACCTTCGGCCTCCACCGCCGGCTCACCAGGAGCTCGCCCGCCTCCGCCGAAGACCGAGCCCCGCGGCCGCAGCGACCCCGCCTACGTCGCTGGCCCGCGTTCCCCTATCCTCGGCCCGGTCCAACGTAGCCCAGCGCGAGCTCGCCTCTCGTCGTCGCCGCCGCCAACCGAGCCCTGCCATCCTCCTTGTCCCTTCCGGCCACGCATCGGCGTCACGGGGCCCCACCTCGCGAGCCACCGCCGGCTTCTGCTTCCACCGCCTCGCTGTACGGGCATGGCCCCGACCCGCGCCTCTGCCACAGCTTCGGTGCGAGCGCCCCACGGATGCACGCCTCCTCGACACCACCCTTGTGCCATGTCTTCGACCTCTGCCGCTCACCCTGGTGCCGGTTGGCGTCTTGCCTCCTTCGTCCCGCGTGAGCACCGGCGCCCGGCCTCTCTGTGTGTGTCTGCTAGCTGCAGTAAGCTGCAGCCCGTGTGTGTGCACCCGCCTTCTTGTAGCATCTAGTTGGACCGATTCCGGGAGGATCTGACCAATAGGTTGCTGCCAGTTTGCTACCGACGTTAGTCAAGATCGGCACCGGCAACCGAAGCTATAGTGACAACACCTTCGTCACGGATTAAAGGACTCGGAAGATCGTCTACACGGACGTCAATATCTTCGATGCAGGACTGCTCGAGGATCAGTACCAATGCGAGAAGCTCGAAGCCCCGTCGCCAGACTCGAATGTTTCAAACGCCAAGGTCTGCTTCATGGATCCGAGACCGATCCGGAGCGCCAAGACCTTCGACAGGGAATCGACAAGATCATCGCGGAACTCCAAGGTCTACTTCATAGGGTGACGAATGCCAAGGTCGCCGACACGGATACGCCGAGTTCTCCACCTTGAACACCATGACCGTCTACACGAACCCAAAGACCACAGATGCGACAAGTACTCCTTCCTGGATGCGAGACCCGGATCCGAAGACCGCCAAGATCACCACCGGAACGCCAAGTTCTTCATCCCGAACGCCAAGACCGACCCGATACGCGGACCCGACAAGATCTTTGTGACAACAAGATCGACACCGACCAGGGCGAATCTGATGTGCCCCGACGCCAAACCAAGTCCTTCTTCCTGGAACGCCAAGCTCTCCTTCCGTTTTCCGAGACCGATCTCCGTCGAACCCTGAACCCTGACACCTAGACCCGAACTCCCGAAACCAAGATCTTCTAAACCCAGATGTGTGACCCTAAGCCTCTATTTTTATAATATGACATTATCAACTGTCGCATATTAAATTGTTCATGCATGCATACCTGTCTGTGGTTTGGGGGCATTTATGCCGATTCACCTCATAATTAAATATGGAGTGTTTATGCGGGATATCTTTGTCTTATTCCGGACTCCATTTAAATTGGTGTAGCGAACCGATGCCATGTTTCGCCTGGTTAATACAACATTTAAATTGCGGGGGTTCTAAATAACTTGAACCGTGTAATTAATTATCGGGACCCTGGTTCCGCTTAATATTGCCTAATTGCACCGCATCTGTGCCATGCCATGCATCATATCATAGGCATGCCGGATCTTCTGCCGTAGTATTAAATATTGCATCCGGTGTTTATTCTAGTGTTTGTTTCTTCGCGGATTAGGCCGATGAGTTGATGCGAGTATCGACAAGTTCTTCGGATATGATCCGTCGGCAGTGTTTCCCAGGCGAGCATCTCTCCCCCTTCTACCTATTTTGCATTTATAGTCTTTATTTCCTCCTGTTGATCTATTGCTATCCGTGTCGCGATGTTGTAGTTTCCGTGCACCAGTTATATCCCGTGCAGCCTCTATATTGCCTTGGACATCTCCTATTACCTGTGTTTGGTAGATAGCTGGCCTTGCGAGTCGTAGTTGCTTGCTCAGGTGCGATCTCGTGTTGTCAAGTACCACAGTTGTTGGAATGCTGGCAGATGTTTATGGTGGAGCTGATCATGACTTTAATTACAACTATTAAATTGCTAGGACAACTAATGAAAGAGGCACCGGTGCGCAATATATGCTATTTGGTTTTTATGCCCACTTGTGTCCCGTAGGCCCCGAGTACTGGATACCTGTTCCTTAACTATTCGGACTATCCACATATGGGAGACTCTACGAATCCCCCTTAGCCAGAGCTTGATTCATTTCTTATTTCTTGGGGCCACAAGTAGTTTGGGGCTTTATTACTATCCTGTACTTCTGCCATGCTTACTTCTTTATTTACGATTGTGCGTGGAGCACCTGTACTGTTTTGGAATGTGGAATGTTTTCGCGGTATCGACAAGCCCAGTCACACTTTCAGGTTCCCAGTCGTTTACACCCATTGTCACAAACCCTGGGTCCATCTCGGAGCCGGCCAACTTCGTTGCGGGTAGCTTAGTGGGGTGGCCCCTGAAATATTTTATGAATCCTATGATTGCTTTGTCGTCAAAGCCTCGTTGGGTTTTGAGTTGGTTTTTCCGAGGTTGATCGTATGTGTGTTGCTATTTGTGCACCCCTGCAGGGTAAATCTTTCTGAAAGCCGTGTCCGTGGTTATGGGCAACTTGGAGCACAGTATCTCGATCATACACAAGCATAACTAAAGTAGTGCTATAAATTTTACTTAATATGTGACTAGTAATCAGATTCAAATACAACGGAATGGATATTAAAAATGCCAACAACTGGTGGAGCTGGGGTTCCTTGTGTCTTGTTATATCTGCCTAGTAAGTATTGCAACTCCAATGGAATGTGCTAAAAGTGCCAACAACTGCTGGGTTTTGGGATCGACATCGTTAGCAGGGTTACCCTTCCGGCTTGGCCTGGGCAGGGTTATGGACGCCATTGGTTATTCTTCAGGGCTCTTAGCCCCATTTGCTTCTTATCCGTACTCGGATGTCGTATCGATTTCAAGGTGATTTGGATCTTTCTAGAGTACATCTGTATTCTTGGCTCTTGGAGTCATGCTGTATATATATATCTGTTATGTGGGTCCCATCGAGGACTGTTGTGTAATGGTATTACTTCGTTTTCCACCCGCACAAAAGTGCCTGGTGGGCGTGCTTGAATCGTTTCTATGCGGGTTTGGTGGAAAGGGCTAAAACTTGCATAGGGCCGATTTGAGGGTGTTACAGTAAATGACTGGGAACCCGAAAGTGTGACTGGGCTTGTCGATACAGCGAAAACATGTCATGATCCAAAACAGTACAGGTGCTCCACGCACAATCGTAAATAAAGCGGTAAAGCATGGCATAAGTACAGGATAGTAATAAAGCCCCAAACTAGTTTGTGGCCCCAAGAAATAAAGTGCAAATCAAGCTCAGGCAAAGGGGGATTCATAGAGTCTCCTGTATGAGGATAGCGCGAATAGTCAAGGACCAGGTATCAAGTACTCGGGGCCTACGGGACACACGTGAGCATGGAAGAACCAAATATTAGTTACTGCACCACCGGTGCCTCTGCATTAGTTATATCTATTCCCAGCATTTTAATATCAAGTTGTAATTAAATTCATAATCATCTCACCATTAAGCATCTCCACCATTAAGCATGTGCCAACCTTCCAACAATAGTGGAACAACAACGATGCTAAGCAGCACCTGAGGAAGCAACTATGACTCGCAAGGCCGACTGTCTATCAAACAACAGGCAATAGGATGTGTCCAAGGAAATATAGAGGCTGCAGGGAATATAAATGGTGCATGGAAACTAAAGCATCGCAACAAGGATAGCAATAGATCAATACGACGAAGTAAAGACTAGAAATGCAAAATAGGTAGAAAGGGGAGAATGCTCGCCTAGGAAACACTGTCGAAGATACATTATCTGAAGAACTTGTCGATACTCGCATCCACTCAACGGCCTAATCCGTGAAGTAGCAAAGCACTAAAAGAAACATTAGATGCACTACTTAATACTATGGCAGAAGCTCAGGCATGATGCATGTATGATGCATGACATGGCGAAGATGCGATGCAATTGGGCAATATTAAGCGGAACCGGGGTCCCGACAATTAATTATGTGGTTCATGTTGTTTAGATACCCCGCATTTTAAATGTTGACTTAACAAGGCAAAACATGGCATCGGTTCGCTACACAAATTTAAATGGAGTCATTATAAGACTAGAATAGCCTGCATATGACCTCCATATTTAATTATTAGATGAGTCGACAAAACAACCCAAACTAATGAATATGTATGCGAGAATGAACAATTTAATATGCAACATTGGATAATGTCATATTATAAAAATAGTGGTCTCGGATAAAGGGGTCACACATCAAGGTCCGAAGATCTTGGGATCTCGAGGGATCGGGTTCGACAGGATCAGTCTTCGGGGTCTTGACCATCAGATCTGTGTCGGTGATCTTCTGGTTTCGTCTTCGTGTTGAGGAAGGACTCGGGGCACGCATGGCCTTTGAGTAGTGCGAGTTCACTTGCCAACGCGGAAGCGGAAGGGGTCAAGGCAAGAGCAACGATACCACACTAGTATGACATGGGGAAGTCCATCTGCCAACACTGATACATAAGACCACCAAAACGAGGCTTAGCACAGTAGGACAAAAACAAACAGAGGAAAAAAGTACGCCGTGATGAGGCACATGTCCCGTGCAGGCATAGGCTCGAACACATTGCGGCCGGGTTGCCGAGCTGGTTCGTGCGGCATCCTAACACCGGGGTGGAGCTCCTGTGGGCGATGATGGTAGCTGGCAGGCGGCCTCGGCGGCAGCACGTAAGACGAGGTGGGGCCGAGCTGCGACAGCTTGCAGAGGAGCGAACCGCGGCAGGGAGAGGCGCTCGAGAGGGTGAAGCGACGGGGATCTCGACACGGGCGATGTCCCTGGCGACGGTTGCTACAGAGGCGATGGAGGGAGCTCGTGGGGAGGCGGCTCGGGGTATGCGGCCGAGGTCGAGGAGGACGATGTCCTGGCGACCAGCGGTGGCGGAGCTCCAGGGGCACGGTCGCAGAAGGGGCGTTGGCAGGCTTAGGGCCCGGGCCTACCGTAGCGGCGTAGCAAGGAGGAAGAAGGCCGTGTCGTGGAAGGGGCACCGTCGGTGCAGCGGTCAGAGATGGGCGGCGGCTCAGGGAGGCGAGGAAGGGCGACAGGACACGCTCGACAGAGGGGCCCTGCACGGGAGGAGGCTTAGGCTCGACCGCGGCCTCTGGTCGGCGCTACAGTAGTTGGTGGAGAGGGCTAGCAGGAGGCGACAACCGGCGTGCTGCGCTTGCAGAGGAAGCGACAGAGGAGATAGACGATGATGGTGATTGCGATGAGGAGGAGATTGAGAGAGAGGGTCAAGCGATGCGGGAGGGGTGAGGCAGACGGGGTGGGGTTAGGGTTTTTATCTGGGTAGTACGCTGCTGCCAACTGGGCCTTTGGGCCTGGCCGGTGGCGGCCTCCCCAGGGTTTTATAAAATATGTTTTGTTATATATATTTATTCTCTTTTATTTTACAGACCTTTGTAAATTATTTCTAGACAAAATTAAAATATCAGGATGAGGCCGGGGTTTTGATTGGAAATTAAGACTGGGGATATTTAGAAAACAAAGATAGGCTTTTAGAAAATAGTTTTAGGCATGATGACATGACGATGCTCAAATGCAATGTGGCATGATGACATGAGCATGTAGTCATGATGATGCACAAAAATAAAAATAACTCGCGATATTCTAGTAGTGGTTTTACCCGGGGTGCTACAATTCGACACCACTAACAATGGATCTCACCCTCGAGATCCGCCTCATGGTACGGGGAACAAGGCCGACAAGCTAGATCTTCTCGCTTCGTGTAGATCTTCGCGAAACCACTAACAACGGTTCTTTCTCCATCTGGAAATCAGCGACACCACCAACAAGAGGTCGTTGGTCATGTTCATCGAGAGAACACTCCGGAGAAACAAAGTCGAAGGTAGAGATTTCAAAAGGCAAGGCCACCGCTAACTTCCGTGGAAGGAGTAAGATTGCATCGATCCACCATTCAACATACAATTGCGAATGATAAGATTAGTGGTATGGTCGTGACTCCATCCCGCACTCAAAGCATTACTCTGTACACGAATAGATGAATAATGCAACCAACTCTCAGAATTTAGACTAAAGATCTTGACAAACATCGTTTGGAAAACAAAGGAGTGATGCAGGATCTTCTTTGGATCTGACATAGATGATATCGTCGCGTTAGGAACCACCGGAAGATTCAAAAGAAATCGTATGAAAAGACACAATGATTAGGTTCCGCAATGGTTCTATTGGCATGAACAACACATGCTCAAGGTATACTCCAACTTCACCAATGCTCATCCTTCTCATATGTTTTTCAAAGATTCGGATATCCGTCAAGGGGTACATACATATAAAGAGTTCAAATACCAAAAAGAGTGGATGAAGGGTACGACAAACGAGATGCAGATTAGATGATTGTAGCTCCACCGTTATAAAAGGGAGGAAGCGAAACCCAAAGGTATGACGGAAACCCAACCACGAGAAAACCTGGACTCCAAGAAAGCTAAGATATCAGATTCAAAACACGCAGAGGAAAGAGAAGTATAGCATAGGGGTAAGGAGTAAAAGTAGACCTAACCAGATCTATCTAACCGATTTGGCAAAATAGTTTTGACACTCCACATCGGCCATTTGCTAGGTTATCCTACAGGCTGGACCAGTGGGGTATCATAACTGCTGAGCTCTTATACCACTTTGTAACACCCTCGATCGACCCTATGCAGATTTTAGCGTTTCCCGCCAAAACGCGCATAGAAACGATTCAAGGACGCCCACCAGGCACTTGCGTGCGGGTGGAAAACGAAGTAATACCATTACACAATAGTCCACGATGGAACCCACAGACACATATATATAGAACAACGACTCCATAGGTCAAGAATATAGATATACAATACAAAGATCCAAATCACCTTGAAAACAATACAACATCCAAGTACGAATAAGATGCAAATGGGGCTAAGAGCCCTGAAGATTAACCAGTGGCGTCCATAACCCTGCCCAGGCCAAGCCGAAAGGGTAACCCTGCTAACGACGTCGATCTCATACCTGCTAAACAAAAGGGGTGCCGACAACGAGCAAAGGAAAAAGGGAGCGGTCAGTACTGAGGCCAGTACACGGCGAGGCTAGAATTTGGCGGCTCTCGCCTACATAGGTATGGTGGACTGAAGCGGTAGCAAAGCATGCACTACACAACCTATAGAGACTCGATACAATTGTCGGCTATTAGAGAGGGATAAGAAAGACCTATTCAGAACCAACCTAATACTAACACCAATCATACCCATCCTGGTATTCCCCCTCGAGACCAAACAAGGAAGTCAAACCGAGGAACTCACACAGTTGGCAGTTTTATTCATTCCATTATAGTTGCATCACTTACTAGTCAGATATAGATAGCACGAGTCATCCTGATATCGTAAGCAATGGGCAGTTTTAGTTAATCATTCCGTTGTAGTTGCAATACTTACTAGTCAGATGCAATTAGCCAGAGATACCCCAAATCCAGCAGTGGTTGGCACTTTTATTTACTCATTCCGTTCTAGTGAAACTGATTACTAGACATGTCAAAGTCAAATTTATAACACTACTTTAGTTATTCTTGTCTATGATCAGGATACTGTGCTCCAAGTCGTCCATAACCGCGGACACGGCTTTCAGAAAGATTTACCCTGCAGGGGTGCACAAATAGTAACACACACACGATCAACCTCGGGAAGAACCAAATAAAACACAACGAGGCCTCACGACAATGCACTCACAGGATTCATAAATTATTTCAGGGGGCCACCCCACTAAGCTACCCGCAATGAAGTTGGACGGCTCCGAGACGAACCCAGGGTTTGTGTAGACGGCGGTAAATGACTGGGAACCCGAAAGTGTGACTGGGCTTGTCGATACAGCAAAAATGTGTCACGATCCAAAACAGTACAAGTGCTCCATGCACAATCATAAATAAAGCGGTAAAGCATGGCATAAGTACAAGATAGTAATAAAGCCCCAACCTAGTTTGTGGCCCCAAGAAATAAAGTGCGAATCAAGCTCAGGCAAAGGGGATTCATAGAGTTTCCTGTATGTGGATAGTGCGAATAGTCAAGGAACAGGTATCAAGTACTCGGGGCCTACGGGACACAAGTGAGCGTGGAAGAACCAAATATTAGCTATTGCCCACCGGTGCCTCTGCATTAGTTATATCTATTCCTAGCATTTTAATATCAAGTTGTAATTAAAGTCATGATCATCTCCATCGTTAAGCATCTCCACCATTAAGCATGTGCCAACCTTCCAACAATAGTGGAACAACAACAACGCTAAGCAGCACCTGAGCAAGCAACTACGATTCGCAAGGCTCACTGTCTATCAAACAATAGGCAATATGATGTGTCCAAGGCAATATAGAGGCTGCAGGGAATATAAATGGTGCACAGAAACTAAAGCATCGCAACAAGGATAGCAATAGATCAACAGGAGGAAGTAAAGACTAGAAATGCAAAATAGGTAGAAAGGGGGAGAATGCTCTCCTGGGAAACACTATCGAAGATACATTATCCGAAGAACTTGTCGATACTCACATCCACTCAACGGCCTAATCCATGAAGAAGCAAAGCACTAAAAGAAACACCGGATGCACTATTTAATACTATGGCAGAAGATCAGGCATGATGCATGTATGATGCATGACATGGCAAATATGCGATGCAATTGGGCAATATTAAGCGGAACCGGGGTCCTGACAATTAATTAAGTGGTTCATGTTGTTTAGATACCCCGCATTTTCAATGTTGACTTAACAAGGAAAAACATGGCATCGGTTCGCTACACAAATTTAAATGGAGTCATTATAAGACTAGAATAGCCTGCATATGACCTCCATATTTAATTATTAGATGAGTGGACAAAACAACCCAATCTAATGAATATGTATGCGAGAATGAACAATTTAATATGCAACATTGGATAATGTCATATTATAAAAATAGGGGTCTCGAATAAAGGGGTCACACATCAAGATCTGAAGATCTTGGGATCTCGAGGGATCGGGTTTGACAGGATCGGTCTTCAGGGTCTTGACCATCATATCTGTGCCGGTGATCTTCTGGTTTCGGCTTCGCGTTAAGGAAGCGGGGCACACATGGCCTTTCAGTAGTGCGAGTTCACTCGCCGGAGCGAAAGGGGTCAAGGCGAGAGCAACGATACCACACTGGTACGACATGGGGAAGTTCATCTGCCAACACTGATACATAAGACCACCAAAACGAGGCTTAGCACAGTAGGACAAAACCAAATAGAGGACAAAAGTACGATGTGATGAGGCCCATGTCCCGTGCAGGCATATGCTCGAACACCTTGCGGCCGGGTCGGTGACCTGGTTCGTGCGGCATCCCAACACCGGGGAGGAACTCCCGTGGGCGGCGACGGTCGCTGGCGGGTGGCGTCGGTGGCAGCACGTAAGACGAGGTGGGGCCAAGCTGCGACGGCTTGCAGAGGAGCGAACCGCGGCAGGGAGAGGCGCTCGGGAGGGTGACGCGGCGAGGATCTTGATGCGGGGCGATGTCCTTGGTGACGGTTGCTATAGAGGCGAGGGAGGGCGCTCGTGGGGAGGCGGCTTGGGGTATGCGGTCGAGGTCGAGGAGGACGATGTCCTGGCTACCGGCGGCGGCGGAGCTCCAGGGGCGCGGCCGCGGAAGGGGCGTTGGCAGGCTCGGGGCCTGGGCCTGCCGTAGCGGCGTAGCAAGGAGGAAGAAGGCCGCGTCGTGGAAGGGGCACCGTCGGGGCAGCGGTCGGAGATGGGCGGCGGCTCAGGGAGGCGAGGAAGGGCGGCAGGACGCGCTCGGCAGAGGGGCCCTGCACGGGAGGAGGCTCAGACTCGACCGCGGCCTCCGGGCAGCGCTATGGTAGTTGGTGGAGAGGGCTAGCAGGAGGCGACGACCGGCGCGCTACGCTTGTAGAGGCAGCAACAAAGGAGATAGACGACGACGGCGCTCGCGGTGAGGAGGAGATCGAGAGAGACGGTCGAGCGATGCGGGAGGGGCGAGGCAGACGGGGTGGGGTTAGGGTTTTTATCTAGGTAGTAGGCTGTTGCCAACCGGGCCTTTGGGCCTGGCCGGTGGCGGCCTCCCCAAGGTTTTATAAAATATGTTTTGTTATATATATTTATTCTCTTTTATTTTACAGACCTTTGTAAATTATTTTTAGACAAAATAAAAATATCCGAATGAGGCCGGGGTTTTGATTGGAAATTAAGATGGGGGATATTTAGAAAACAAAGATAGGCTTTTATAAAATAGTTTTAGGCATGATGACATGGCGATGCTCAAATGCAATGTGGCATGATGACATGAGCATGTAGTCATGATGATGCACAAAAATAAAAAGAACACACGATTTTCTAGTAGTGGTTTTACCTAGGGTGCTACAGCCGGCCGCGACCATGTCGACTTCTTCGTGGTCTTCGTAGCCACGCATCCGACGCTTTCCTCGACGGTCGTGTCTGTGGCCGAGGTCGTCCTTGTCATCTTAGTGAACAATATGCTTGTTCACCGAGTCTTCTTCATCCGCCCATCGATTCGCGATGTCCATTAGGTAGTCGATGGTTTTGGGCTTCGTGCGACCCAGCTCCTCCCTGAGCTCTCTACAATGGATGCCATCATTGAACGCATCGATTGTGCGATCTTCGAAGATGTCTTCCGCGGAGTTTTTAATGATAGACCATCTTTGGATGTAGGAGCGAAGGAATTCGCTCGGCTTCTGGCAGCAGGCTTTGAGCAATTCGATTGACGCGGGCCGCTTGTAGGTGTCCTTGAAGTTTTTCACAAAGTTGTAGACCAGCTCCTCCCAGCTGCAGATCGACCCGCGGGGCAGATTTTTGAGCCATGCTCGAGCAGCGCCTTGCAGTTACAACTGGAGGCACTGCATGGTTGTGCACTTGTTTCCACCATGTATCTTGACGGAAGAGATGTGGTCCCCTAGCCCGATCTTCGGGTCCTGGAGGCCATCGAATTTCGGGTTCTCCGAAAGAAGTTTAAACCCTTTCGGCCTTCGTGTCTTCCATATGGCTCTACTAAAGCAGCTAGCACCGCAGAGCTTTGGTCCTTCATCCTCTGACTCTACTGAGTAGGCACGTTTGGCGCACATCTTGTCGACTTTGTGCTGCATGATGTCATCACGCGCATCATAATCGCGATCGTATTGACGTGAGCGGCGTCGCCGCAACAGGTCGTGCTCATCCTTGCTAGAGGAGAGCGAGTAGTACTTGGGTGGAGCCTTGCTTTTCTTTGGCCCCTTTTGCTCCGGCGTTGGGTCTTTGGAGAGCGCGGCTTCGACCAACCCAAGGTTGGCGATGCAGATCGATGCATAGCAGATCGTGGATCCGGCTGGTGGTTGGTTGTTGAGCAGGTACATGGTGGTTGCTGTCACCACTGCTTGTGGTATTTTCAGGGTCATGTTACCCCGTGAGTCCACCGAGAGGAGAGAGAAGCCAATGAATCGAGTGGCCTCTTCTCGCTCCTTGTTGGTGAGGTGGTCCATGCAAGAGCACCTTTTGGTGACCGCAGGTCCGTTGCCCTTGGAGGAGGATCTATAGACTGAAGAGAGCGTTGCCCATCGGGCACTCAATGCGTCCGCGTCTATCATGCGGGCCTCGAGTTATGCCTTTACCACCTGTTGGCGGTTGCACTCCTGAATAAGTAGCCAATGGTACCCCATTAGCATCTGCTTTGATGCGTTTGGTGGCAGGGGACTGTCATGCAAGGCCTCCTTGCACCTTGCCCATTTTGCATGGTTGAGGTGAATTTGCTGACACTCTGTTCAGTTGTTGGCGTGCTTGCCATTGTTGTCGAGGTTAGGAGGGATGGGAGTATCATCAGTAGGAGCACCGTTGGTAGGGGCATCATTGCCAGGAGCACCATTATCGACTGGGGCGCCATTGTTGACAACGGTGCCGGTGTTCCCTTGGGTTCCACCTCCTCCGCTGGTGTTGATGACGACACACATATAATGGACGGGGAAGCTATTGCTCCCACAGCTCTCAGATCCAGAGCTGTAGGCTCCATCTTCCGATGTCAGATCGCACAGATCGGACTCGCAACTGCTATTGCTATCCGTATTGTCGGCTGGCGCTGAGGCATTGAGCTCTTTCGGGGTGCCAATCGGTGGTGGAAACCACGAGGCAGGAGCAATCGAAGGAGCTTGCGGGTGGTCGGGGAAGCAGAGTTGCCAATCTGACCGACCTGGAAGCGTAGGCTTCCGATAATCAAACTGACTCCTTCGCCCACGGACTCGAAGTTTGGATGAGACACCAATGAGTGTATGGTGAAATCGAAGGCGTCGAAGGGGAGGCGATTATGTGTTGTAGCGGAGTTGTAGATCACAGTCGATGGGGCCAAGAAAGCTGCAACATCAACACTCCTGATTCCCATAGACGGCGCCAACTGATGAGGGGTTAACTCTTCAATGCCCATCATTGATGGACTTAGGTTCGAGGAATTGGGGAGCGATGGAGGCATCGATCGGCTAGCAAACAAGCACATAAGGGGACATGAGGTTTTACCTAGGTTCAGGCCTCGAAGAGGATCCTACTCCTGCTTGTCTTCTCTTTGATTATCGGGCAGTCGAAAGTTGCGAGGGGTGCGCAGATGCAATCTGGCGAGGTGTATGCTAGGGTTGTGGATTTTCCTCCTCGCCGCCCCTCCTAGCATTTATATAGGGAGGCTAGGTCTCAGGATAGAAGGCCGAGTCGGTTACAGATTAGGGTTTTCCCTTCAAGTTTCTATCTATTATTTGTCGTGTTCTTCAAGAAGTCGTATTCCTTTGGGCCACCCAAATCTTTATTGTGCTTTGATTGCACCATGGACTCCTCTTGGGCTAGACCGTATAGGCTAACCATGAGTACCTGTAAGTTATACCCATGTCACTCGCCGATGGCGGAGAATCAGAGCCAGGGCGGTGGTTGGACCGGGGGAAAGGGCGCTGGGTCGAGGACAAGCGCCAAGGGAGATGCTGCGTGTGCGTGTAGAGGCGGGGGGAATGGAAGGGGTTCGGGGATAGAGGAGGGCAGAGGGAGGCGATGGGGTAGGTGGCGATGGTTGGTGGGACTCGTTCCCGTGTGCATGCGTTGGGCTCGGTGTGTGGTGTTGTGTCGGTCGGGTGTGTGAGTGTGGGGGTGGTGTTGCGTGCGTGTTGGGTGTGTGTTAGGGTTTGGTATAGGTTGGGGCCCAGTGGGATTAGATGGGCCGAGGGTACTAGGCTAGCTGGCTAGGACTTTTGTCCTAGCCGGTTGCCTCCCCATAAACCAAATATTTTTATTATTTGTTTGTTCTAAAAGTCTTTTGTAAATAGTTTTTAGGCGAACAAAATATCCGAAAGGCCATGATTTAATTTTAAATTAACGGAGGGGAATAATCTAGAAAACAAAAATAGGCTTTTAGTGAAATGTTTTTAGAGCCAAAAATATGCATGATGATGTCATGGTGATGCAAAAATAAAACAATAGGAAAAAACTAAGTTCGATTATTTTCCAGGCATTACAAAAGACAGGACGAGATACCAAAACTTTTCCAAATCAACAAAAGATAAGATGACTCAGAGTTAGAGCAATATCAGGTAAGGAATAAAAGAAGCATACTAGAATTTTCACAAATACTTCTCATTTTTTAAATAGTTTTCACAACCACTAGACTCAAAATCAACCAATAGCAAGGTTTTACTATAGTCGGTACTTCTCTGATACCAAAAACTTGTGACACCCCCGAGATCAGGGCTAGACAAATCTTAGACCTCCGTCTGATATAAGCCTAACTTAGACCTCGGAAGCATACATAGAAAGAACTGGCAACATTATAGTGACCCTACAACTCAAAAGATATACAAGCTCATAATTGAGCAAAGAAGCAAATTATTACAAGAAGAGGTCACTAACCACATACAGCAAACAACATAAGGCAATTTATGCTATTAATTATAGCTAACTAATGGCCTAAGAGGTTTGGAGCATGATGATGACGTCCCAATCCATAGATCCTAGACTACCGCCTGGGAACCCCAAGCTACTCATCGATGTCGATGCCATAACAAACTCATCTTATTGGGTAAAACTTAATTTGTAGCAAAGGTATCAACACAGCAAGCTCAGTACAGGGTGTACTCTGCAAGACTTATGGCTGGTGGAGTTAATTTGCATAAAGTTATGTTTGTTTGTAAAACAAGGAGGAGTAGAAGATCGACTAATTATAACATTCAAAAGAGGATAAGTGAGCGATATCTCTAGCTTTGATCATCTTTTGATATCCACCGAATCTTTTTCGGCCGAACCTATCAACTAGGATTAGTCTCTCGACCCCCCTGAGAAAGCATCTTTAAGCACACTTTTCTTGTGAAGTTTTATGATTAGGTTATTCTTCTGTATGATCTTTGAATCCATGCCTAAGTTGTCCATAACCGTAGACATGACTTCTCAAAAGGATTAAAACACTCCAGAAGTGTACAACTTTACCCACAAACCAACCAACTCTTAATTCCATATGATTAGCCCTCTTACTTAGAAGGCCGGCAGAGGGTGGTTGACCATGATATTTACCTTGTTGCCACCGAGACAATGAGTCATGCCCTAGGGAGATGCCGTCGTAATGGGTCGATTCCCAAAGTCAGTCACTAGAGTTGTGCGCAGGGACCAAGATTACGAAGGTCGTGCCTTTGTTGTTCTCGGCCATGCCCTACCTCTTATGAATGCACCTCCTTCAACGCCTTCATCAGAACATCCAATATGCATATGCCAAATGGAACGCCCGAACTATGTAACTCATGGTATCTACTAGACCAGTAAGTTGGTCGAGAGAGTTTCCAGGCCCCCATGTGGTTGTACGCTCGTCTTGGTTCAAGTGGCAAGAACTTAGGTCCTAGTGGTGGAAAGTATGGGACTGCAAAAACCACAACCCATCATAGCCTCCCATACAAACCTTAGCATGTTCAACTTATATCTCTGATCATGCAACGTCATCCTATCATACTAGGTTCATTCTCATCTCTGATTCATCAACCGAATGGACCAACGGTAACAACTAAGCATGGTTAAGTACAACAGTTATAAGAGCTCTAGCAATGCTCACAAAGCCAAACCCTAGTTATACTAGGAGCAGTGGTTTAGGATATGTAGGCTACAAAGGGTAACATACATCAAATAGGATAACTCTATCTATCGGTAAAATACTTTGGAACCGTATCCAACAAGGCAAGAATTGAAATACTTTGCAATCATAGGATTCATATGTATGGTGGAGCTATGCTTACCTTATTCGTTGATAACCAAAATAGATCTTCCATATCCTTGTGCTTGGCTCGTTCATCCATGGTCAATATTGTTCCACTTTGTCATCAATCTCAATCTCGAACTCAAACTCTACCGAGAAGAACCAAATGCCGGAAATAAGGAAAATAATAATCCACACATGGAATCTATGCAATGCAAACAAGGATGATGAGATGATATTTTAATTCTTTCAATGTAGCGCTAGAATAAGGTCAGCATATTAAATGAGTTGAAATGTTCAAATTATAGCATTCCAATAAACCCCATATTTAAACAAAGTGTTCGAATTATTTTTTGACTAAAAAAGTGTTGTATTTGATTCAAACATGCATGATATTGACTTAACCAGATAAATCTTAGTTTTATTAACATTTTGATATCTCATTTGTATTTTTTGTAGTTAGTATGAATTGGTTATGATTCTTACAAGTTTACTTTATTTTCCAAAAACAAAAAAACAATAATACGGAAATAGTCTGTTAAACTCTCTAAACTGGTGTTACAAACATTTTAGACAACACTTAGTCGAGTACATTCAGTAAGTACAAATAGTACATTAAAACATGGACACAACATCTTATAAGCTGATAGCTTCCTGTGATAGCACTCTAGATCGACTAGATGTAGATCTTACCCAGTAGTACTTGTTGCATTTCTAGATGCTAGGTAACTTAGAGAGAGAGGAAGAGAGGAATCGGAGTGATACCTTCATTCTTGCTCGAGCTCGACGAGCCATTGGCCATGGGGGGGCAACGGCAAGAGCGGGGGAGAAAGAGTGGGCTAAGCGGTGGTAGCGGTGTAGCTTCCCATGGCTTAGCGCTAACCTAGATCGGCTAGGGTTGTCGATGGGGAGAGGCGATGCGACGAAACTCGTAGTGTGTGCCCCGGCCCCCACCTTCTTTATATAGCGCTGCTACAGGGGCCTACCAACCATGAAGAGGTTGGGTGCCCCCAATCAGGGCGCGATATCCAGGGGCCCATGGGCCGTTGGTCCCAATCGGGTGGAGATCAACCTAACATTCTCCCCATTGATCTCAACTTTAATTTTAACTTTATTATTTATACTTTACTTGTTTCATCATGGTTTGGTATATAGAGAATGTTTCATCGTCACAGCTCAATTGCCAATAGAATCAAATAGCTACAATATACCTCTTGTTTTGAAACAAATTTTGTTTCTTTTTGGGCCTCTTATGATCTAGGAATCATAGGCTTTCCCTTAAACCCATGTCACCTAAGTGTTCGTTGAATAGATTGGGTGGTAAGCCTTTCGTTAGCGGATCCGCAAGCATATCCTTTGTACTTATATGCTCGAGACTTATAGTGTGATCCTAGATTTTATCCTTCACAACATAATACTTTATCTCTATTGGTTTGGAAGCATTACTCGACTTGTTGTTGTGAGTATAGAATACCGCGGGTTGGTTGTCATAGTACATTTTTAGTGGCTTATCAATGCAATCTACCACTTTCAAGTCATGTATAAATTTATTTAACCATATCGCCTGCCCCGTGGCCTCATAACATGCTATAAGTTCTACATACATTGTGGATGATGCAACTATTAACTGTTTGGAGCTTAGCCCCACCTGCGAGAGTGAAGACGTATCCAGCCATGGATTTTCTATCATCTCTGTCTCCTGAAAAATCTACATCTGAATACCCTCTTAACGCTAGGGAACCAGACCTTCTATATGTTAGCATGAGGTCTTTTGAGCCTTGCGCATAACGCAATGCTTTCTTTACCATCTTCTAGTGCGCTATGCATGGATTCTCTTGATATCTACCAAGTACCCGGATGATAAAAGATAAGTCAGAGTGAGTGCACACTTGTGCATACTATAAGCTTCCAACAGCCGAAGCATATGGTACTGCTTTCATTTGATCGATCTCGTATTGACTCTTGGGACATTGGAATTTCCCAACACTGTCACCCTTGACTATAGGAGCAGGCATGGCATTGCATGCATGCATTTTATATTTCTTTAGAATCTTCTCTAGGTATGCCTTTTGCAATAGTCCTAGAACCCCATTTTTCCTATCTAGGTGAATTTCTAGGCCCAAAACATATGAAGCTTCACCAAGATCTTTCATATCAAAATTTGAGGACAAGACCTTCTTTATTTCTAGTAGCAGACTTACATAGCTACTAGCAAGCAAGATATCATCTACATACAGAATTAGGAAAATATATTTCCTAATTTTAAACTTTGCATAAACGTAGTTGTCCTCAACATTCTCTTTAAATCCATTTTTTTAATGGTCTCATTAAAATTTAGATACCACTGTCTAGAACCTTACTTTAATCCATAAATGGATTTCTTTAGGCGGCATCCCATGTTTTCCTTGCCTCCCATGACAAAACCCTTGGGTTGTTTCATGTAGACTCTTTCTTCTAAATCACCGTTTAGAAATGTCACCTTTACATCCATTTGATGCAGCTCTAAACCAAAATGTGCAACTAATGCCATTATGTTTCTGAAGGAATCCTTACATGAGACTAGAGAAAAAGTCTCATTGTAATCCACTCCTTCTCTTTGTGTAAATCCTTTTGCCACAAGTCGTGCTTTATACTTGTCCACATTCCCTCTAGAGTCATACTTTGTTTTGTAGACCCATTTACAACCTACTATTTTGGCTCGTTTGGGAATTTCCTCTAAGTCCCAAACTTCGTTGGAACTCATCGACATCATCTCATCTTCCATGGCCTCTAGCCACTTCGATGAGTGAGGGCTACTCATGGCTTCTTCAAATGAAGTGGGATCATTCTCCATATGAACTCTTTCCGTGTTATAAACTTTATAATCAGTAGAAATGGCTGATCTTTTAACTCTTTGAGACCTTCTAGGGGCCTCATCTGTTGGGGCATTCCGTGCCCTTCTAGGTGCCTCATTGGTTGGCACATTATGTGTCTCAACATGTGGCACATCTTGTTGAGGTGGCTGCTGCTCCTCCCTATCATGCACAACAACGGGTTCAATTGGCTCCCGACGGATAGGTTCCGGATCTTCACTCATTATTGGCATAGATGGAGTTGCAACAGGTGCTTGCACCACAACCTTAGGGGTTGTTGATGCAAGAACAACAATTAGTGAAAAGAATGGCTCCTGAGTCATCGGATTAGGTGCATGCACCCTCTTCTCCTCAAGATCAATTTTTTGAGCTACCATGCTCCCGCTCATCATTTCGTCCTCTAAGAAGACAACATGTCTTGTTTCTACAAACTTTGTGTATCTTTCTGGATAGTAGAAACAAAAAAACCTTTTGACTTTTCAAGATATCCAATGAAATGACAATTGACTGTTTTAGGGTCAAGCTTTGCAATATTTGGATTAAATACTTCAGCCTTAGCTGGGCTCCCCCACACCCTTAGGTGTTGTAGCGAGGGAACTCTTCCTGTCCACAACTCATATGGTGTTTTGGGCACCGACTTGCTTGGTAGTCTATTGAGAATATTAATGGTGGTTTTTAAGGCCTCCATCCACAATCCCCATGGCAAGGTAGAGTAACTCATCATGTTGCGCACCATATCCATAAGGGTACGGATACGCCTTTCAACTACTCCATTTTGCTAAGGCTCGCCCGGCATCGAATACTAGGCCACTATGCCAGTCTCCTGTAAGAACCTTGCAAAAGGTCTAGGGACTTGGCCATATGGGGTGTGCCGACTATAGTACTCCCCTCCATGCTCAGACCTTACTATCTTTATTGTTTTATTGTGTTGATTCTCAACATCAGCTTTGAATATATTAAATTTATCCAACGCTTCCGATCTTTCTTTAATTGGATAAATATAACCATAACAGGAGTAATCATCTATGAATGTTATGAACGAGTCATAACCATCCACATTTTTCATAGGAACTGTCCGCATATGTAAGTGTGAATAATTTCTAGTGTTTCGGCGCTTTGTTTTCCACCCTTTTTGGTTTTCTTTACATACTTTCCTTTAACGCAATCGATGCATTGCTCTATGTCGGAGAACTCTAATAGAGGAAGAATATCGTTTTTAACTAGTCTTTCTATTCTGCCCCTCGAAATATGGCCTAAACGACAATGCCATAATTCGACGAGTCATGAGTTCTCTTTCTTTTCTTTTGATCTTTATCCGACGTGGAAACATGCTCATTCACATTACACACAGAATATACTTTTTCATGAGTGGATAACAAATAAAGCCCATTGTGACGGAAAGCAACACCCACACAATCTTTATTACACCAAATGGCACACTTGCCATGTCCAAAATGACACTCATAGTTTACTTTGTCCAAACATGATACACTTATTAAATTTCTATGTAAAGAAGGAACATATAGGACATCTGTAAGCAGGATCAACATCTACTTAGATTCCATTTGCCACTTCAACGTATCTTTCGCTTCTTTTCGTACTTCGCATCGAATGGAATCCCTGTAAAGAATTTGCAACATGAACAGTTGCACCTGAGTCAATCCACGAAGTAGATTTCAAAAACTATGTATATAGGGATTCATTTGTTTTTACCTTTCCTTGCCATTAGTTCCTTTTGCCAAACAGGGCAATCTTTCTTGAAATTCCCTGTCTTCTTGCAATGGATAAATGTAACACCCTCGAATTGTCCCTATGCAAGTTTTAGCGATTCCCACCCAACCCGCATAGAAACGATTCAAATATGCCCACCAGGCACTTGCGTGTGGGTGGAAAACAAAGTAATATCATTACACAATAGTCCACGATGGAACCCATGGAACATATATATTCAACAACGACTCCATGAGGCAAGACTACAGATATACAATACAAATATCCAAATCACCTTGAAAACAATACAGCAACCGAATACGGATAAGATGCAAAGGGGCTAAGAGCCCTGAAGAATAACCAATGGCCCCCATAACCCTGCCCAGGCCAAGCCGGGAGGGTAACCCTGCTAATGATGTTGATCTCAAACCTGCTAAAACAAAAGGGGTGCCGACAAAGGGCAAAGGAAACAATAGAGCGGTCAGTACTGAGGGCAATACATGGCGAGTCTAGAATACGGCGGCTCTCGCCTACATAGGTATGGTGGACTGAAGCGGCAGCGAAGCATGCACTACACAACCTATAGAGACTTGATACAATTTTCGGCTATTAGAGAGGGATAAGAAAGGCCTATTCAGAACCAACGTGATAGTAACACCAAAACATACCCATTCTAGTATTTCCCCCTCGAGACCAAACTAGGAAGTCTAACCGAGGAACTCACACAGTTGGAAGTTTTTTCATTCCATTATAGTTGCAGCACTTACTAGTCATATATAGATAGCATGAGTCATCCTGATATCATAAGAAGTGGGCAGTTTTAGTTAACGATTCTGTTGTAGTTGCAATGCTTACTAGTCAGATACAATTAGCATGAGACATCCCAAATCCAGTAGTTGTTGGCACTTTTATTTACTCATTCTGTTGTAGTGAAACTGATTACTAGACATGTCAAAGTAACTTTAGTTATGGTTCTCTATCATCGAGATACTATGCTCCAAGTCATCCACAACCATGGAAACGGCTTTCAGAAAGATTTACCCTACAGGGGTGCACAAATAGCAACACACGCACGATCCACCTCGAAAAAACCAAATAAACCCAATGAGGCATCATGACAAAGCAATCACAAGATTCATAAAATATTTCAGGGGGCACCACATTAAGCTACCCACAACGAAGTTGGCCGGCTCCAAGACGGACCCAAGGTTTGCAACAATGGATGTAAACGACTGGGAACCTGAAAGTGTGACTAGGCTTGTTGATACTATGAAAACACTCCACAATTACTAAACAGTACATGTGCTCCACACACAATCGTAAATAAAGCAGTAAAGCATGACATAAGTACATGATAGTAATAAATCCCCAAACTAGTTTGTGTCCCCACAAAATAATAAATGAATCAAGCTCTGGCTAAGGGGATTCATGGTCCCACATGAGGATAGTGCAATAGTCAAGGAACATGTATCAAGTACTCAGGGCCTATGTGAAACAAGTGAGCGGTTAAAAACCAAATATTAGCTATTACCCACTGGTCCCTCTGCATTAGTTATCTCTATTCCCAACATTTTAATTATCAAGTTGTAATTAAAGTTATGATTGTCTCCACCATTAAGCATGTGGCAACCTCCAACAAATGTGGAACTCGACAACTTGAACCAACACCAGTGCAAGCAACTACGACTCACAAGGCCAACTGTCTACAAAACAACAGGCAATAGGAGGTGTCCAAGGCAATATAGAGGATGCCCAGAAGATAAATGGTACGGAAAACTAAAGCATCGCGACACGGATAGCAATAGATCAATAGGAGGAAGTAAAGACTATAAATGCAAAATAGTTAGAAAGGGGAAATTGCTCACCTAGGAAACACTACCGAAGGTTCATCCGAAGATTGGATCGACACTCGCATCAACTCATCGGCTTAATCCATGAAGAAGCAAAGCACTAAAAGAAACACCGGATGCACTATTTAATACTATGGCAGAAGATTGGAATGATGCATGTATGATGCATGACATGGAAAGGATGTAATGCAATTAGGCAATATTAAGCGGAACTCGGGTCCCGACAATTAATTAGAAGGTTCAAGTTATTTAGATACCCCGCAATTTAGATGTTGACTTGACAAGGCAAAACATGGCATCAGTTTGCTACACAAATTTAAATGGAGCCAATATAAGACTAGAAAAGCCTGCATATGGCCTCCATATTTAATTGAGGTGAATTGATAGAATGCCCCAACCACAAAATATGTATGTGACATAAACAATTTAAATGCAACAAGTATATGTAACATTATGAAATAGGGCTCAGAAAAGGGGATCACACATCGAGGGGTTCGGCGATCTTGGGTTCCGAGGATGCCCGGGTTTAGTCTTGGCAGGATCGGTCTTGGAATCCAGGAACGGGGAATTGGCATCCATGAAGAAGATCATGTTGTTCTTTGGGGTTCGGGTTTGGATCCGGGGTCTTCAGATTCCGGGTTTGGGGGTCTTCGGGGTTTGGTCTTGGCGTGATCGGTCTTTAGGTCATCGGGTTCGGGAGGGGTACTTGAGGGTCCACGATGAATTGTGGCATGGGCTTCCTGCATCTTTCTTTGTCACGACACATCGCATTGGGGATTCTACAAACACACCTACTAGCACATCATACAACACCCGTCAATAGGAGCGCTAGGCCACCAACATGTGGTCGTTGTTTGAGCAGATAAAGGAGATTTTTGGGAAGACGAGGCCGAGGACACGCAGGACCGACGACCGGATGTCTAGAGGCGAGGTTGACGCTGTCGAGTCTCGTGCGCACGGAGCAGCGTGCTCAGGCGAGGGTCGAAGACGTCACTGAACAGGGACCGGGGTGAGGATGCGCTTGCTGTGGTGTTCAGCAGCATCGAGGCATGCTCTGGCCGACTTGCTGCATGCAAGGAGGTGACTGCAGGGTGCGGGGTAGGAAGGCGCATTCACGGCATTGCTCGCGCTAGGGCACAGGGCGACCATCAGCGGTGACGGTTGTAGGAGACCAAGCGGTGGTGGCCAAGGCGAGCAGCACGGGGCGATAGTGCTGCAGGAACTCGGCAGGCATGGGCGGTTAGGACGGCAGCGGGACGGTGAGGTCGCTCGAGGATGGGAGAGGCTTGGTCTTCACGACACCGGAGGAAGGCGGTGCAGCAGGACGAGGACGACCGTCGGTGGTTGAGGAAGATCTTGCTATGGGGGCGGGGTCTCTAGGCGACGAAGGAAGACAGGGCGACGGCCGACGAGGATGACGGTCGGACGCGGAGGCGCCTGCGGACGGAGCCAGGGCTAGGGAGGAGGCGGGCTTGAGCGGCAAGGGGGGGGGAACAGGGCTCACTGGGTCAGCGGAAGGATCGCTCAGTCGGGCTCCCAATCGAGATAAGGAAGGTGGGGATCGAGGGGAATTCGAGGGAGGGGCGCAGGTTGCGTAAGGGACGGGGTCCACGTTAGTAGCAATGGGGTAGGGCCAGGGGCGCTAGCAGCGATCAATGCGGGCAGTTCGCGCGCAGGGAGTGGGAGGCGCGCGTGACATGTACGCCAGTGGGGCCGATGCGTCTGCGGTTTGACCACACGGGGTGGTCGGTTGGGTCTGGGGTGTGCGTGCTGTGTGTACCGTGGGTGAGTGCGGCAGGTTCGGGGTGGCGGCGGCAGGGTAGGTAGAGTTTGGTAGCGGCTAGCGATTGGAGGGGTGTGGCTTTGGGTAGAGGCTAGGGTTTCTGTGGGGTGGTAGTTGGTTGGCTGCGGGGCTTTTGGGCCTAGTGGCTGGCTGACTACCCCCATTAAAGCTTTTTATTTAACCATTTTAATTTAATAGACTTTTGTAAATAGTTTTTAGGCAAATAAAAGATCCAGAAAAGACCAGGGTGTTCAGAAAACAAAGGTGGGCTTTTAGAAAATAGTTTTTGGCAAAAGATGCATCATGACATGACGATGCTCATATGCAAGGTGGCATGATGACATGAGCATGACATGATGATGATGCACAACAACGAGCGATTTTGTAGCAGAGGTTTTACCCAGGGTGCTACAATTCGACACCACTAACAATGGATCTCGCCCTCGAGATCCGCCTCATGGTACGGGGAACAAGGCTGACGATCTGGGTATTCTCACTTAGTGTAGATCCTCACGACACCACTAAAAAGATGCTGCTCCATCTTGAACTCGGCGACACCACCAACAAGGGGTCGTTGTTCACGTTCGATGAGAGAACACTCCGGATAAACAAAGGACGAATGTAAAGGTATCAAAAGGCAAGGCCACCTTTAACTTCCATGGAAGGAGTAAAATCGCATTGATCCACCATTCAACATACAAAATCGAATGATAAGGGTAGTGGTATGGTAGCTACTCCATCCTGAACTCCAAGCATTACTCTGTACATGAACAAAATAATCGTGCAACCAACTCTCGGAATTCAGACTGAAGATATTTATAAGCGAGTTCGGAAGCAAAGGATTGATGTAGGATATTCTAATGTAGATGATGTCATTGCTTTGGAAACCACCGGAAGATACAAAATAAATCGTATGGAAAGACACAATGATTAGGTTTCGCGATGGTTCCATTGGCATGAACAACACATGCTCAAGGTGTACTTCAACTTCACAAATGTGCATCCTTCTCATATGTTTTTCAATGATACGAATATCCGTCGAGGTACAGATACAGATAAAGAGTTCAAGTACAAAAGATTGGATAAAGGGTACAACAAATGACATGCATATTAGATGATTGTAGCTCCACCGTTATAAAAGGGAGGAAGTGAACCCTGAAGGTACGACGGCAAACCAAACCATGAGAAATCCTAGACTCAAAGAAAAGATAAGAGCAGATTCAAAAGACGCGGAGGTAAGAGGAGAATAGCATAGGGGTGAGGAATAAAAGCAAACCAAATCAAATCTATCCAACCGACTTTGCAAATTAATTTTGACACTTTACATCGGCCGTTAGCTAGGTCATCCTACAGGCTAGACCAGTGGGGTATCGCAACTGCTGAGCTCTGATACCACTTTGTAACACCCTCGAATTGGCCCTATGCAAGTTTTAGCGATTCCTGCCAAACCCGCATAGAAACGATTCAAATATTCCCACTAGACACTTGCGTGCAGGTGGAAAACAAAGTAATATCATTATACAATAGTCCACGATTGTAACTACCTCGGTGAATTACGCTCTTAGTTACATGCCTGGATGAACGAAAATGGTTAAAATAGTACGGTGGGGCCCAGGACCACTCACGGTAGACCTTTCGGCCGTCCTAACCACTTTCAGAACATCGGGACAAGAACGAGCGGCGTAATCGGCAGGCGAAGGGATCAACTACATACACAAATGAGTATGTATGCAAGCCACATACAACAGTCCTCAGAGCCATTCCATCTAAAAAGAAATCGAAATATTGCAATGCCATACGGCAAGATTCAAATATCCTAGATAGAGATAATATTTTAGGATAGCTCCTCATACAACAAACATCAGGGTATCAGGCGGAAGCGGAAAACAAGATCCGAGTACGGATAAGAAGCAAATCGGCATAAGATGCCCCATAAATAAACACATCCCGCCCACAGATCTCACGGATCCCCGTTCCCGGAATCTCTACACCGAATGATCGTTGCCAACATCATCTGTCTCCTCCACCCAGTATCCATCTTGGGGGTACACCTGTTTATCTGAATCAAACAATTTATCGTGTGAGACCCTAGGGGTACTCAGCAAGTCTTTATGCCACTAAAGGGGACACAACCTGGGGTGACGCAATTGGAGCAAAAGATAATATCTAGCAATTCTATAGATACTCGCTAACCATCCGCCTAACTAATGATAGACAGATGTCCGTTAATTAAGAACAACAATTATAACAGTATGATTAACAGATCCATCCTCCTCCTCGCTTACCAACGGGGAAGCGGACGAACAACCCCCCCCATCATCCGTTGGCAGTTTTATTAACCATTCCATGAGCATTGCACTATTTACTAGTCAAGTACTTAGTCAAATTAAAAGCGGTACTTTAGTTATACTTGTCTATGATCGAGAAACTGTGCTCCAAGTCGTCCATAACCGCGGACACGGCTTTTAGAAAGATTTACCCTGCAGGGGTGCACGAATAGCAACACACACTCGATCAACCTCGGAAAAACCAAATCAAAAACCCAACGAGGCATTCACGACAAAGCAATCCCAGGATTCAGAAATATTTCAGGGGGCCACCCCATTAAGCTACCCGCAACGAAGTTGGCCGGCTCCGAGACGGACCCAAGGTTTGTGTGGACGGCGATAAACGACTGGGAACCCAAAAATGTGACTGGGCTTGTCGATACAGCGAAAACGTGTCACGATCCAAAACAGTACAGGTGCTCCTCGCACAATCTTAAATAAAGCAGTAACGTGGCATAAGTACAGGATAGTAATAAAGCCCCAAACTAATTGTGGCCCCAAGAAATAATAATGAATCAAGCTCTAGCTCAGGGGGGTCCATAAGGCCTCCCGGATGTGGATAGTGCGAATAGTCAAGGAACAAGAATCAAGTACTCGGGGTCCTACAGGACACAAGTGAGCATGAAAAACCAAATAGCAGATATTGCTCAACGGTGCCTCTTTCATTAGTTATCCCATTACTACTCAGGTTATGTTGCTTAGGTACCTCGTTATTCATCAGACTCTCACATACCCTACACATGCTTTGCTACGACTCGCATGGCTCAAACAACTCCTATAGTAATGGCTCATGGGATGGAGGAACAAGCTTCGGTGGGGTTTAAAAGTAAAGGCTATGCAGTACTTGGGATTCAATTTAATGCAATCGCGACTCAATGATGCAAGAATAAGATAGAGGCAATAGGTACTGTATGTATGCAAGCATGTGGTAGTGCTTGCCTGGCAGCTCAGTCGAAGCGAGAGATGGATCTGGGTAGTACTCCTGAGATTCCTGGTAATTCTCCTGCTGGGCGTCTATTCGAAGAAGAACCAAACAAACAAGGGCCAACATAAATAGAGTGCACCAGCATATGAATTAAAATGTGACAAGCAAACAAGCATGCCATGATGAATGATGCACAATTTACATGGCATAAAAGTAGCATGGCAAGGGTGAGGTGTGGTACAAGAATGAAACATTTTATTATTTATTTAACCAAGTTTTATTGTCATAAACAGTTCAGATTTTTAATAATGACATGATGCATGCTTCAATTCAGAACAAGGACTGCATAGATAGAACGGGCTCGTCGCGCTGCTCGATTTAGACATATTATTTGTCAAATTTGGAGTTGTAGAATTAAAGTTATTAATTTATTAAGAAAAGGGCATTTTATTGTAATTTTAATCACCTCGAAATTTTAAAGTGCTCAAAAAATATTTTGAATGTCATATTTGAATTCCTCACATTTTTCTGATTCCAAAACATATATCATTTGTATTGTTTGGATTTATATTTGAAAAGTTATTTAAATCTGATTTGAATTTGTGTTTAAACAATTTCTGAAAAAAAATTATTTAAAAACAGAAAACAGAAAAACATTTTACACTCAGGCAAACCTAGCCACAGACGCTGACGGTGGGCCACTGCTGACTGGGCCATGCGTGCGAAAAAAATTCTTTTGCTACTGCGGCTTATCTAGCTCAGGCGGCTGACATGCGGGCCCGACGAAGACGTAGGTCCCACGTGACAGCGAGGGGCAAGGGTGGACCACGTGGCGCAGCGAGGGGAGTGTGGGTTGAGGGCCTAGGAAGCTGGAGGGGGTTTCTTGAAAGATTGCCCTGTGGCTGGCTAGTGGGGTCGCTGGGGCTGCTAGGGGCCTAGGCGTGATCGACAAAGCGCGCGGGGGGGGGGGGGGGTCTTTTCGGAAAAACGCCACTCGTGCTCTGTCTGAACCCGACGCTGCTCTCTGAATCGCGACGACGACTGACGACGGCGAGGTTTTCCGGCGAGGGTGGCGTCGCAACCGCGGCGAGATAGGTCTTGCCGTAAAATCGAAAAAGAAAGAGGGCAGCTCCGGCTACGGATCTTGTTCAGGAAGGATCGGCGGCGGCGGGCTGCACTGGCCGGGGCGTCTCGGGGAACAGAGGGGGAATGCAGGCCTGGCTGCTCGCCGGCGGGGCAGATCACCGGCGGGGGTCACAAACGGGCGGCGCTAGGCACGCGGTGTGGGGGGAAAACGGGAGATGCACGAGGGGACGCTCACCTTGATCGATTCCCACCGGAATCAGGGCAGGAGGTGGTCGGAGCGGAGGGGGACGGCGGGGCTGCTGCGGTGGTGTTCTGTTCGCTGGCGAGGGGGGCAGCTGCGGCGAGCTTGCCGTCTCCCAGCGGGCGGAATCGACTCCACGGTCTGCGGCGACGCTTCCCGGCGAGTTCCCGGTCACCGGCGAGGGCGGCAACGGTGACGTGGCCCTCAGACTGGCAGCGGCACGCGGAGGAGAGAAAGAGGGGAACGGAGCAGTTAGCTAGGGTTAGGAAGAAAGGCGGCTCGGCGCGAGGATAAGGAGGAGGGGCTGGCGTGCGGGAGGCGTGGGCTGACGCGGCAAACGGCGGAGGGGACGGCCCCCTGCTCCTCTCCGTCAGAGCAGAGGAGAGAGGAGGGCGAGACAGCGTCAGACGGAGGGAGAAGAGGAACAGAGCGAGGCGACGGCGCGGTTCGGCTCGAACCAGTACGGGCTGGGAAGGCAAGCTGGGCCGCGGCTGGAGAAGTGGGCCGGGAGAGGCTGCGTCGGTGGGCTGCTACTCGGCTGCAGGTAAGGTTTTTCTGTTATTTCGTTTTTTTTCTTTTTATTTTATTAACTGTTTTGATTTTTGTTTTGTTGCAGATTTAAACAAGCCAAAGAATTAACCCTTTTTGGGAGTTTTTACATATTTTGAATAATGGAACAGGGCTAGCTAGGGAGTGAGGAGAGGGCTTGGTGGATGAGCACAAGTTGTTGGTAATGAAACAAAACAAGAGCGAGAGAAAGAGAAAGAGGGTTTAAATTTAAATAAAAAGAGGATCCCATATGAACATGCTTGTTGGAGAAAAGGTTTTTTTGGGACAAGGACATGGTGGAGAGAGGTGGAAAAGGTCCCACAAAGAAAGATCCACTAAACAAAGAGAAAAACAAAGGAGCTAAAGGTGGTGATGATGGTTGCATGGCCCCTGCAAAATAATAAATGCCCTGATTTATTTGGTGAAAACAAAATAATATATGGCATTGTTATTATGCATTCCCCAGGAGTGGAACAAAGGCCAAACAAAAGAATTTAGAGAATTAGATCCACCCCATCCACATGAGCTAGAATAATATCAAAAGAAAAAAGAATACAAGCTCATGGATAAATGGAATGGTGGAATTATAAGGTGGTGAAAAGAAAGGTGATGGAATTGAAATAAAGATATGCCCCAACTCAACTTGGGCATTTAAACAATATATCAATAACCAAATACAATATCAAGAGGCAAATACAATTAATAATGCATATGAGAGAAGAACCAAAAGAAAAGGGTTTTATATGGTGCTCAAATGCAAGGTGGCATGATGACATGAGCAAGATATAATTATGATGCAACAATTATATATGGGAAGTAGCCATTATATTACTAGAACAAGTAGCATTACAATTGTTAGACAATTGGGGTGCTACAACGATGGAACCCAGAGAACAGATATATTCAACAACAACTCCATGAGTCAAGACTACAGATATATAATACAAAGATCCAAATCACCTTGAAAACGATATAGCAACCGAATACGGATACGATGCAAATGGGGCTAAGAGCCCTGAAGAATAACCAATGGTGTCCATAACCCTACCCAGGCCAAGCCAGAAGGGTAACCTTGCTAACGACGTCGATCTCAAACCTGCTAAAACAAAAGGGGTGCAAACAAAGGGCAAAGGAAAAAGATAGCAGTCAGTACTGAGGCCAGTACACTGCGAGTCTAGAATTCGACGGCTCTCGCATACATAGGTATGGTGGACTAAAGCGGCAGCGAAGCATGCACTACACAACCTATAGAGACTCGACACAACAGTCGGCTATTAGAGAGGGATAAGAAAGGTCTATTCGGAACCAACCTGATAGTAACACCAAAACATACCCATCCCAGTATTTCGCCCTCGAGACCAAACGAGGAAGTCAAATTGAGGAACTAACACAGTTGGCAGTTTTATTCATTCCATTATAGTTGCAGCACTTACTAGTCAGATCTAGATAGTATGAGTCATCCTGATATCATAAGTAGTGGGCAGTTTTAATTAACCATTCTGTTGTATTTGCAATGCTTACTAGTCATATACAATTAGCATGAGACATCCCAAATCCAGTAGTTTTTGGCCCTTTTATTTACTCATTATGTTGTAGTGAAACTGATTACTAGACATGTCAAAGTAAAATTTATAGCACTACTTTAGTTATGGTTGTCTATGATCGAGGTACTGTGCTCCAAGTCGTCCATAACCGTAGACATGACTTTCAGAAAGATTTACCCTACAGGGGTGCACAAATAGCAACACACGCACGATCAACCTCGGAAAAACCAAATAAAACCCAACGAGGCATCACAACAAAGCAATCACAAGATTCATAAAATATTTCAGAAGGTCACCCCATTAAGCTACCCGCAACAAAGTTGGCTTGCTCCTTGATGGACACAAGGTTTGCGCCAATGCCTGTAAATGACTGGGATCCCGAAAGTGTGACTAATCTTATCAATACCCAAAAACAGTCTGCAACTCCTAAACAGTACATGTGCTACACACACAATCGTAAATATAGCAGGAAAGGATGGCATAAGTACATGATAGTAACAAAGCCCCAAACTAGTTTGTGGCACCAAGAAATAAAAAATGAATCAAGCTCTGGCTAAGGGGATTCATGATCCCACATGCGGATAGTGCGATAGTTAAGGAACAGGTATCAAGTAGTCAGGGCCTATGGGACACAAGTGAGTGGTTAAAACCAAATATTAGCTATTGTCCACCGGTGCCTCTGCATTAGTTATCTCTATTCCTAGCATTTTAATTATCAAGTTGTAATTAAAGTAATGATCATCTCCACCATTAAGCATGTGGCAACCTCCAAAAAATGTGGAACTCGATGACTTAAACAAGCGCAAGCAACTATGACTCGCAAGGCCAACTGTCTACCAAACAACAGGCAATAGGAGGTGTCCAAGGCAATATAGAGGCTGCATGGAAGATAAATTGTACGGAAAACTAAAGCATCATGACACGGATAGCAATAGATCAACAGGACGAAGTAAAGTCTATAAATGCAAAATAGGTAGAAAGGGGAGCCTGCTCGCCTGGGAAACACTACGGAAGGTTCATCTGAAGATCGGGTCGACACTCACATCAACTCATCGGCTTAATCCGTGAAGAAGCAAAACACTTAAAAAAAACCGGATGCACTATTTAATATAACGACAGAAGATCGGGCATGATGCATGTATGATGCATGACATGGCAAGGATGTGATGCAATTAGGCAATATTAAGCGGAACCAGGGCCCCGACAATTAATTAGAAGGTTCAAGTTATTTAGATATCCTGCAATTTAGATGTTGACTTAACAAGGCAAAACTTGGCATCAGTTTGGTACAGAAATTTAAATGGAGCCAATATAAGATTATAAAAGCCTGCACATCGCCTCCATATTTAATTGAGGTAAATTGACATAATGCCCCCAACCACAAAATATGTGTGCTACATGAACAATTTAAATGCAACAAGTATATGTAACATTATAAAATAGTGCTCGGAAAAGAAATCACACATCGAGGGGTTCGGCGATCTTGGCTTCCGAGGATGCTCACGTTTAGTCTCGGTGGGATCAGTCTTCGCATCCAGGAACTAGGCCTTGGTGTCCGCATCCAGGAACTAGGCCTTGGTATCCGTGAAGAAGATCCGGATTCGGGGGTCTTCGGGATTCGGTCTCGGTGTGATCGGTCTTCAGGTCATCGGGTCCAGGAGGATCACTCGAGGGTCCACGATGAATTGTGGCATGGGCTTCCTGCATCTTTGTTTGTCACGACACATCGCATTGGGGATTCTACAAACACACATGCTAGCACATCATACAACACCCGTGGATAGGAGCGCTTGTCCACCAACATGCGGTCGTTGTCTGAGCAGATAAAGGCGATTTTAGGGAAGACGAGGCCGAGGACGCACAGGACCGGTGACCGGACGGCCAGAGGCGAGGTTGATGCTGCCGAGTCTCGTGCACGCGGAGCGGCGTGCTCAGGCGAGGGCGGAAGACGTCGCCGAACAGGGACCAGGGTGAGGACGCGCTCGCTGCGGCGTTCAGCGGCATCGGGGCGCGCGTGGGCCCATCTTGCTGCAGGCGAGGAGGTAGGAAGGCGTGGCCGCGGCATTGCTTGCGTTGGGGCCCAGGGCGACCAGCAGCATTGACGGCTGTAGGAGATCAGGCTGTGGTGGCCAAGGTGAGCAACACGGGGCGGCGGTGCTGCAGTAACTCGGCGGTCAGGGGCGGTGAGGACGGCAGCGGGATGGCGAGGTCGTCGCGGCACCGGAGGAAGGTGGCGCAGCAGGACGAGGACGTCCGCCGGTGGTTGAGGACGGGCTTGCTGCGGGGTCGGGGTCTCCAGGCGGCGAAGGAAGACAGGGCCACGGCCGGCGAGGATGACGGTCGGATGCAGAGGCGCCTGCAGGCGGAGCCAGGCTCTGGGACGGAAGCGGACTCGAGAGGCCAGGGGAGGAGTAGGGCTCGCTAGGTCTGCGGAAGGATCGCTCTGTCGGGCTCCCAATCGAGATAAGGAAGGTGGGGATTGAGGGGAATTTGAGGAGGGGCGTGGGTTGCGTGAGGGCCGGTGGTCCACGTCGGTAGCGACGGGGTGGGCCCAGGGGCGCTAGCGGCGATCGACGCGGGCAGTTCGCGTGCATGGAGCGGGAGGCGCGCGTGACGTGCGGGCCGCTGTGTCTGTGGTTTGACCACGCGGGGTGGTCGGCTGGGTCTGGGGTGTGCGCGTTATGCGCGTTAGGCTGGTGACAGTGAGAATAACTTAGAGTAGTAATATGCAAATGTTACTAGTCTAAGTTACTACCTTTATAATGAAAAATAACTTAGATGTGGTAACATGCAATGTCACATTAATTAGGCTGTAGACACACTTTGCACTGATATGTGTGATGTTACAGTAACATAGCTAGTTACTCAATCATTCTCATTCTTATTAAATTATTGCCACATAGCAAAAATGCTGACTTAGACTCTTAGTTGCTAGTGAAGTTACCCCACTATGACCAGCCTTATGCGTACCGCGGGTGAGTGCGGCAGGGTCTGGGTGGCGGCGACAGGGTAGGTACGGTTTGGCGGTGGCTGGCGAGTGGAGGGGTGTGGCTTTGGGTAGAAGCTAGGGTTTCTATGGGTGGTAGTTGGTTGGCTGCTGGGCTTTTGGGCCTGGTGGCTGGCTGACTCCCCCATTAAAACTTTTTATTTAACCATTTTAATTTAAAAGACTTCTGTAAATAGTTTTTAGGCAAACAAAAGATCTAGAAAAGACCGGGGTGTTTAGAAAATAAAGGTGGGATTTTAGAAAATAGTTTTTGGCAAAAGATGCATGATGACATGACGATGCTCAAATGCAAGATGTCATGATGACATGAGCATGACATCATGATGATGCACAACAACGAGCGATTTTCAAGTAGTGGTTTTACCCAGGGTGCTACAAGACAGGTATCTTTCTCCACTAGGACAGGCCTCTATTGATGCTGATGGTGCATGGGAGCTTTTACATGTGGCTTAGAAGAGGAACCTTGGTTGCTTTGATAGTAGTTCCTCTTCTTATCGTCATAGTTCAAGGAACCACCATTTGAGGTTTTAAGCCTCTTCTCTTCTTGCACACACATGGCTATAGTCTTTTCAATGTCCCACTTTTCTGGCGACATGTTGTAGTTGCCAATAAATGTGTCAAACTCTTTTGGCAGTGAAGCCATGACTAGGTGAACAAGGAGTGCAGGCTTGATCTCCAGGTCAACATCCATGGGCTTCAACTTAGCAGTTAGGTTTCATATGTCTTTGAAGAGCCAGTGAACTGGCTCTTTCTCTTTTCAAGGTACTCCCCTATGGAAGCACACTCTATAATTGAGCCCACAATGGCCTGCTCAGTTGTGTTCTTTATAAATGCCATGCACTTTTTATTGGCGTTTTGCATCTTTTTGCTCTCTATGGAGTATGATATCTCCAATGGAACATAATCCCTTTTCTTTCTTTCCCATGCAACATCATCATCTTTGTCCTGTCTCATTGGCTATGTGGCTTGGTGAGTGGTGGGGTTTCTATAACCCAATCGACCTCGGCGCAAACAAACGCTAGGTCCACTTTCTTTCTCCATTCGGAGTAGTTATCTCCTCTAAGGGTTTGGACCTCCTTGGTGAGGATAGAACCAAGTGCACACAAAGTAGGTGCACCGTTGGGCTGAAGATAGACTGTTTATGCAATTGTATGTATTAATCAAACGTTGGTCAAAATTAAGACACATGACTGTTTATGCAATTAATTATATTGCACCGTTGGGCTGAAGATAGAACCAAGTGCACACAAAGTAACCACTTTAAATGAAAATACTAATCATGATCATGCTACTAACAATGTTGGTTAGAAAAATAACATGAACATAATCAGAATAAATACTTTGACATGCTCTCAAAAATTCAATTCTCACTTTTGTTGAATTTAAAAAGCACTTTTAAACTATTTGCAGCGGAAGAAATGAATAAAATTCATTAAACTTTACACTTTTCAGAAGCATTACTTGGTTCAGTTTGAATAGGAGAAAACTAGACAAATTTTTTCAAAAAACTGTACACAATGCCTCAAAAACATAAGAAAACAGCTTATGTTAATAGAAAACTTTATACCGTGCGTGCATCGCACTTCCTAGGCCCTTGTTGCGCGCTTCACTTTCTTATTTACTGAACGCGCGTTGTGAACTCGCCCAATGTTCACCTAGCAGCGGTCCGCGAGAGCCCATGGCTGGGTGGCCTCACGTGCTCTTGCTCACACGCTGCGGAGCACTCTACCGCTCGGCCCCCTGCTGCCCGGCAGCGGCCCAACGGCCCGCGCTGGGGTGCACCCCGCACATCGCTTCATCCTGGCCGTCTGCTAGATCGTGTGGCTCGGCGTGCGATTTGGCTGGATCAAAACTGGCAGCGATCCATAACCCCTAACCCTAGCCCGCAGAACCCCCAACCCGGCTCGTGCGTCTGTCCCACTCGCTGGCGGCTGCTACTCGCGGTGTGGCAAGGAGACGAGGCAGCGCCGTCCGGACGAGGCCGGCGGCGAGCAGCCCTTCCCTTCCTTTCTCTGCTTACTCCGTCCACCCGCACCAAATCCCGCGCACTGCAAGCTTGAGGATGAAGCGGAAGCGCCCCCCCTTGGCTCCTTGCCAACGCACGCATCCACCCGAGGGTAGGTGCGCCACCGCCAAGTGGTCGAGATGGAGGCAGACTTTGTTGGTGCAGCTCACGGCCGCAGTCGGTTGATCTTTTTTGATTTTCTTTGCTTTTTATTCGGAGATCTTGGGATTTCTTTCTTTTCGGGTTCGGGAACCACGGTATGCTTTGCCCTAGTGGGGGGAATGTTCGTTTGCGGTATCAAACTTCCCGGGTGAGCGCACCACGGTACCCGAGTAGTCATCAATCGCGCAGAGGGGCCATAGTAGAATCACCAATTGTCCAGAAGAGCCAAATGGGGGTGGATACAAATCTAACGGCCAAACGGTCATTTGAACCAGACGAAAAACGGTTGAACTCAAATACCGCCATTAGGTCAACTCTTCTTGGCCTGCCCTGTCAGTATTCCCCGTCATCTTTTGTGGTCGTGGACTAGCTTACCCCTGCGTGGACCAAATCTATTTCTTTGCTCTGCTCTGCTCTGGTCTTCTCCCCTGCTCCCATCCCCATAACATTTGCTCAGCTCCGGCTGCTCGTCTCAGATCAGAGCTCGCACTTGCTCTAATTTGCGTCCCCGCCATGTCCGGTCAACCTCCCACGCCTCTAATCGAAGCTCGCAGCCGTCACCGTCGCATCGTCCACCGTATCGGAGCTTCGCGTCCCTGGACTAATATCTCGCCTCTGGCTAGTCCTTCTCGCACGGCGGAGCGCGTCCCGTTGGGCGATCCAGGCCGGCGACCGGCCTCGGGAAGTTGCGTGCTGCCGCGCACCCCAGGCATGGTAGCCCTAGCACAGCAGTTCGACGACCACACTCTCATGGCCACCGTGCTGGGTGTCCGTCCCGCCGTGTCACCGACAGAGTTGATGTCGGCTTTCAGGTCTCATTTTGGGATCAGACGAAATGAGTTCAAGATTGAGGTATGCGCGTTGCCATTCGATTTTCTCATACGGTTCAAGCACAGCTCAGACATCGAGCGCGTTTTGCATTCTTCCTGTTCTTTCGAGTGCTGCAGGGAGAAAATGAGCTTCATGGGTTGGCATCGTGCATTTGGGTGGGATGATCGCTTGGGGCAGCTTCGTTTCTTCTCCAAACTCGGCTTTGACGGCCTCCCATTGGATGCTTGGGAGCCGGAGGCCCTCAAGCAGGTCGTCAGTAGCCTTGGCGGCGAGCTGGTGGAAATCGTGCCACCGAGCGACAGATGGGTCATTGAGGTAAAGGCGTGGCTGAAAGATCCTGACGCCGTTCCTAAGATGTACGAAGTGCAGATTCCAAGCAGGGCAGGGTGACAGCTTTGCTGGAAGCACCCGGTCATCATCCACTTGGAGGAGGTTCTGGAATCGGTACATGGCATTCAAGGCCCTGAAGAGGCTGCCAGAAAGCGTCATCGTCGCTTGTAGTGTTGGCCTAGAAGGTTCGATGGCACAGGACCACCACCGTTTTGCGACAGCGCACACAGTTTCGGTGGGGGAACTGGGCTTGGACGAGCTGGTGGTTCCGAATTCTCTCGAGTGAAGATAGAGCTCTAGTGAATTGCCGTGGTATGTGTGGCTAATGAATTTGTAGCATGGAGAGCGTAGCAGGAAGTTAGCATCGACTAAAAATGTGTAATAGTTTGAATCGATGTAGTACGTGTGTGTAATAGTTTGAAGTAGTATGTGTGTGTAATAGTTTGAATCGATGTAGTATGTGGGGGTAATGAATTTGATGTAGTGTGTGTGTGTAATAGTTTGAATCGATGTAGTTGAACACCGTGCTTTATAATTTCTGTGAATAACTAAGGACAGCCTCATGAAAAGAGGGTGGTCTGGCAATGAGCAATGTCAAATCTGTGGATGCCAGGAAAATGTAGTCCATCTCCTCTTCAAATGCAAGGTAGCTATATTTATAACACGTTGAACTCCAGGACCATTTTGCAGACAACACAAGACAAAGGAAAATGGTTTACAACATAGACAGCAGACGCAAAATCTGTAGTCTGGGATAAAAAATGCAAGTTAACTAGATTTAACCACGACTAGTAATTGAAGGAAATAGATACTTGATAGCATTTGCTTACAACAGTAGTACTTCCATACAAAGGGGTCTTATACCTGCAGAAAAGTGGGCTAAACTTCGTACTAGTTTATAGAACAATTTGTCAGAATTTCATCTACAAAAGCCATTCTTCAGTTTGAACTTAACTATTCTAAACTGAAGAAACTATAGATGTCCACCAGAAAAGTTGGCTGGCGAATTGCCTTGAGAGGACATAAGTTCTTTGATCATTTAACTTAAACTGATCTATTGCCTTCCTGCCAAACTACAAGAAATCTGTATCATTCATGCACGAGCGATTTGCGTGCGCCAGTCCCGGTTCAGTTGGACCATCAGCGCCGCCGCAACGATTTCTTAGAAAGTGAAATTCGGCATCTCCTTCTCGGGGTCGTAGGTCCGTGTGAACTCGAACCTGAATTCTGGCGCTGAGCTGATGCCCGCTGCCAGCTCCGGCTGTCGAACAATCCAGCATGCTGAGTGTAGAAGCTTGGTCGCCGCCACGGTATGGCCTCCGACGGTGCATAGGATGGAGCGTTTTTGCCACAGACGGCATGTTCCTAGCCTCCACCACTGCGAGAGTTCCTAGACCTTAGCGCTGCCCTGTTCGAGGGTGTGTACCCTTGGCGGCATGCTCTCGTGAACGATTTGATACGTACCTTGTTGCCACTGCCTAGAGCATGTCGTAATGCTGCCGCGCGATTTCTCCACATCGCTCTCTTGGCCCTGCTTACCACATCTGGCGTCGCCGCTGTCGCCATCGTGGCTGATTCGGCACATTCGGGGAAATCATCCACCTGGGAGGGCAATGGGAGACCGGCCTTGAAGTAGAGCTTCATGGCCTGCCTTAGAGGGGCTAAATACCCTAGTTTCGGTGGCTGTCGTGGCGGCTGCTTAGGCGGGGCCATGTTACCCTAGGTGGTGCGGCGCGGAGGAGCTGCACAAGTTGAACTGTGGTTGGTCGGAGAAGGGGAGTGAAAGACTGACAGTAGGTTTGGACTACGGGCACGCGTGAAAATAACCATCTCCCATTTCCTTAGAGGGTAATAATTCGACACTCGCTGTATTAACCACTCAATCTTTATCTCCCTTCTCAGCATAAGAGTGCGAACGTATTAAAAAGATCGGTCGTGGCTATCCACCTCATCGGCCAATGTACTAGGACAGGTAAGAGGCCGGGTTTCATTTTAGAAATGTTGACGACTATGCCCTTATGTTTATACGATATTATTTCTATGACACCATGTACCATTGATTGTAGCAACACCATGTGGCGTGGCATGTTTTCTTTTTTTAAAGGGCATCAGAAACAGGGGATGCCGACATGGCATGTTTTCTGACTGGCGGGCCCGCCTCCTCTACCTTCGATGAGATTGTGCATCCCAGGTTCGAGGGCTGGTGCCGCCCACCAACACATTATTGTGCAATTTTCCATGTAGAACCTGAATTCCGGTGCTGAGCTGATGCCCGCCGCCGGCTACGGCTGTCGAACACAGAGAATTCTGAAAGAAGCTACTAAAAATAAATACTTTGAATTCTGAAAGTACAAATTAAATACATTACATTTTTGTCTCAAAGGTAATACGCATACTGCTGATCGAAATAATATAAATACAGTACGAATTTCTACTTCGAAAAATAGACCTAAAAATGCTAGGAAATAACCTAGGATGAATATAGGATTCATTCTCCCCTATATATTTCGTCGTCGGCAGCTCCCGCGTGCTACAACACATGTTCAGAGAACTCTCTCCGTCTGCAATGTGCTATCAGTATCTCGTCCAGAGGGTAAGGCCTCGGTGTATGTTCCAGACTTAAGCCATGCATTACCATTGTTGGTTCCTCTTCCCAGGCTTGAATCTCATGATTGTACAGTCTGATATAATTCCTGTAGTATATGCAACCGGGTTTGACTGTGGGGTGTAACTTGGTGTCAATGGAGATAGACCAATTGTAATCAACAAAGAGGGCACGACTTCCAATGTCACTGACGGCCTCGAGAGAGCGGTTCTCCGTGTCCACCCGGTACAACACCGCTTGCCCTTTGGCGAAATCTCCGTTCAACACAAGAAGCAGATCACCATCTGACTCCACAAGGTAAAATTTGTAAGTTCCGCGTACCTGTTCAAAGACTAGGGCTGAAATTATTTTGGCCATCGTGATAGTGCTCACGCGCTGCTCTAACTGGATTTTGGTAGACATGATGTCTCCATTCTCAAGTAATGCATATACTTCCCCTCGGAATGCCGTCATGCAGACCAGAAGCGTATCAGGAGGTGGCGAATACAATCCTTCTCCAAATGATCCATTGATTTGCCCCATTGGGGTGCTCTCATCGGCCCATGCAATATGATCTGGATAATTAGTGCAAACAAACACCATCGTCGGGGACTTCGTCACGACGGCATATTGCAGAAGATCAGATGGTATGTGTGCTTGAAACTCAGTGTTAGACTTATGTGTGATTGGGTTCAGAAGCCGAATCTAGTACGGCTCCACCCTCCGAGCAAGCACGATGACGCCACGAGAAACACCGACGAAGTAGAATCTTTTGGAAGAAGAGGGCATCGTTAGCACTAAGATGTTTACAATGGAAAATACCAATAAATGAATGTTATATATATATAGAATCTTCGGATGTGAATGTGAACCTACGATGGACGTCCATTAGATTTGTCCTGAAGCAACGACCAGTGGCATGGTTGAGGAAGGTGAAGTCGCCAACGTCTAGAAGTGTGTGATCTATCATGATCCAGTTGTTGAGATGGAATTCGGGCACCTCTAAAGTGCGGCGCCAATCGGTGCAGACTTCCCGACAAGCAACATAGGTGTCGACGTACTCCTCTTTCTCCAGCAAGTCGTCGGCGATCTTGCGAAGTGGGTTGGCCGGGAGATCGGACCAGTTCCTCTTCATCCGGCTACTGGCCATGGCTACCGTGCAGGAATGTTTTGATCGAGGAAGAAAGAAGAACTAACACTGCGAGGAGAAGAAGAAGAGGAGAACAGACAAGGGAGACAAAGCCGAACTGCCACTGCGAGGAGACGAGGAGATGAGGAAGAAGAAGCAGAATTGCCACTGTGAGGAGATGAGGAGACGAGGGAGAAGAAGCGGAACTGCCACTTCAAGTTTAGATCAAATAGCCTGACATGTGGGACCTGCTAAAAAATCCATGAAGTGCTACCGTTCATAGTGCGCTGACAGGTGGCATGTTTTCTGACTGCCGGGCCCGCCTCCTCCACCTTCGACGGCGCGCGTCCCTGTTTCGAGGGTTGGTGCCTCCCACCAACACATTATTGTGCAATTTTCCATGCTTTGTCGCAACCAGCTCCACTCCACTCTGCTCCTCTGCTCCTCCCGCCACCACTCCGCTCAGTCCTGAACCGCTCTCGTCGTTCCCTTGGACCTTTGTCCTCCCACCCTCCCCTCCCTGCCATCCCCTCACGTCCCCTCCCCTCCCCTCGGTAACATCCCAAAACTTCAATCCAAGCTTATCAAGATCAAATCAATCAAATTTGGGGTTAACAAAAACTTTTTCAAAGTTAAAATGAAAGCATTCATATATGTGTGCATTTAAAATAGGAGTTGTTTTGAATTGCCATGGTTGTGTGATCCAATGCTTGTAAAATGTTTCTTAGGGGATTTAAACATCATCCACATCATTCCCAAGCTTTTCCTAAAGATAATCAAATCAAAAAGAATTAAAAAAAGGAGGAATGGTCATGTTGGCAAATTTAACTCTCATTCCTACTTTGGCTAGTCCTAGTACTCAAAACTTAACAGAAACATTCTTGATCTTTGTACCCCTTGCTAGTACACATAATGAGGTACCAAGGCCCACCTTTTGATCTGCTAAAAACATTATGTTAACTATTTTAAATGACAGTTTAAAATTGAATCTAATGCATATGCATAGATAACCCCTATTTCAAAACCCATCTTTTTGAACTCCACTTTCAAAACCCTTGCAACTAGAGACTACCTATTCACTAGTGGAGATCACTCAAAAATTTTGAAACCAAAATTCAAAACTTTCTTTCATGCGGCCATTTAATCAAACACTTGGCATGCATAATCTCTCCTCTAATCCTAGCTCACTGTTTACTACAGGGTTTTGCCCCCAATTGATCCCCATTTAATCCCCTTGTCCCCTCTTGATCTAACCAGAGTCTAACCAGCATCTCCCCTATCCCCTAGCTGCACTACCATGCCATGCCGAGCACCACCTCGCTGGCCGACAGTGCACTCGCAGCAGCAGCCCTCTCCAGCCTCTCTCCGCATGTCTAGCAACTTGCTTGTGGTCCACCTCCACTTCCCAACCAGCCCCAGGACAGAGACAGAGGGCAGAGCGGCCAGGAACCGCCGCGCCCGGAGCTGGTCGAGCATGCCGATGCCGCCCCCAGAGCATGCCCTGTCCCCGCTCGCGCAGACCACCCCTTGGCACCAGCTTGCGCCCACTGCTCCGCCTCGACCTGGAGAACACCCCAGACATCCCCGTTCGCCGCCCAAAGCCTCACAGCCACCGCTCGCCGTGGACACCACCGCCTCTGCCGCGCAGAGCGCCACCTCGCCCCGACCGCGTGCCACCGCCCCTACGGCCGCATTTAAGTTCTAGAGCACCGCTAGGGAACCTCCCATCGATCGCCACCCTCAGCCATGCCTCTACCTCACCGTAGCCATGTCGCCATTGTCGACCGCCCATCCCGCTCGGTCTCACAATCGGGCCTATAAAAGGAGCCCTTCCCAGTCTCTCCTCTCCACACCATTCCACTCTCCTCACCTCTCTGAACCTTCCCCACCTCTAGTCGGAGCAAGGCGAGCTCTGCCTCGCCGGAATTGGAGCCAGAGCAGCCGCGGCAAGAGGAGAAGGGTGCCGTTGATTGCGACCGCCCCAAGCTCCGCCGCGACCGCGCCTCGCCTCGCCGTCGTCTTCCACGTCGTTTGCCCGCCTCGCCGACCCTGCTGGATCCCTGGTACACCCCTAGTAGACCCCCACCGAGCCGCTAGGGTTCGAGATCGCCGGCGACCTGTTCGTCGTCGACGACGACCCTCAGCCATAGATCTAGCTTCTAATCCTAAGCGTGTGTACCGTTTCGCGTGTTAAGTGCCGCTGACAAGCAGGACCCCTCTGACAGCTGAGCCCCGCGCCGCGGAGCGCCACTGGGCCGGCCCATTTCTTTTCCCGCGCTAGCCCACACATTCAAATCTGGATTTTTCTTTTTAGTTAAATCTAGTTTCTGTCCACTATTTCAAAATTTAATTCTATGAGTTTGACAAATCCAAATTGCATGAAACTAATTTTGCCTGAAAGGTATGGAAGTAATCTATCCAAGCCCGTTGGATTTAATTCAATTAGAGTTATAGACCTCTCCTAATAAAAATAAGAAGACATAAGCATTTGCAACTTGCAACATTTTTATAAAATCAACCAAGATAGCTTTTGAGTTGATTCCAACTCTCAAAAATCACATTTCACCATATCTATCCAAATATGTAATAATATTAAGGTTTATATGCAGTGACTAAGGACTAGTACCAAAACAATGCTGTATAGGCATTTCCAGTCACTTTAAATCACTTACTAATGAACTTGAACCGAAGTAATGTTGATCCAACCTTTAAATTTCATTCCCACATGTTAGAATATGTGGCGAGGACATGTGTCCACATGATCCCATATTTTGGTGGTGAATATTAAATATTAGTTAATTTTTCAATGAGTAGAAATTACTTTTCTAAAATAAAAAGGATGAAACTATTGAATTAAACTTGTGATGGTTGTGATGATAATAGATCATCAAAGGTGTGTTTTATAATGCCACTTAGCCTTAAGTATTGTTTGGTGATTGTGCACTCCCTATGTATTTATAGACGCTAGTATCGACCAAGCTTTCGAGGAGGAGGAGGAGTTCTACCAAGAAGAAGAAGAAAACTTCAACCACTGCACCAACCAAGGCAAGCTACTATTAGCAAGCTAGCACTATTTAAGTGCAAGCCACCATTAGTAATGCAAGTTAGTACTTGCAAGTGTAGTACTTAGCAAACTAGAATCAAACTAGATGGTTTAGCAAAGATGCCTTAAGCATGCTTTGATCACACCCCTTATTAACTAATAGTACCCCAAGTCTTAGTTACAAGTTTTACCCTCTTAGGTTATACAAAGTCCTTTACTTGTTTTGAAGTTAGCATAAAAAGTATAAAACTTGACCTATTTAGAACCCTTTAGATGTCATTCTATGGCATGAGATTGAACCCATCTTTACCACCTTAGTGAACACTCTTAACTTAGTAGTTTAGAGTAGATCAAAAACTTGAGTCACTTTAGATGGGAATAGTAGGTGAAAAATGAATTATGAAAACCTTAGAATGATGAGTCATTCTATTGAGATGTTTTGACATGTGTTGAGAAACACAATTGGTTGATGATGATGAAAATGTTGAGGCATGAGCCTTAACCCTTTTATAAAACTGATGGTTGGATTCGGGTGCGATACCATTCCAAATTTACCGTACAACCACACTACCTGAATTGGGTAAGGCTTAGCTGGAAATTTATATGCATTAGTATTAGTTCCCTCACAGGAGAGGTTTGAGCTGAGGCTACCACTCAATGTTGTCCACCTATGCAGTGCCCAAGATGACTGATGGTCATGGTTGGGGGGCTATGCTCATAGGAGAGGTGCTTATACTAGGGTGTGTAAAGGGAAGGTTATGTTTGATTATCTGCATGCTAAGTATGATGATTCAGGGTTATCCCTGACAGATGTATCGAATCTTGTGGTGAAAGTGTACCACCTCTGCAGAGTGTCAAACTATTCGAATAGCCGCGTCCGCGGTTATGGACAGTTGGAATGGCCATACTGTTTCGTTGTCAGATGTTTTCTAAATACTTTGGAAAGAATGATGAATCTTGATTTGACCACAACAGGGTTGTGTTTATGACAATAGTTTCCCCAACTTCAGTGATTCTAGAGTTTTATCTTATCTTTCTTTGTTTCAGAACTCAGCTTAGGTTTCAAACTTAACTTGATAGTTAAACATAGAGTTTGCACTTTAACTTAGATTTATAATACTTGTTAGTGGTAGTTTGCGAGTACTTAAAGAGTACTCATGGCTTTTGTCCCTTGCTATTATCATGGCCAGACTATGAAGGAGACTATCAAGATGATGGCCAACAGGACGGCTATGATAACTAGGACCATCTGCCTTCGTCAGCATTGCCTGTGCCCCTGAAGATGGACCCCACCGCTACGCTATCTTTTATTTCCGCTGCTTGTTGTATTAAGACTGGATCATGAGATCCTTATTTGTGTAAGAACCTTATGTATGGTTTGTAATGGATGATGTACTGTGATATCCAATCCGTTATGTCTCGCAAAAATGGTAATCTTGGGATTGCGAGGTATGGCATAACGGGCATCTGGGATTAAAAATCCGGGTGTTGACAAGTTGGTATCAGAGCCATCCTGACCATAGGAGACCCTAGTTAGAATGGACGTCAAACAAAAACTTAGTTTCAAAACCAAAGTGAGTATTTTTGAAAAACTATCTCCTCTCTTACCCTTGGGAGTTCTTCCTTCTCAAAAATTCATGTTCCTCAAAACTCTTATACTACTACTTAAAATTTGACACACTTGATCACTTCTCTAACTTCCTCATCCTTAATTCTTCTAGATGGAGATTCAGTTCAGCAAGTTTTACCAGTTGGGAAACGGAGGTCAGCTGATCTTCGAGAGGGATCTGGATTCACTGTCGGAGTTACTGGGACGCCCGCACCCGGAGTTTCTTGGATCTCAACTTCCAGGACCCCCAGGAGGAGACCTACAGTGGCTAGTCACCGCAGATCTTAGAGGAAGCATTGAAGCACCAACTTCTGGAAGAATTCAGTTCTCCGTGAGAGAGAAGAACTGGCTAGATGGATTAGCCAGGGCAATGCATGAAGCTCTCACACGTCTATGTTCCCTCAGTGTCAACAAGACCCAAGGAACCCGTTTTGCTCACTATGCAAGACGTGACTTCATGGGACTGCCAATGGAAATGCCAGGCCACCCCGAGTTGAGGCGTCAAGTGGAGAACCTTGACTTCTTGCTTCACGACAGACAGCAGGAACTGGACAATGCTAGAGAGTTAGCCAACCAGAACTATGCCATTGCCGACCAGAAGGCCCAGACTTTCACACTGCTTGTCCAAGACCGTCAGTCTCTTTGCCGCCAGCGTGCCAAGAAGGATCGCACCATCGCCCGTCTTCGCAAGAAGGTGGCCGACCTCGAGAAGACCGTCAAGGAGCAGGAAGCTCAGCTTGCAGCAAAAGAAGAAGAAGATGAGGGTGAAGACATCCAGGGAGACATGGATTCTTACCTCAGCAACGATGATGACTTTCTAGAGGAGGATGCCGTGGACTTCTACACTGATGATGAGGACTCTGACTTCATCGACGATGAGTAGATGCACTAGAGCACTATCGTAGCCTGAGATGTATCATCTCGTTGTATCGTAGCTTGCAGAATGGTTCTTCAAACCATCTGTTTTCCCTTTGATTGTTGTGGTGTGTTGTATCGTGTGCTTGCTTGCATGAATGAAAATGAAGTTAGTTGAAAAACCTGAGTTTAACTCAAAGTTTTAGCTTTGAAAACCCCAAGCCCATGAACCTTAGAATTTCCCTCTTACCTCTATATCTATATCAATCCTCAGATGACTCGTGGAAACCAAGGAGGGAGCAGCTCATCGCAGGACTCAATGCTGCAGATCTTGCAGAATCTCATCGCAGACCGTGAAGCAAGTAGGGCAGAGCGCCAAGCCAACTTAGCAACACTTCAACAGATCGCCCAGATGGCTCTCAACAACCAAGGACATGGAAATCAGGACAACCATGGATCCAAACTCAAAAATTTCAGAACACTAATCCCCCAATCTTCAACCAATCTGAGAACCCACTAGATGCTGATGACTGGTTGCAGACCTTGGAAAACAACCTCGAAGTTGCAGGAGTTGAGGACAATGAGAAAGTTCTCTTTGCCACCCACTATCTAGCAGGAGATGCCAGAGCTTGGTGGAATAGCATCCGCAATATGAACCATGGTCAAGTGATGACATGGGAAGCATTCAAAGTCAAGTTCAGCCGCACCCACATGCCATAGGGTCTAGTCAACCGGATGAGAGATGAGTTCCGCGAATTGAAGCAAGGAAGAATGACTGTGGTGGAGTACCGTGACAAATTCCTATCACTTGCCAGATATGCACCTGATGAGATCAACACGGAGGCCAAGAAGAAGGAGAGATTCTTCACTACAAGAAATCTGCTCACTAGTGACCTTTTTTAAACGACCACGCATTTTTTGGTCATAGATCTATGACCATTCTGAGGCAATTGGTCGTAAGGCATTTCGAAGGGTCCAAACCTTGAAATATAACGACCAATTTAGTCAAAAAGGTCATGATATCCTAACACGGAAAGGTCATAGATAGATACAACTGGTTTGGAGCCTTTTATTTGGTAGACTATGACCAATTTAAATGGTCGTTATCTTAAATTCTGAGACAAAAAAATTATAGGATTACCAACTCAGCAATATCACTTCATGTCATGTCCATGTGTCATTTTTACTTACTTGTCATGTCTACATGGCAGCAGAAATAATTCAAATAAAAAGAATCCCCGTGAGAGATGGTTATAGATCTATGACCATTCTGAGCCAATTGGTCGTAAGGCATTTCGAAGGGTCCAAACCTTGAAATATAACGACCAATTTAGTCAAAAAGGTCATGATATCCTAACACGGAAAGGTCATAGATAGATAGAACTGGTTCAGAGCCTTTTATTTGGTAGACTATGACCAATTTAAATGGTCGTTATGTTAAATTTTGAGACAAAAAAATTATAGGATTGCCAACTCAGCAATATCACTTCATGTCATGTCCATGTGTCATTTTTGCTTACTTGTCATGTCTACATGGCAGCAGAAATAATTCAAATAAAAAGAATCCCTGTGAGAGATCAAACTCACAACCTCAACAACTGCCCCCACCGATCCTAACCACTACACCACTCAACTCATTCATGCCAGAAAGATAGCTCGGCCGCCTTTAACCAGCGCCGCGGTAGAGTGCGGAAATTATTCCAAAAAAGATTACCAGAGGGGGATCGAACTCACCACCTCGCCATCTGCCCATGGGAACATAACCACTACACCAGTCAACTAGATTGTGTTAAATACAGAGGTCGGACTCCTTTAAACATTCTTTTATTTCCGCGCAGAAATAATTCCAACAAAAAAGAGAACCAAGGGCGATCGAACTCACAACCTCGCAAACAATGAACCAAAACAAAGCCACTGCACCACTCGACTAGTTTGTCCAAATTAGGGAGCTCGGCCTCTTTTAAACATTCTTTTATTTCCACGCAGGAATAATATGGCAAAAAAGAGCAACCTGGCACTCGAACCCACAACCTCCTACTCTAAACACAGCCACCTAACAAACACGCAATTATATACTCTATGTCAAAATACCCTAGGTGCTGTTTATAAATGTAAATGTCGGGTTGGGCCTGGGCTGGAAAAAAGAGCACCGACACATGTAAAAGTCACGAGCTATTCCCGCGGCTGGGCCACCGGCCCATGGACAATTAGAAGGTCAGTGGGTGGGAATTGTGGGCTTCCTAAAAGTTTTGAGCCTACATAATTAGAGGGGCTTCAATTTTTTTAGGAACTCTACAAATATAAATTCAACTTTAATTTTAAATATGACCTCAGATTAAGATAATATAAATATCATTTTGGTTCATCTCAACGATATGTATACCGTTCATATTGGCGAGTTTCTCATTTTATGTTATCCCGAGTGTATGGTCTATCCTTTTTGTTCTCGTGCTCTCAGAATACAGTAGGCATGAAGTTTCTTAGCTAGGGGATGAGCCTCACTAAACTTGCATTGGATCTCTAATAAAATGGGATATTGTGAGTCTTAAAATGATTTTTGGAAAAAAACATGAGCATTAGATAATGTACCTATAGTTCAAATCGGACCAACTTCCTACCGATTCGGCGGATATTTGTCTTTTTCGCAAAGTGTGAACGGAAAGGTTTTTGATACTCCAGTTGGGCAATTGTCCATGTAAGGTGATCTAGTATTTTGGAAAAATGGGGTGGAACCATATTGAAACTTTCATTTGGTGGTTGCTTCACAAAACGCCCAGTTTTTCGCACTCGAAAAATGGAAAATGCATTTTTTGAGCAATAAAAAGAAAAACTTCCTCCTGCAACATTGTTGGCCATCATAAGATGCACATGCGTGCACAATACGGGCACATTTTCACAAACTATGCCACGATTCAGGCTATAACATTGGTCATTTGACCTGAAAGCCATGAAACCTCGAACATGATAGGTCATTTCTGTGAAGTTTTTTTTGAGATATCTAAAATGTACCAAGTTTGGTATTTTTCCTTGCAACCATGTCACATAATATGACACCACGCGAAGGATTCACCTTACTTGGACAATTTTTGAATTTTTTATGCCCGTTTCAAAATTTTCTTATTTCAAACTATGATCAAAACGACGGGCATGAAGATAGGGCATGAGCCTCGCTAAACTTGCATTATATCTTTGATAAAACACCATATTGTGAGTCTAAAAATGATTTTTGCAAAAAATCAAGACCACTAGATAGTGTACTTGTAGTTCAAATCGGACCGCTTCCTACCGATTCGGCAGGAATTTGTCTTTTTTGCCAGGGATGGACGAAAAGGTTTCAGATACCCTAGTTGGGACATTGGTCATGTAAGGTGGTCTAGTATTTTTGTAAAATAGGGTGGTACCATTTTGAAACTATTACTTGGTAGTTGCTTAAAAAATACCCCGTTTTGGCACTTGAAAAATGGAAAATGCATTTTCTGTACGGCGAAAAGAAAAACTTCCTCCTACAATATTGTTCTCCATACCAAGATGCACATGCATGCACAATACGGGCACATTTTCACAAACTATGCCACGATTCAGGCCATAACATTGGTCTTTTGACCTGAAAGCCATGAAACCTCGAACATGATAGGTCATTTCTGTGAAGTTTTTTTGAGATATCTAAAATGTACCAAGTTTGGTATTTTTCCTTGCAACCATGTCACATAATATGACACCATGCGAAGGATTCACCTTATTTGGACAATTTTTGAATTTTTTATGCCCGTTTCAAAATTTTCTTATTTCAAACTATGGTCAAAACGGCGGGCATGAAGATAGGGGATGAGCCTCGCTAAACTTGCATTAGATCTTTGAGAAAACACCATATTGTGAGTCTAAAAATTATTTTTGCAAAAAATCATGAGCACTAGATAGTGTACCTGTAGTTCAAATCAGACCCGCTTCCTACCGATTCGGCAGGAATTTGTGTTTTTTGTGAAGGGTGGACAAAAAGGTTTCAGATACCCTGGTTGGGACATTGGTCATGTAAGGTGGTCCAGTATTTTTGAAAAATAGGGTGGTACCATTTTGAAACTATCACTTGGTAGTTGCTTAACAAAACGCCCCGTTTTTGGCACTCAAAAAATGAAAAATGCATTTTCTGTGCGATAAAAAGGAAAACTTCCTACTGCATCATTGTTCTCCATCCCAAGATGCACATATGTATACAATATGGAAACATTATCACAAACTATGTCACGATTCTGACCATAACATTTGTCGTTTGACCTAAAAGCCATGAAACCTCGAACATGATAGGTCATTTCTATGAAGATTTTTTGAGATATTCGCGATATTCTGAGTTTGATATTTTTCCTAGATACTTTGTCACATAATATCACACCGCATGAAGGTTTTCTATTTTTTCGATTTTTTAAAAATTAGTTAGGCTAGTTTTCAAGATGCGGTGTAGACTAAGCCAATCAGAATAGAGCATCAGACTACCTAAGGATCACCCCGCTGAAGCATATCTCAGCCGTCCATGTTGCGTCCATCCAACGCCTCGAAATTTTACCTCCCGCTCAGAATTTTCTCCTGCCTCCCGTTCCTGCTCACCACCCCCCAACACACTTTGAAATTAAAATGACCGAATTGCCCTGCAATTCCCACAGTCTTGGACCTCAGAAGTGATTAAGGGTATTTTCATGAAATCCTCTCCCCAAGCCCTAATCCCCTCAGGCCGTCACGCCCCTCGCTCATCTTCTCAGATCCCGCCGCCACTTCTTCCTCTCTCACTCGACAGTGTCCTCTATGGCTTCCGACCCTGTCTCCCACCACGGCTGCTCGCAAGATCTGGCCATGGGGTCGCGGGCTCGTGAACGAATCCCCTCCCCCTCTCCATCTCCCCTAGTTACCCTGCGCCTCTCCCCTCGATGGACGTGAACGCATCCCCTCCCTTGCCAACACAGGTGCGCTTTGATGCGCGCTGGTATCATGTTTTGTCTTGTTTTTTTCTAGGTCCGGTGGTGTGCGAACTCGGCTTGGGCATTGGTGAACGGGTGTGCATCCCAGTGCCAGATTGGGGCAGCGACGGCAGGTGGGGTGCCAATCGAGGACGGATGCGGTAGATGGGGCGCCAGATCGAGGGCGACGAAAGCCGGCCCGAGGTGCTGGCAACGAGCCTTTCGCGATTGTCCTACCCAGTCGGGTGAAAGCAAACCTCCCCCACGGTATGTTCTCGGCTCCATCTTTTCCTTACTGTGTCCTTCCGTTTGTTGTACTCCTCTACTGGCTTCGACCTACTCTGCTTTGTGTCTTTCCGTGTAGTAGATGCGCGCCAACACTCGTTTTTGGCCACAAGTGCTTCAAATGGAGTGCGAGTTAGGAATAAAATGTTGGTTGACTTTGATAAAATATAGGATTGGTATGATCCTCCTCTTGTTGCTTCTGACATGAGGCTGATGATGCGGTCTGACTTTGCGAGATCGGACTATTTTAGTACTAGTAGTGCAGGTCCAACGCCTCATCGATCCGGCAATATTTTGTGAGTTCCGTTGAGAGCCAGCAGGTCTCAAGTATGTGGGTTCCTTCCTGGTGATGGTGTTCTGATTTGTGGGATGTGTGGTGCTAACCTAATTGTTTGCGACTAGTCACAATGAAACTACTTGTCTAGTATTTCTGTTCTGCACTAAGCTATTATTAAAGCAAACGAGTGCTAACTATTTTTGTTTGACTAGTCGCATGGACACTACTTGTCTCTATGTATTTTTGTTCTGTACCAAGCTATTGTCAAAGCAAGATGAGTGTCAAATCTTAATAGTTGCACCCTGTCTTGGTGATTATCTAGTTATTAATCCTAGGTCTTTAACCATTTTTTACACTTCTAAACATCTAATATTCCAGACTAATTTGAATTATCTCAGTTGGTTCCGCTTGTTGTGAGGAGGAAAAAACAAAGCATTTCCATCTCATGTAATGAATCGTCTACCCCTTCTATGTTTATTTATTTTCTTGCAACTTGTTCTTAATTTTAGTTCAACGTGTGATGAGCTGCTACACAAGTTGTTGTCCTTACAGTTTTCTTTTCCTCATAAGTGTTATGAGCGGTGTAGGATGAGAGGTAGCGTAATAACATGGAGCTGGAGAATATCAAGGACAAGATGGAGGGCGAGGAGAAGATCAAGCTCAACAAGCGGCTGTCATTCCTCATTGGCAACATTGTCAAGGTTTGTGCCTCACTGGACCTGCACCTGTTATGAGTGTGTGCCAGATATTGTCTAAAAATATGTTGTGCATGCCTGCTGTAATGACAGACAGATCTCACAATAGATGTATGAAATAAATATTTTCTAGTCGAATTCTTATTGATGTTGCTCATTTGAATGGATTGATCCCTTGGTTTTCTTCATTGGTGATTCTACTGTGTTTAATCTAGTTACTTGAATGATTTGGCTTGATAAAGAGAAGAAAATATATGGATGCTTATAAAATATATTCTTCTTTGTATAATCCAATTACCTGCACATTATCTTGTATCGCATGGAAACTAAATTATACTGAGTTAACAATATATATTGTTTTTGAGTCACTACAGATTCACATGAAATATTTGATGTTCTGAAAGTGAACTCAGTTACTACAGATTAGCCTTGTTTATAAATGGTCTGGAGCTTTACAAGATATCTTACTGTATTCTGGTGCTTATTCATTGCTCACTTATTTTGTTATTACCAGATATTGCACGGTGTTTTGTTGCAAGATGAAGTTCTGAGGAGCTCGTAGACCCACACAACATGTATTTTTAGAGTTGGCAGCAGTCCTGTGATTGATAAGAATTATGGAATGATTGTAATAGAAATTCTTTTGCTGTTGGTTGAAAATATTTTATATGGTTTCTTGAAGTATTTGATATTTACTCTCAAACTATTTGAAAATGAAACAAAAAATGTGGATCTATGACATTGAAATATGATCAGTGGGCCTATAGTGAATATTTGACATGTGGGACCTGAATATCTAACGTGTGGGACCAGCAAGAAATAGACGCTAGCAAGGTGGACCCATCTGACGTGTGGGACCAGCAAGAAATAGACGCTGGCAAGGTGGACCCATCTGACATGTGGGACTGAAGTAAATTAAAATGGAAAAACAAAAATGTTGGGCCAATCTAAATGCCACGGCCCAAAAGTAATGGGTTGAAATATTCAACTCGGCCCAAACAAATGAACCATAAAAATCTTATGCTAGAAGAGAAAAATGGCCAAAATTGTTGGGCTCAGCCCATGTAAAACACCCAACTGGACCGGGTTGAATCTGATCAACGACCATCTGATTTGGTCACGGATTTGCCACGTAGGACCATCCACGTAGGATGTGACATGGACATGGTAGATAGCCCGTGACCAAACAATTTGGTCATAGAATCTATGACCATCTATATTGGTCATAGACGTCTATGACCAATTCAGAAAAAAGGTCGTGGTACTTAACTAGTGAACCTCAGCTTTTGACCTTCTGTATTTGGTCACAAAAAGGTCACAAATTTAAAACTATGACCTTTCAGTGACCAATATGGAGGGTCATGTATCAGCAGATTCCTTGTAGTGCTTGAACGGACTGCATGATGAGATGCAGACTATCCTCGTCAATATCCGTTTCCAGGATCTCGAATAGCTAGTCGACTCTGCCATCCAGATGGAAGGGAAGATTAACCAGGCAAACGACAACCGCAAGCGTCGTATGATGTAGCAGTCTGGATCCAACTGTCACCAGAAGTACCGTCCCAACCCTTCACTAGGATATGCACCAAGGAACAACCGACCCCCAAATGCTCGCCCAAGCTACCCCAACCGTAGCGGAAGCAATGTGAAGTCCGGAGGAAACAATCACAACTCCGGTAATGCCAACAATTTCAACCGTGCACCTCCCAAGAACCACAACAACAACAACAACACTGCACCCAGAACTGGCAGCAATGCTGTGCCTGTCGCAGTCAAGGACAAGTCCTAGATCACTTGTTTTGAGTGTGGAGTGAAGGGTCACTACTCCAATGAGTGTCCCAAGAAGACTACAGCCAATGCCAATGTGAATGCCCCAGCTCAGCAGCAGCGCCGTGTTCATCTAGGAAGGAGATTTGCCCCAGGGAACCCTCACAACCGTAACGGCCGTCTCTTCCACATGAATGCAGAAGAAGCCCAGGAAGCGCCAAACGTAGTGCTAGGTATGTTTTCTGTCAACTCGGTTTAGCAAGAGTATTGTTTGATTCGAGAGCATCACATTCATTTGTCACCGAAGAATTTGCATGCACTAGTAAGATTCGTCCAACCGACCTGAAGCATGTCATGATAGTTCAAATCCCTGGTTCAACAACCAAAGCTAGAAAAATTTGCAAAGCTGTACCTATCAAATTACATGGGATAGATTTTTATGCCAACCTAATTGTACTTGGAACCAAAGGATTGGAAGTAGTACTAGGTATGGACTGGATGTCAAGGCATAAAGGATTGATAGACTGTGCTAAGAAAGCTATCACCATGACCAGTAGTTCTGGAGTCACAGTAGAGCATATCTCTGAAACCTTACCCCGTCAATGCAAGTGCAACCAGAGTGTAGCCTTGCCCACCATAGACCAAGTCAAAGTAGTCTGTGAATACCCCGACGTATTCCCAGATGAATTGCCAGGTATGCCCCTGGATAGGGATATTGAGTTCATTATCGAACTAATCCCCGGAACCGGACCTATAGCCCAGAGACCCTATAGCAGGAACCCCTCAGAGTTGGTGGAACTGAAGAAGCAGTTGGATGCCATGTTAGAGAAAGGCTTGATTCAACCAAGTGCATCGCCATGGAGATCACGAGTGTTATTTGTCGACAAGCAGGATGGAGGCAACCGTCTGTGCACAGATTACCGAAAGTTGAATGATGTTACCATCAAGAACAAGTACCCTTTGCCAAAGATAGAGGATCTATTTGATCAGTTGACTGGAGCCCAGGTATTCTCAAAGATTGATCTTAGGACTGGTTATCACCAACTTAAGATTCGTGCAACGGATATTCCGAAGACCGCCTTTACTACTCGCTATGGTTTATACGAGTATACGGTTATGTCTTTTGGATTAACCAATGCCCCTGCTTATTTCATGAATCTCATGAATAAGATCTTTATGAATTTCCTAGATAAGTTTGTAGTTGTGTTTATCGACGACATCCTTATCTACTCTAAGTCAGACGAAGAGCATGAGCAACATCTGAGAGTTATCCTAGAAACCCTAAGAGAGCATTAGTTATATGCCAAGTTCAGCAAATGTGAGTTTTGGCTGAAGGAAGTAGGATTCCTAGGACATATTGTGTCTGCCGGAGGAGTCTCTATTGATCCCGCCAAGATCAAAGATGTCGAAGAATGGGAAGCCCCAACCACTCAAACCCAAGGCCGTGCATTTCTTGGATTAGCGGGATATTACCGCAAGTTCGTAGAAGGATTCTTGAGCATAGCCTGACCAATGACCCAATTGTTGAAGAAGGACAAGAAGTTTGAATGGACAGAGAAATGTGAAGCCAGTTTCCAGGAGCTGAAGAAAAGATTGATATCAGCCCCAACTTTAGTCATGCCGGACATCAAGAAGCCCTTTGATGTGTATTGTGACGCATCCAAGATTGGTCTAGGATGCATATTGATGCAAGAAGGCAAAGTCATCGTGTATCTATCTCGAAAACTGAAGCAGCATGAGCAGAACTATCTGACCCATGATCTTGAGCTAGCAGCGGTAGTTCTAGCACTGAAGACATGGCGTCATTATTTGATGGGTAATCGCTGTGAGATTTACTCAGATCATAAGAGCTTGAAGTATATTTTCACTCAGAAGGAGCTGAATATGAGGCAGAGAATATGGATAGAGTTAATCAAGGATTATGACCTCGACATTCACTATCACCCCGGCAAGGCCAATGTGGTAGCAGATGCTCTTTGCAGATTGCCGTGTAAGCTTAACACCATGATCAAGGAGAAGCAACCCAGTTTGTATGAGGAATTGGAGCAGTTCAGGACTGAATTAGTTAGCCAAGGATTCTTAGCTAGCATTGAACTTCAACCCACTTTGATTAGCCAAATCAAGGAAGCCCAGAAGGGGAATGAAAGTATCGACGAAATCAAACTTCGTATTGGTACAGGAAAGGTACCTGGATTCACCGAAGACGAAGAAGGAGTACTGTGGTAAAAAGGACGTATCTGTGTTCCAGCAGATTCGGAGCTGAAGGAAGTTATCATGAAGGAAGCCCATGATACTCTTTATTCTATCCACCCCGGAGGAACAAAGATGTATCAGGATTTGAAGGAGCAATTTTGGTGGCACAAGATGAAGAGAGAGATCGGAAGCTACATCGCCAAATGTGACATCTGTCAAAGAGTCAAGGTAGAACACCAGAGACCTGCAGGACTGTTGCAGCCATTACAGATTCCGAAATGGAAATGGGATTCCGTCGGAATGGACTTTATCAGCGGTTTACCTACTTCCAGTAGGGGAAATGACTCAATCTGGGTCATAGTTGATAGGCTGTCCAAGGTAGCCCACTTTATACCTGTAAAGACCACTAACCAGAGTGCAAAGTTAGCAGAGCTATACATTGCTAGGATTGTTAGTCTGCATGGGACCCCCAAGACCATCGTATCAGATCGAAGAACCCAGTTTACCTCAAGATTATGGCAGAAAGTTCAGGAAGGTTTGGGAACCAAGTTGAACTTCAGTACCGCATATCACCCGCAAAAAGATGGACAGACTGAGAGAGTCAACCAGATCCTAGAGGATATGCTTAGAGCTTGTGTGTTGGAATATGGATCAAAATGGGAAGACTGCCTGCCTTTCGCAGAATTCTCATATAACAACAGTTATCAAGCTAGTTTGCAGATGGCACCATTTGAATTCCTATACAGAAGAAAGTGTCGTACCCCTTTGAATTGGTCACAAGTAGGAGAGAGTCAGATCTTCGGACCCGACATTCTTCGAGAAGCAGAAGAGGAAGTTCACAAAGTCCGTGAGCACCTCAAGACCGTCCAACCCAGACAGAAGAGCTATGCTGACAAAAGAAGGAGAGACCTGACTTTCAATGTCGGAGATTTTGTATATCTCAAGGTTTCACCCTTGAAAGGAACTCAACGCTTTAGTCTGAAGGGAAAGTTAGCCCCCAGATATATCGGACCTTTTAAGATTCTGAACCGTCGAGGAGAAGTATCGTATCAGTTGGAACTGCCTGAAGAGATGTCAGCCATCCACAATGTGTTCCATATCTCGTTACTTCGCAAATGTCTGGAAGTGCCCGAGAAGACAGAAGTTTTCAAGAACATCGATCACAGAGCTGTGGAAATCAACAAGGACCTGACCTATCGTGAAGTACCCATCCGTATCTTAGAATAAGCATACAGAACCAGGACCAGGAGTATCAAGTTTCTCAAGATTCAGTGGAGCAACCATACCGAGGAGGAAGCTACTTGGGAGCGAGAAGATTACATTAGGACAGAGTTCCCAGATCTCTTTAGTTCCTAGTTTTCTTTGTAAATCTCGGGACGAGATTTTTGTTTAAGGGGGAAGGTTTGTAACATCCCAAAACTTCAATCCAAGCTTATCAAGATCAAATCAATCAAATTTGGGGTTAACAAAAACTTTTTCAAAGTTAAAATGAAAGCATTCATATATGTGTGCATTTAAATTAGGAGTTGTTTTGAATTGCCATGGTTGTGTGATCCAATGCTTGTAAAATGTTTCTTAGATGATTTAAATATCATCTACATCATTCCCAAGCTTTTCCTAAAGAAAATCAAATCAAAAAGAATTTAAAAAAGGAGGAATGGTCATGTTGGCAAATTTAACTCTCATGCCTACTTTGGCTAGTCCTAGTACTCAAAACTTAACAGAAACATTCTTGATCTTTGTATGCCTTGCTAGTACACATAATGAGGTACCAAGGCCCACCTTTTGATCTGCTAAAAACATTCTATTAACTATTTTAAATGACAGTTTAAAACTGAATCTAATGCATATGCATAGATCACCCCTATTTCAAAACCCATCTTTTTGAGCTCCACTTTCAAAACCCTTGCAACAAGAGACTACCTATCACTAGTGGAGATCACTCAAAAATTTTGAAACCAAAATTCAAAACTTTCTTTCATGCGGCCATTTATTAAAACACTTGGCATGCATAATCTCTCCTCTAATCCTAGCTCACTATTTACTACAGGGTTTTTCCCCGAATTGATCCCCATTTAATCCCCTTGTCCCCTCTTGATCTAACCAGAGCCTAACCAGCATCTCCCCTACCCCCTAGCTGCACTGCCATGCCATGCCGAGCACCACCTCGCCGGCCGACAGTGCACTCGCAGCAGCAGCCCTCTCCAGCCTCTCTCCGCATGTCTAGCAACTTGGTTGTGGTCCACCTCCACCGGCCAACCAGCCCCAGGACAGAGACAGAGGGCAGAGCGGCCAGGTACCACCGCGCCCGGAGCTGGTCGAGCATGCCGACGCCACCCCCAGAGCACGCCATGTCCCCGCTCGCACAGACCGCCCCTTGGCACCAGCCCGCGCCCACCGCTCTGCCTCGACCTGGAGAACACCCTAGACATCCCCATTCGCCGCCCAAAGCCTCACAGCCACCGCTCGCCGTGGACACCACCGCCTCTGCCGCGCAGAGCGCCACCTCGCCCCGACCGCGTGCCACCGCCCCTACGGCCGCATTTAAGTTCTAGAGCACCGCTAGGGAACCACCCATCGATGGCCACCCCCAGCCATGCCTCTACCTCTCCGTAGCCATGTCGCCACCGTCGACCGCCCATCCCGCTCGGTCTCACCGTCGGGCCTATAAAAGGAGCCCTCCCCAGCCTCTCCTCTCTACACCATTCCACTCCCCTCACCTCTCTGAACCTTCCCCACCTCTAGCCGGAGCAAGGCGAGCTCTGCCTCGCCGGAATTGGAGCCGGAGCAGCCGCGGCAGGAGGAGAAGGGTGCCGTTGATTGCGACCGCGCCTCGCCTCGCCGTCGTCTTCCACATCGTTTGCCTACCTCGCCGACCCTGCCGGAGCCCTGGTACGCCCCCAGTAGACCCCCACCGAGCCGCTAGGGTTCGAGCTCGCCGGCGACCTGTTCGTCGTCGACGACGACCCTCAGCTGTAGATCTAGCTTCTAATCCTACGGCGCACAGCGCGCGTACCGTTTCGCGTGTTAAGTGTCGCTGACAAGCGGGATCCCCCAGTCAGTTGAGCCCCGCGCCGCGGAGCGCCACTGGGCCGGCCCATTCCTTTTCCCGCGCTAGCCCACACATTCAAATCTGGATTTTTCTTTTTAGTTAAATCTAGTTTCTGTCCACTATTTCAAAATTTAATTCTGTGAGTTTGACCAATCCAAATTGTATGAAACTAATTTTTCCTGAAAGGTATGGAAGTAATCTATCCAAGCCCGTTGGATTTAATTCAATTAGAGTTATAGATCTCTCCTAATAAAAATAAGAAGACAGAAGCATTTGCAACTTGCAACATTTTTATAAAATCAACCAAGTTAGCTTTTGAGTTGATTCCAACTCTCAAAAATCACATTTCACCATATCTATCCAAATATGCAATAATATTAAGGTTTAGATGCAGTGACTAAGGACTAGTACCAAAACAATGCTATATAGGCATTTCTAGTTACTTTAAATCACTTACTAATGAACTTGAACCGAAGTAATGTTGATCCAACCTTTAAATTTCATTCCCACATGTTAGAATATGTGGTGAGGACATGTGTCCACATGATCCCATATTTTGGTGGTGAATATTAAATATTAGTTAATTTTTCAATGAGTAGAAATTACTTTTCTAAAATAAAAAGGATGAAACTATTGAATTAAACTTGTGATGGTTGTGATGATAATAGATCATCAAAGGTGTGTTTTATAATGCCACTTAGCCTAGTTAAGTATTGTTTGGTGATTGTGCACTCCCTATGTATTTATAGACGCTAGTACCGACCAAGCTTTCGAGGAGGAGGAGGAGTTCTACCAAGAAGAAGAAGAAAACTTCAACCACTGCACCAACCAAGGCAAGCTACTATTAGCAAGCTAGCACTATTTAAGTGCAAGCCACCATTAGTAATGCAAGTTAGTACTTGCAAGTGTAGTACTTAGCAAACTAGAATCAAACTAGATGGTTTAGCAAAGATGCCTTAAGCATGCTTTGATCACACCCCTTATTAACTAATAGTACCCCAAGTCTTAGTTACAAGTTTTACCCTCTTAGGTTATACAAAGTCCTTTACTTGTTTTGAAGTTAGCATAAAAAGTATAAAACTTGACCTATTTAGAACCCTTTAGATGTCATTCTATGGCATGAGATTGAACCCATCTTTACCACCTTAGTGAACACTCTTAACTTAGTAGTTTAGAGTAGATCAAAAACTTGAGTCACTTTAGATGGGAATAGTTGGTGAAAAATGAATTATGAAAACCTTAGAATGATGAGTCATTCTATTGAGATGTTTTGACATGTGTTGAGAAACACAATTGGTTGATGATGATGAAAATGTTGAGGCATGAGCCTTAACCCTTTTATAAAACTGATGGTTGGATTCGGGTGCGATACCATTCCAAATTTACCGTACAACCACACTACCTGAATTGGGCAAGGCTTAGCTGGAAATTTATATGCATTAGTATTAGTTCCCTCAGGGGAGAGGTTTGAGCTGAGGCTACCTCTCAATGTTGTCCACCTATGCAGTGCCCAAGATGACTGATGGTCATGGTTGGGGGGCCATGCTCATAGGAGAGGTGCTTATACTAGGGTGTGTAAAGGGAAGGTTATGTTTGATTATCTCCATACTAAGTATGATGATTCAGGGTTATCCCTGACAGATGTATCGAATCTTGTGGTGAAAGTGTACCACCTCTGCAGAGTGTCAAACTATTCGAATAGCCACGTCTGCGGTTATGTACAATTGGAATGGCCATACTGTTTCGTTGTCAGATGTTTTCTAAATACTTTGGAAAGAATGATGAATCTTGATTTGACCACAACAGGGTTGTGTTTTATGACAATAGTTTCTCCAACTTAAGTGATTCTAGAGTTTTATCTTATCTTTCTTTGTTTCAGAACTCAGCTTAGGTTTCAAACTTAACTTGATAGTTAAACATAGAGTTTGCACTTTAACTTAGATTTATAATACTTGTTAGTGGTAGTTTGCGAGTACTTAAAGAGTACTCATGGCTTTTGTCCCTGGCTATTATCATGGCCAGACTATGAAGGAGACTATCAAGATGATGGCCAACAGGACGGCTACGATAACTAGGACTATCTGCCTTCGTCATCATTGCCTATGCCCTTGAAGATGGACCCCACCGCTACGCTATCTTTTATTTCCACTGCTTGTTGTATTAAGACTGGATCGTGAGATCCTTATTTGTGTAAGAACCTTATGTATGGTTTGTAATAGATGATGTACTGTGATATCCAATCCGTTATGTCTCGCAAAAATGGTAATCCTGGGATTGCGAGGTATGGCATAACGGGCATCTGGGATTAAAAATCCGGGTGTTGACACCCTCCCTACCCTGTCTCCTTGCCGCCATCCACCGCCCAGGCGCGTCTGGAAAATAAAACCGAGAGTCGGCCGTTGGGTTAGGGGGCCAACGACACAGGTGATCCGGATCCCGATCGGGGATGGATCCTGCAAGGCTTGAGAACACGGAGTTGGGTCCTGCGCGGCTGGAGAGCACGGAATATCCTTCAAGTCTTGAGAGCACAGAGGACAACGAAACAGGGGAATAGGAAGGGGGGTGCAGATCTTTGGAGGTTTGGAGCCCGGAGAAGGTGTTGTGTGTCCACATTGAAGGGTAAGAACTATGATTCCTTTTCTGCATACCCCAATTAGCGTTTCTAGTCCCGTGGTGATGGCAAGTGTATATTTTTGTAACCGCAGGATGTCTGTACAGCTTGTCCTTGAGCATGATGCTTTGTCAAGCAAGCATGAAGGCACTGAAATGTGTGGCGGTGCGGATGATGATGAGAAAGCATATCTAGACGTGGCTGCTGACCCTGATAGGATGGAGAGTAGGGAATATTTGGTTGATTCGAACTTTGAGCCTGACTATGGGACTGATGAGGAACAGGAATGTGAAGATGTGGAAATGGGATGTAGATACGACCATGAAGACGAGGACATGCCAGTGATATACTTTGACAGGGACAATCCTACAATTGATTAGGTTACTGTCTTTGATAATGTGGAGGACTGCAGATATGCAGTTGCAACCTATGCAATCAGAGTTGGGTTCGAATTTATCATTGAAAAGAGCGACCAAAAGAGATTTAGGGTGCACTGTAGGGAAAATAATGTGTGTAAATGGAGATTACATGCATCTCCAATGCGGGGTGGACACCCATTCCAGGTTGCAATAGCTACATTTAGTTTCAGTCTTTCTCATATTTATTCTGCTGATAACTAGCTCTGAATTATTTGGATTCTTATCGAATGCAGATCAAAGTAAACAGAAGAAACACAACTGCCCTAATACTTCTTTAAGTGATAAAATTGGACCGACGACTACCAAGTGGATTACTGCTACTATACTTGAATGGGTGAGGCAGGATCGTAACATTGGACTGCTGAACTCAGAGCAAAGATTAGCAAAAAGTTTAACGTTCTAATTCCTTACCACAGAGTCTTTGATGGGAAGGCGATGGCTCTAGACTTCATTCAAGGCAAGTGGAATGACAGTTTTCATATGTTGTATAGTTTCGAAGCTCAGGTAGAGAAAACATCACCTGGTAGTGTTGTTGACATCGATTACGAGGTTGTGAAAGGAAGAGAACAGGTCTCGAGGGGGGTCAGGTATAAGCATGCAGATAAGATATGCTTCAGGAGATGTTTTTTCTGCCTGAAGGCATGCTGGAAGGGGTTCCTAGATGGCTGTAGGCCATACTTGGCAATAGGCACAACTTCTTTAACATGGAAGTTCACGGGACATGTTGCTTCTGCTTGTGCTTTAGACGCGCATAATTGGCTTCTACCCGTAGCTTATGTTGTTCTTGAGGGTGAATCAAATGAAAGCTAGACATGGTTCATGTAGAGACTACAGAAAGTAATTGGTCACCCTGAAGGCTTGGTGATACACACCGGTGCATGCGAGGGTCTTGAGAATGCTGTTGATGCTGTGTTTCCTGGGGTTGAGCATAGGGAATGCATGCGGCACCTCTCTACTAACTTCACGAAGAAGTTCAAAGGAAAGATCTTTGAAGAGGACTTGTGGCAATCAGCATACACATACACCCCAAGCACGCCTGCTACTTACTTGTAGAACATGTATGTAGTGCCAAAGGTGAAAAAATACCTTGAAGAACATCACACCAAGCTATGGGCCAGAAGCAAGTTTGGTGAGTTAAGCAAGGTGGATTTTGTTTGCAATAATTTGGCAGAGAGTTTCAATGATAAGATTTCGGGCATGAAGACACTTGGAATTCTTATTTTGTTGGATGCAATAAGATAGTGCATAATGGTGAAGATAGATTTAAGGCAAAGAATTTGTGCAAGAAAACTTTTAGGCCATAAAATAGTTCCAAAGGTGGTTATGTTACTGAATGCAAGAACCAGGGCAATGAGAATGATAAAGATGAGGATGGTCAGAAGTTCCAGAAAATTGGCTGAGGTTTATGCAGAATACAAGCATGGAAGTGAATGGAGGTACACTGTAGACATTGGAAACAAGACTTGTTCATGCAGGCAGTGGCAGATTACCGGTCTACCATGTCACCATGCAATTTACTTCATCTTAAAGCTTAGAGGTAGCAGAGCTGAAATAGAAAACTATGTCGACAACTATTTCTCTGTGGACAAGTTTGCTGCAACTTATGCATAAAACGTACCACCTATGGCCGATGAAAATGATTGGGAGATTGTCGATCCAGGGTTCAAACTTCAACCACCAGTTCTTAGGAGGCCACCTGGGAGGCCTAGAAAGCTAAGGATCAAAGCCTCCACCGATAAAGGTTCAAGGCTGGGAGCTAGGAAAAGGAAATGCAAACATTGTGGCGGATTCGGCCATATAAGGAGGTTGTGCAAAAACCCAGTTACACATGATATTGTCCCTGTTCACACCCTGGTGGCAGAAATTGAGGCTTCTCAGCCAGAACTGGAGGAAGAGTAGTGCGAAGACGGTGATGAGCACTCGGAGGAAAACATATGTAAGCAGCCAATTTATGAAGAAGTGGAGGTGCCGGCAAGAAAAGGGTGTGAAAATAAACAAAAGGGTAAGCGGAACAGGGAGGAAAGGGCAAATAATGGAGGTGTATTAGAATATAAAGAAGTTGCAGGGGTGATTGAGGATGTTCTTGATGATCTTTCCGCTAACTGCAGGAGAAATAATAAATCCCTGCGGATTTCATCTTTGTACGATTCTCCGGATGAAAGCTAAGCTTAAAAATTCTTTTATTTGCCATTTTATCATTTTTATCCTCATCAATTGATGCTTAATGCAGCGTAGGCTAGCAGACTAATAAGAGGAGAAGAAAGATGCAGGCACAGTAACGTCGTATGTTGAATTATATCATTGAAACGAAACTAGTTGTGTCGTCTTTATTTATATCTGGCACGTGCAACCTGTCTGTGATGGGGTCATGTGGACCAGATTACATTTTTTAAAATATTATTACATTAATTTTTTACCTGCGTTTGGACGCAGCTACTAGTTTCCATCTCCCTTGCATTCCCATCTCCTCTGGCGCACTCCAGAATTATGGTTGTGCCATCAAGTAGCAGAGTCAGCGTATTGTCCCATCAGATGTGAACACAATGACTTTTTTTATTCATAATTTGACGAATTTTGATTAGTTTGAAAGACAGAGAAACCTAAAACGTGTATCTAGACATGTTTTGGGTATAGACACATTTATTAAATATCTAAAAAAACTAAGTCAGTTATATCTGGAGAGGAAAACAAGAAACAAAAAGACAAAATTGCAGAATCTAAAGGAAATAACTTCAAGAACTCACACCGGAGGATGTGAGTACCTTTTACCTTACCTCCTTGGCAACGACGCCAGAAAATAGCTTGATTTCTACACACTTCTATTCGTGTAGACAGTTGTTGGGCCTCCAAGTGCAAAGGTTTGTAGAACAGCAGGAAGTTTTCCCTTAAGTGGATCACCCAAGGTTTATCGAACTCAGGGAGGAAGTGGTCAAAGGTATTCCCTCTCAAGCAATCCTGCAAACAAGATACAAGAAGTCTCTTGTGTCCCCAACACACCTAATACACTTGTCAGGTGTATAGGTGCACTAGTTCGGCGAAGAGATAGTGAAATACAAGTGGTATATTTATAAGACAACGGTGCCAGAAAATAGCTTGATGGCGTGGAAGAGACTAAAGGCAAACTGAAATAAAGATAGAAGCAAGCAACTATGTAATAGATCTAGTTGCAAACGGTGTTTCAATGCTAAGAAACAAGGCCTAGGGATCATACTTTCATTAGTGAACACTCTCATATATATTATCTTCATGATACTACTCTGAACTACTCTCTGGTTGGACACTCTAATCCATGGTAGGGCTATAACAGCACACCTCAAAGTAAGCCTTTCCCATCTAGATAACCCCACACTGTCACCCACTAGATGGTTCCAACAAACACTACAATTTCATAAAGACATCCAACTCCAAATATAACTCATAACAAGTATTTGTAATCTCTAGCCTCAGTGCCACCATCATGTGCACGCTGTCACTTTCAGACACATGGGGAGAGCAGAGATCTATTAAAGCACTTGAGTAGCAAGGTAGATCTACTTGATTACAAAGGTCATGATCACAATATGATCATGCATAGAGAGAGATGAACACATAGCTACCGGTAGAACCCTTATCCTCGAGGAAGAAATACTCCCTCATCATCATGGGAATCAACAACGGTGATGGAGATGGTGGTGGAGATCGATGGAGATGGCTCCGGGGGCACTTCCCCGTCCCGGCAGGGTGCCGGAACAAAGACTTTCTGTCCCCCGAAACTCCCCTTCGGTGGCGGCGGCACAGCGGAACTTTTCGTGGATTTCTGATTGATGACTTAGGGTTTTTGCATTGGGGGAGATATAGAGACAAAAGAGGCAAGGTCGGTGGCCGGCCAGGGGGCCCACACCATGCCTTAGCGGCCAGGTGGACCCGCGCCTAGGGGTGGTGTGGCCACCCTATGGCCCCTCTCTGTCTCGTCTTCTGGCTCCATGAGTCATCCGGTAAAATATCGACTTTGGCTTTTGTCCGGTCCAATTCCGAGAATATTCATTTTCTGACTTTCCTGGAACCAAAAACCGCAGAAAACAAGCAACTGGCACTGTGGCATCTTGTTACTAGGTTAGTTCCAGAACATGTGTAAAAGTACTCCAAAATGTGGACAAAACATAAGAAAGTAGATATAAAACGAGCATGGAACATCAAAAATTATAGATACATTAGCAACGTATCAGTGATATGTGAAACGAACACACATGCAATGACTCTGGTTGTTGTTAGTAAAAAGAACACACATGCAATGACACTGGTGGATCCATGTGTGGTCTCTGAAGAGAACACACATGCAATGACATTGGTGGATCCATAGGTGGAATGTGAAAAGAGCACACATGCAATGACACTGGCGGATCCATGTGTGGTCTCTGAAGATAACACACATCCAAGGACTCTGGCTGTGGTTAATGAGAAGAACATACATTTCAATGACACTGGTGGATCCATATGTGGTATGTGAAAAGAATAGTCATGAAATGACTCCAGTTGTTGTTAGTAAAAAGAGCACACATGCAATGACACTGGTGGATCCATATGTGGATTGTGAAAAGAACACACATGCAATGACTCTGGTTGTTGTTAGTAAACAGAACACACATGCAATGACACTGGTGGATCCATGTGTGGTATGTGAAAAGAACACACATGAAATGACTCTGGCTGTTGTTAGTAAAAAGAACACACATGCAATGACACTGGTGGATCCATGTGTGGTATGTGAAAAGAACACACATGCAATGAATCCAGTTGTTGTTAGTAAAAAGAACACACATGCAATGAAACCGGTGGATCCATATGTTGTCTTTGAAGAGAGAACACACTTCAATGACACTGGTGGATCCATATGTGCTATGTGAAAAGAACACACATGGAATGACTCCAGTTGTTGTTAGTAAAAACAACACACATGCAATGACTCTGGTGGATCCATGTGTGGTCTCGGAAGAGAACACACATTTCAATGACACTGGTGGATCCATATGTGGTATGTGAAAAGAACACACATGCAATGACTCCAGTTGTTGTTAGTAAAAAGAACACACATGCAATGACACTAGTGGATCCATGTGTGGTCTCTGAAGAGAACACACATTTCAATGACATTGGTGGATCCATATGTGGTATGTGAAAAGAACACACATGAAATGACACTGGTTGTTGTTAGTAAAAAGAACACACATGCAATGACACTGGTGGATCCATGTGTGGTCTTTGAAGAGAACACACATGCAATGACTTTGGTGGATCCATATGTGGTATGTGAAAAGAACATACATTTCAATGACACTGGTGGATCCATATGTGGTATGTGAAAAGAACACACATGCAATGACTCCAGTCGTTGTTAGTAAAAAGAACACACACGCAATGACACTGGTGGATCCATGTGTGGTCTCTGAAGAGAACACCCATTTCAATGACACTGCTGGATCCATATGTAGTTTGTGAAAATAATAGTCATGCAATGACTCTGGCTGTTGTTAGTAAAAAGAGCACACATACAATGACACTTGTGGATCCATGTGTGGTCTCTGAAGAGAACACACATCTAATGAATCATGGTTGTTGTTAATGAGAAAAACACACATTTCAATGACACTGGTTGATCCATATGTGGTATATGAAAAGAATAGTCATGAAATGACTCTAGTTGTTGTTAGTGAAAAGAGCACACATGTAATGACACTGGTGGATCCATATGTGGATTGTGAAAAGAACACACATGCAATGATTCTGGTTGTTCTTAGTAAAAAGAACACACATGCAATGACACTGGTGGATCCATAAGTGGATTGTGAAAACAGAACACACATTTCAATGACACTTCTGGATCCATATGTGGTATGTGAAAAGAACACACATGCAATGACTCTAGTTGTTAGTAAAAAGAACACACATGCAATGACACTGGTGGATCCATGTGTGGTCTCTGAAGAGAACACACATCCAATGACACTGGCTGTTGTTAGTAAGAAGAGCACACATTTCAATGACACTAGTGGATCCATATGTGGTATGTGAAAAGAACACACATGCAATGACTCCAGTTGTTGTTAGTAAAAACAATACACATGCAATGACACTGGTGGATCCATGTGTGGTCTCTGAAGAGAACACACACTTCAAGGACACTTGTGGATCCATATGTAGTATGTGAAAATAATAGTCATGCAATGACTTTGGCTGTCGTTAGTAAAAAGAGCACACATGCAATGACACTGGTGGATCCATGTGTGGTCTCTAAAGAGAAGACACATCCAATGTCTCTGGCTGTGGTTAATGAGAAGAACACACATTTCAATTCACTAGTGGATCCATATGTGGTATGTGAAAAGAATAGTCATGAAATGACTCCAGTTGTTGTTAGTGAAAAGAGCACGCATGGAATGACACTAGTGGATCCATATGTGGATTGTGAAAAGAACACGCATGCAATGACTCTCGTTGTTGTTAGTAAAAAGAACACACATGCAATGACACTAGTGGATCCATAGGTGGACTGTGAAAACATAACACACATTTCGATGACACTGGTGGATCCATATGTGGTATGTGAAAAGAACACACATGCAATGACTCCAGTTGTTGTTAGTAAAAAGAACACACATGCAATGACACTGGTGGATCCATGTGTGGTCTCTGAAGAGAACACACATCCAATGACACTGGCTGTTGTTAGTAAGAAGAGCACACATTTCAATGACACTGGTGGATCCATATGTGGTATGTGAAAAGAACACACATGCAATGACTCCAGTTGTTGTTACTAAAAACAACACACATGTAATGACACTGGTGGATCCATGTGTGGTCTGTGAAGAGAACACATATTTCAATGACAATGGTGGATCCATATGTGGTATGTGAAAAGAACATACATTAAATGACTCCAGTTGTGGTATGTGAAAAGAACACACATGCAATGACACTGGTGGTCCATGTGTGGTCTCTGAAGAGAATAGACATGCAATGACACTGGTTGTTGTTAGTAAAAAGAACACACATTTCAATGACACTGGTTATTGTTAGTAAAAAGAGCACACATGCAATGACACTGGTGGATCCATGTGTGGTCTCTGAAGAGAACACACATTTTAATGACACTGGTGGATCCATATGTGGTATGTGAAAAGAACACACATGCAATGACTCTAGTTGTTAGTAAAAAGAACACACATTCAATGACACTGGTGGATCCATGTGTGGTCTCTGAAGAGAACACACATTTCAATGACACTGGTGGATCCATATGTGGTATGAGAAAAGAACACACATGAAATGACTCTAGTTGTTGTTAGTAAAAAGAACACACATGCAATGACACTGGTGGATCCATGTGTGGTCTCTTAAGAGCACACACATGCAATGACTCTGGTGGATCCATATGTGGTATGTGAAAAGAAGATACATTTCAATGACACTGGTGGATCCATATGTGGTATGTGAAAAGAACACACATGCAATGACTCTAGTTCTTGTTAGTAAAAAGAACACACATGCAATGACACTGGTGGATCCATGTGTGATCTCTAAAGAGAACACCCATTTCAATGACACTGGTGGATCCATATGTGGTATGTGAAAATAAAATTCATGCAATGACTCTGGCTGTTGTTAGTAAAAAGAGCACACATGCAATGACACTGGTGGATCCATGTGTTGCCTCTGAAGAGAACACACATCCAATGAATCTAGCTATGGTTAATGAGAAGAACACACATTTCAATGACACTGTTGGATCCGTATGTGATATGTGAAAAGAATAGTCATGAAATGACTCCAGTAGTTGTTACTGAAAAGAGCACACATGCAATGACACTGGTGGATCCATATGTGGATTGTGAAAAGAACACACATGCAATGACTCTGGTTGTTGTTAGTAAAAAGAGCACAAATGCAATGACACTGGTGGATCCATAGGTGGATTGTGAAAAGAGAACACACATTTCAATGACACTGGTGGATCCATATGTCGTATGTGAAAAGAGCACACATGCAATGACTCTAGTTGTTGTTAGTAAAAAGAACACACATGCAATGACACTGGTGGATCCATGTGTGGTCTCTGAAGAGAACACACATGCAATGACACTGGCTGTTGTTAGTAAAAAGAGCACACATTTCAATGACACTAGTGGATCCATATGTGGTATGTGAAAAGAACACACATGCAATGACTCCAGTTGTTGTTAGTAAAAACAACACACATGCAATAACACTGGTGGATCCATGTGTGGTCTCTAAAGAGCACACATTTCAATGACACTTGTGGATCCATATGTGGTATGTGAAAATAATACTCATGCAATGACTCTGGCTGGCGTTAGTAAAAAGAGCACACATGCAATGACATTGGTGGATCCATGTGTGGTCTCTAAAGAGAACACACATCCAATGACTCTGGCTGTGATTAATGAGAAGAACACATATTTTAATCACACTAGTGGATCCGTATGTGGTATGTGAAAAGAATAGTCATGAAATGACTCCAGTTGTTGTTACTGAAAAGAGCACACATGTAATGACACTTGTGGATCCATATGTGGATTGTGAAAAGAACACACATGGAATGACTCTGGTTGTTTTTAGTAAAAAGAACACACATGCAATGACACTAGTGGATCCATAGGTGGATTGTGAAAAGAGAACACACATTTCAATTACACTGGTGGATCCATATGTGGTATATGAAAAGAACACACATGCAATGACTCTAGTTGTTGTTAGTAAAAAGAACACACATGCAATGACACTGGTGGATCCATGTGTGGTCTATGAATAGAACACACATCCAATGACACTGGCTGTTGTTAGTAAGAAGAGCACACATTTCAGTGACATTGGTTGATCCATATGTGGTATGTGAAAAGAACACACATGCAATGACTCCAGTTGTTGTTAGTAAAAGCAACACACATGCAATGACACTGGTGGATCCATGTGTGGTCTCTGAAGAGAACACACATTTCAATGACACTTGTGGATCCATATGTGGTATGTGAAAATAATAGTCATGCAATGACTCTGGCTGTCGTTAGTAAAAAGAGCACACATGCAATGACACTGGCGGATCCATGTGTGGCCTCTGAAGAGAACACACATTTCAATGACACTGGCGGTTGTTAGTAAGAAGAGCACACATTTCAAAGAAACTGGTGGATCCATATGTGGTCTGTGAAAAGAACACACATGCAATGACTCCAGTTGTTGTTAGTAAAAAGAACACACATGCAATGACACTGGTGGATCCATGTGTGGTCTCTGAAGAGAACACACATCCAATGACTCTGGCTGTGGTTAATGAGAAGAACACACATTTCAATGACACTGGTGGATCCATATGTGGTATGTGAAAATAATAGTGATGAAATGACTCTAGTTGTTGTTAGTGAAAAGAGCACACATGCAATGACACTGGTGGATCCATATGTGGATTGTGAAAAGAACACACATGCAATAACTCTGGTTGTTGTTAGTAAAAAGAACACACATGCAATGACGGGCTTGTTCGTCTGCGGTACCAAAGTTGGCAGGCCAACGCATGGCAGTACCTAAGTTGCCTGAAATTACCGCGTTTCGAAAAGTTGGGTCGCCAACTACCGAGAGGGGTAGGATGATCCCTCGGATATTTGACTTCCGGGGCCAAGTTGCCGTGCCCAGTTGCTGCGCCCAGTCGCTGATACCGAGCTCCAATGGCGCATGCCGTAGCCGCCGTTGCGAGGCTCTAGCCCGCCTCTGCCGCCGATGAGCCGAGCAGTTCGGAGGATGGCAGATCCTACTATCAAGGAAGAAGAAGTTCTAGCTACAAGCGGGTGAGCTACCCTTCTCTTTGCTATTCGCACTAATTATAACTGCTAGCTGGCTACTGAACCTCAAATTGTTTGTTAGCCCAACGCTGACAAACATATGTTGTCCACAGTTTTCTGTCATGTGGGATCTGCGCGGACCCCCTTCCCTGGTTACGGTAGTCCTCTACAGGTACGACTCTAAGGGCAAGAGGTATGGACACCATTGTTTCACGATGGAAGAAGCGCCTGCGCAGATCTGCACTATATCTGGTATGGTTGCTGCTCTGCATAATCATGTTGAATTATGGCCGAAGGAGACTACAAAGTTCATCTTCATGGATGAACGTGGCATCATGGTTCCTATAACGTGTGACAGTCAGCTAATTGGGTTGATGAAAAGGTATGCTTCGGCTGCCATGTTTGACCTGAAATGTCATGTACTGGATGTGGAAGCTGCTGCAACTGGGAGTCGCCCTTCTATTCTTGGACATGGTGGTTGCTCGAACCCAATTAGCTCCTGGTAAGCAAAGGTCGCTTGGGGTTCGCATGTTTGTGCTGAATTGTAATTTTTTGTTTTGTTTACTCTGTAGATATTGGGTAGTTATGCAACAGTCTTGTTTCTTCTTGAACAGCACCGGCCAGTACGGGTTGGCCACCGCGTACCGGGGCAGCGCCCTCTTCCACACGGGCATCTGGCGGCGGCACGCCGCGATTTCGCTCTCCATCACGGCTCCGCCAGGGACGAGGAGTGGTGCCACCAGCACCCCCGCATAGCTGATGCGCCATCCGTGGGGCACCGTCGCGGCTGGCGGCGCGAGAATGTCGAAGTGCGCGAACATCACCTCCTCATAGAAGTTCAGCGAGGGCATCTCCATGGCGGCGCGGTGGAGATTGGAGAGGGAGAGAGGGGGTGGACGACAAAGCGACGGCGCGGTGGAGATAGGAGAGGGCGAGGGGATGGGCGACAAAGCGACGCACTGTGGCACCTCCTATTTGTACACGAGGACGGCGAAGCGACGGGCGGAATATCCAAGGGGCATGGGTTAGACAAAAGGAAGTAATGCAGGGTTAAGATAGATTAACGGGCGACCAATTTTTTTACTCCCAGGACTTCGGGGCCAATAGTTCAGACCGCTAGGTCAACAAGTACAACTATTACAACTTAAAAAGGCACGGAGCTTAAGCTAAATAGAACTAGTTATCACACATCTCCTTGATCTTCCTAATCTTAGCCCTATGCGCCTCTTCCTGCGAGAGCAAGGATCGAATCGTTTGCTCATTCCTTTTAGCATCTTCCTTGCACAGCTTCAATTGTTTCTCTACACCTTTCCTCATGCACTTGTCAATACTCGTAGTTGTGAACTGTAGGAATTTGGCCTGGTGAAGATCCTTCCTTGCTTGAGTCAGTTCTTGCTCTGCTTTAGCCTTCAGGGCCAACGTCGTGTCCCTCTCCTTCTCGACTTTGCTAACCTTGTCTTCCACCCCCATGAGATCTCGCTTATGCTTGGTCGTGTCAACTGGTTCCCATAGCTTCATCTCAACACTATCAAGAAGTGAGCTGAATGTGGATTCTTTCAACTCAATAGTCATTTCTCATAGTTTGTCTAGCGTTTTCTACATCGATTTGGGCCACTGTAGATCTACCCATTTGACAACACCGCAACTTCCGCCTTGCATCATTGCACGATGTCCTTGACACCATAGAAACCTCCTGCCTGCATTTCGTCCTTCGAACGCTACAAATTTAGCGGGCACACATCCATGTTTACATAGCAGAGGACTATCTTCATCCGCTAAACTGTGATAGTCGGTGTCATACATCATCTGGTTGGCCTAACACATCATACGTGCATGAGTAAACAGAGTAGATCTGGCTCAAAAAATAGATAACTGGCCACGGATGATAGAGATAGAGATGAGACGACTCACATCGAAATCACCATCCCTGTCGTCACGACGCGTTTCCTCGCCGTCTCCCCTTGAGCCCATGGCGAGAGGGGAGGGGGTGGCTGCTGGAGAGGGGATTGGGATGGCGGCGCCGTCGTCTTGCGGCTACGGCGGGATGGGAGTGAAGTGGGGAATGTGGCTTCGAGGGGAAGGAAGAGAAGTACAGGGAGGAATAGAAGTAATGGGGACGTGACACTAGGATATGGCCCACTCAACTCGTGAGTCGTGACACTCGCAACAGGGGAGCCCCCGGTGTTGCCAGTTTGTCTAGAGCAAGCGTGGCCAATCATGCCGCAGAACAGACTACTCACGAACCGATCTCACGAAAACCATCCCAATCGTCCAAGCACCCCGATCGAACGGTATGTAACAATCCTCAAGCAGAACAACTGTCTTAGGGCGTGCCTTCTAGAAGACTCGGTCTAACGTTAAGGTTAGGGCTCTCCTAAGGTTAATTAGGATCCATATGTGGTTTATGAAAAGAACATGCATCCAATGACACTAGTGGATCTTGCTGTGGTTAATGAAAAGAACACACATGCAATGCCACTGGTGGATCCATGTGTGGTTAATAAGAAGAACACACATGCAATGACACTGGGTGTGGTTCATGATATGGTTTGTGAGAAGAACACACATGCAATGACTCTAGCTGTGGATATGAGAAGAGCAGACATGCGATGACTCTAACTGTGGTTCATGAAAAGAGCGGACATGCGATGCCACCGGTGGATCCATGTGTGGTCTATGAGAGGAACACACATGCAATGACACCGGTGGATCCTTACGTGGTTTGTGAGAATAACACACATGCAATGACACTAGTGGATCCATATGTGGTATGTGAAAACAACACACATGCAATGACACTGGTGGATCCATGTGTGGTTCATGGGAAGAACACACATGCAATGACACTGGTGGATCCATGTGTAGTCTGTGGGAAGAACACACACGCAATGACACTGGTGATATGTGGTCTGTGAAAAGAACACACATGCAATGACTCTAGTTGTGGTTCATGAAAAGAGCAGACATGCGATGACACTGGTGGATCCATGTGTGGTTCATGGGAACAACACACATGCAATGACACTGGGTGTGGTTCATGATATGGTCTGTGGGAAGAACACACATGCAATGACTTTAGTGATATGTGGTTAATAAGAAGAGCATACATGCAATGACACTAGTGGATCCATGTGTGGTTAATGAGAATAACACACATGCAATGACACTGGGTGTGGTTCATGATATGGTTTGTGAGAAGAACACATATGCAATGACTCTAGCTGTGGTTCATGAAAAGAGCAGACATGCGATGACTCTAATTGTGGTTCATGAAAAGAGCAGACATGCGATGCCACCGGTGGATCCATGTGTGGTCTATCAGAGGAACACACATGCAATGATACTGGTGGATCCTTACATGGTTTGTGAGAATAACACACACGCAATGACACTAGTGGATCCATATGTGGTATGTGAAAAGAACACACATGCAATGACACTCGTGGATCCATGTGTGGTTCATGGGAAGAACACACATGCAATGACACTGGTGGATCCATGTGTGGTCTGTGGGAAAACACACATGCAATGACACTGGTGATATGTGGTCTGTGAGATGAACACACATGCAATGACTCAAGCTGTGGTTCATGAAAAGAGTAGACATGCGATGACACTGGTGGATCCATGTGTGGTTCATGGGAAGAACACACATACAATGACACTGGTGGATCCATGTGTGGTCTGTGGGAAGAACACGCATGCAATGACACTGGTGATATGTGGTCTATGAGAAGAACACACATGCAATGACTCAAGCTGTGGTTCATGAAAAGAGCAGACATGCGATGACACTGGTGGATCCATGTGTCGTTCATGGGAAGAACACACATGCAATGACACTGGTGGATCCATGTGTGGTCTATGGGAAGAACACACATGTAATGACACTGGTGATATGTGGTTTGTGAAAAGAACAGACATGCAATGACTCTAGGTGTGGTTAATGAAAAGAGCACACATGCAATGACACTGGTGGATCCATGTGTGGTTAATGAGAAGAACACACATGCAATGACACTGGGTGTGGTACATGATATGGTTTGTGAGAAGAACACACATGCAATGACTCTAGCTGTGGTTCATGAGAAGAGTAGACATGCGATGACTCTAACTGTGGTTCATGAAAAGAGCAGACATGCGATGCCACCGGTGGATCCATGTGTGGTCTATGAGAGGAACACACATGCAATGACACCGGTGGATCCTTACGTGGTTTGTGAGAATAACACACATGCAATGACACTGGTGGATCCATATGTGGTCTGTGAAAAGAACACACATGCAATGACACTGGTGGTTCCATGTGTGGTTCATGGGAAGAACACACGTGCAATGACACTGGTGGATCCATGTGTGGTCTGTGGGAGGAACACACATGCAATGACACTGGTGATATGTGGTATGTGAGAAGAACACACATGCAATGACCCAAGCTGTGGTTCATGAAAATAGCAGACATGCGATGACACTGGTGGATCCATGTGTGGTTCATGGGAAGAACACACATGCAATGACACTGGTGGATCCATGTGTGGTCTGTGGGAAGAACACACATGCAATGACACTGGTGATATGTGGTTTCTGAAAAGAACAGACATGCAATGACTCTAGATGTGGTTAATGAGAAGAACACACATGCAATGACACTGGTGGATCCATGTGTGGTTAATGAGAAGAACACACATGCAATGACATGTTGGGTCTGCAGCATAGAAAACAAAAAATTTCCTACGGTGTGAACTACACGCCAAGATCTATCTACTAGGTACAAAGCAACGGGTGGACATACATCCAACGAGAACTTACCCTCGAAGACAACGAGTTTTGTTAAAGAGTAGGAACTCGTGGTTGATGTAGTCGTACACTTGCCGATCTCAAGATCGTGAGGAAGTCCGAGCAAGTCTGGCTCCAACACGTCCTTCAGATCCAGCTCCAGCACCACCAAGTGCAGCACCACAAAGTAGTGGTGCATCCGTGATCGCACACACGTCCGGTACCCCGACAACCTCTGTCCCTCGCTCCAGCAAAACAGCGGAAGCAGCAACTCCTTTCTAGATAAAGCCACCAGGAACATGTATCTTGCTAATCCGAAACCATGGGGAATAATACTAGAGGGGGAGAGAGATCCTTCACAAGGAGGTGTATGTGAGAAGTGAGGAGAGGATGGCCTTTTATAGGAGGAGGGGGTGCCCCTCCTTCATGGCCGGCACACGGAGGAGGTGCCTCTTCACCTCCTCCATTCATGTGGTGGTAACCCCTCCACATTAAAATGCCTCTTCACATTCCCTTTTAAAGTCTCCACTTTAAATGCATTAAATTTCTCCAAATTTAATGCTCTCTCATTTAATAAAAAACTCTTTTATTAGTTTTATTCAGAATTTTGTTAATTACTTTAATTAACAAACATTCACATAAAACCCCCTGCAACATTTCAATATTACATGCAGAACCAATTTCAGCAATTTCACCCGAAACAGTTTCGGTGTCTATTGAAATAATTCCAACGCTTTCTTAAATATTTATCTAAAACATATTTGCTCCAAAGGGTGTCGGTATCCCTTAAGTGTGTCACCCTACGGTTCGCGAATAATGCAGACATGATCGAGACCCCTCTCCGATCAATAATCAGCAGCGGGACCTGGAGATCCATACTGACTCCTACACATTCAACGATGACTTCTGTGATCGTGAGAACCTTTAACGCTTGTAACTAAATCACTTTGTCTCGTGATATATTACATGTCCGAGATTCGATCATTAGTATCTCCATACCTAGTTTGATCTCGTTACCGAAATGCACTCTTTTCTCGTTCCCGTGATATAACATTCTAGTGATCACATCACTTACTTGCAAGCTATTTCAGTGTGATATCACCAAGAGGGCCTAGAGTATATCTATCCATCATCGGGATTGACAAATTCCACTCTTGATCCATGAGCCTCAACATAACACCTTCGTAGCATTGAACCCATATTTATAGTCACCCTGTTACGGTGTGACGTTTGATGTTATCAAGATACTCTTCCGGTGTTAGCAATTAACATGATCTCATGGTCCAAGGATAAAGATTACTTCGTATGATGTTATAGCAATATAAACATAATGACTTTGATCATAATGCTATACTTCTGATGAATGTTCATCACATCATTCCACCAATGTTGTCACCTCGTTATTAACAACATCCAATGTCCATGATCAGGAAACCTTGATCATCTTGTTAATCAACGAGCTAGTCTATAAGAGAGGCATAACTAGAAACCCTTTTTGTTTATTAAACACACATGTATTGACGTTTCTGATCAATACAATTATAGCATGTAAAATAAACATTTATCATAAACATGGAATAAGATAATAACCACTTTATTATTGCCTCTCAGGCATATTCCCTTCAGTCTCCCACTTGCACTAGAGTCAATAATCTAGTTTGAAAAACTTTGCGTATTGAACACCTATGGCTTTCTAGTGTTGCATATACGAGATTGCTAGTGGTTAACATAATCTCTGGATCTGACAGTTTCAGGTCCGTGTGTATTTGCATGTCTTTGCGTCTCTACGCATCACTCATTCTCAAATGAGATGGCATTGTACAAATTTGGTCCTTTGGTGAGACCTTTAGTTCGTTCCGGTTAAAATATGTTGATATTATTGTCACACAATATATCTTCATAGTATTAGCGCACTTTGAACCACACCTAGTTTGATAGCAAACTACTTAACACAAATGCCCTCCTATGCTGCTACTATAGCAATCATATACTGAGCCTTTTGTTGTAGTATCCGTCACAATGTCTCAACTTCGGAACTCATCCAAATCCATCATGGAACATCCTTTCCATTACATTTTGCCACCCATAGTCTAAATTGAGATAAATTTAATTTGTATCTTGTGACAAAACTAGTATCAATGTAACACTTTACAATGAACTACCTTTAACTATTTGTCACTTATACACTATATATTATTAGTTCTTCCAAAGCTCATAAGAATATGTTTACTATCGTCCAATGATCATCTCATGAATCATTCTGGTATGTGCTCATAACATTTAGAGCATAGGACATTCTGGATATATACATATCATGGTATAATCGATCAAAAGCTTCATGTGATTTTACTCACCAAGTGTTGAAACACTTGAATTTTCATACAATCCTTTCCATGCAGCAAGAACCTTTCTTGTTGTTTCCATATTGAACCCTTTCAATATCTCATATATGTATGTCTGGCATAACCATATTAGCGCCTTAATCTATCCATATAGATATTGATGCCTAATATTCCGGTTTTGCCCAAGTCTTTCATCGAAACCTTATTTTAATGAAATTCTTAACTTGTGTCAATACAAGATACATCATTTCCAATCAACAATATGTCCTCTACATAATGTATTAGAAATATGTCTCATCGCTCCCACTTAATTTCTTGCAAATACAAGCATCTTCATCATCTCCGATGAATTTAAACTCTTTTAACAGTTTCATCATGGTGAAGATTCCAACTCCGCTATGCTTACTTCAACTATTGAAGTTTGCATGCCCTTTTAACACCCTTTGAATTAACAAAACCCTTTGGATTGTGTCATGTACACGTCCTAGGTAACCGTTCTATTAGAAGAACATTGTTTTGTTTATTCAATTACCATATACCAAATTATATGTAGTGGTTGCTACATTAATCCGTCAAGACTAAATATCGCTATGAAAGATCAAATCTTGTCATAGTCAACTCCTTGAACATTGGCGTAAACTTCTTTCCGACATGTCGACTAATTCATAGATGTTAAACATCCATGTCTTATTTCTTTATGGATCCAAACACGACCGATAGGCTTCACGCCTTTTTGGAGGGTCTTCCAAGTTCAGAAACTTGATTTCTCGTGTATGGATACTATCACGGATTCTATGACTTCTAGTCATTTTATGGAGTCAGGGCCCATCATCGCTTCTTTGCATGTAGTCGGTTCATCATTGTCAAAACAATAACGACTTGCTTATCAAATCTTACTATTTGATTCTTACCGACCCACATGGTTCTATAGGAACTCTAATCTCCGAGATCACACCTTTTGTAATCGCGAGAGCCATGAGCATTGTGGCCACCACCGGGACACTTTCCGGCGTTGCGCTACTTAGCACATATAGCTAAGGTTCAACAACCTTATCAAAGTTCTATTGTCCTCCCACTTAACTTTTCACGAAAAATTCCTTCTCAAGAAACTTGACGTTCCAAGTAACAAACTCTTTTGTCCTTGGTGTTATGGAGAAATTCCCAACAAATTCTTTGGGATAACCTACAAAGTCGTGCTTATCCAACTTTGGTTGTAAACATTTTACTTATGCATAGCATACCAAAATTTAAGAAAAGAATATTCGGGTTTTATCCCAAACCATAATTCATATGGTGTCATTTCAATGGATCATGATGGTGCTCTTTTCAGTGTAAAAGCGGTAGTCTCTAAAGCTTCAATCCTTAAAACATAATGGCAATTTTATAAATGACACCTTTGATCTTACCATGTCAAACATGGTTTGATTTCATCTCTCGAACATACCATACTCCTGTGGTTTATCGGGAAATCCAAATTCATGGAACAATTCCTCAAATCTTAGGTGTTTTGCTAAACATGTAACTCAAATATCTTCCTTTATGATCGAATCATAAACTCTTTATTTTCTTGTTACAATGATTTTTCACTTCATCTTGAAAGTCTTTGAACAACTTTCAAATGTTTCATACTTCTTCCTTATTTAGTAAATATACATATATATTCACTCAAATTTTCGAAGAAAGCATATGAAGCAAAAAGATCCATCGCATATGGCTACACATAATGGAATATGCACATCAGCATGCACAATTTCCAATAATCTAGTCATCCGTTCCTCTCTGGCCTATGGACGGAGTTTCAATTATCTCGAGGAAAGTCTCACATGCGTCAATTGATCAAAATCAAAGACTCCAAAAATCCATCAACATGGAGTTTCTTCATGTTTTCTTTCCAATATAATTTAAAAAGCGATGTCACTTCATAAGTGATCTTTCAATCATTTGTCTTGCGACATTTTAGCAATAGTGTTTATGGATGTGATTTCTCCCACTAGACTTGTAAAAGTTCATCCATCCTTTATGGAATACGGTAATTATTTGAACAACCATTGTTCTCGTAATACCGGAACAAAATAACAATTATTAAAACAAATCTTGAAGGCTAGGTTTGACGACAATGAAAAAGCACAATAACACTTTATTTGTTTTCGATGATCATCATCACTTATTCTCTTGCTAGTTACTTAGGCGATTGCAGTTCATGAATTGCGTTGTCCTCTATGACACTTCATACCAACCAATTTGGTATCCAATACCGGTATCCAATACCTAAGAACCACATTGTTTAATAAGCAAGGAATACAACCATAACATGTATATCTTCTATATACCCAAGTTGGACATCTCCAACCTTTTATTTTCTGCCAAATATTTTATAGATTCTCTTTCAGCAATTCCTTTTCTTTTAAAAGAATCTATCAACATCAATAGTGGTGTCATCAACATGACACATGGTACAAAGGTTGTATATAGTCAAATACTAATACCTTTGGACTTGCACTTTGAAGTGGACCACCATCATCAAATGTTTGGCATTCTTTCAAAAATCCATTCTTTAGTAATCTATTAGTGTAGTAAACATTTTACTTACATCTTCTATTCATCCTTATCATGACAACTTTCATGATCAAGCTACTATAGCCTATAAGGAAGAATCGCGAGTATAATATCAGTTCCCAAAACCTTTTTGGTAGATTAGGATGCCTAGCATCTCCAACCTTCACAAATTCTCATACAATATGAGAACATGTATTTTGCTAAATTATACTCTATCATAATGCAACCAAAAACATTGTTTCAGATATCACAATATCTTTCACACATGATGGTTTCTGAAACAATTTTCATCCCCAATATAATCTTGATATTAAAACAACTTTTGAATATCAATAATCATGGAGGCAAACATGATACTTTAGATACTAACATTGGAATTCTTACTCTTGATTTAATACTACTTATTAAACTTCATAGAGTAAATAGAGTTTGCTGAAAGTTTGCAATAGGACTTATAAACTTTAAATTGACATTCAGAACAATACCATACCGGTTCGTAAAGTAAATATCCAGAATTCTATAGTTTTATTATCTCAAATAAAAACTAAGCATAAGGTAGAAAACGAATGCCGATGACTACAACAAACTATGCAAATTCACTTTGATTTAATTTATGACAAATTTGGTTTGACTAATCCAAATTAGAAATGAACTCCCACTCAAAAACGACACCCCTCGTGTCTTTTTGGTGATTACATGAACCAAATCCACTACACCAAGTCCGATCATCACGTGAGTTGATGTAGCTTCAAAGGCGAGCATCTATATGGGCATCATATCAACTATATGACTCATGCTTAACCTTTCGGTCCGTGTTCCGAAGCCATGTCTGTACATGCTAGGCTCGCCAAGTAAGAACCTTAGTACTCGCATGTGTAAAACTGTCTTACACCCGTTTGTATGAAAGCGTAGAGTCGAGTACACCCGATCATCACGTGATGTCTCAAAACACGATCCATAAAACGGTGCATACTTAAGGAAAAACACATTTTTATCATGATATCTAAATGAGGGATCATCTTACAATGCTACAGAAAGCGCCAAACTAGCAGTATAAGATGCTAACATCTAATGTGTAAAGTGAGATGATATGGTCCATGCATTTGATCGTTATCACTTGCATCGTGGTATGATCTCTATCATTCCTTTGTGTGTAAGGCCAAGGTCTATGGAACTTACACGTTGAGTGTGTTGTAAGAGTATCTATCATACATCTACTTACAACAATACCATATCAAGACACTAGCCCAGCAACGATCTAAACTAGACGCCTCTAATTTATCAATTGTGATTTTTACGTGGCCTAGGGCTTTCGGAGATAGAACCGTTCTTACCTACGAACATGAACCACAACGAGGATAACCAAGTTATTAGCAACTCGTTGTAAATCAGATATTGACTATAGTAGGAGAGACAGACACCCGCCAGCCACTTATGCAAAACAAGTTGCATGTGAGTCATGGAACCGGTCTCATGTACAATGACATGTAAGGTTGGTCCGGGCCGCTTCATCCAACTATGCCACCAATATCCAAAATACATAGAAGATGCAATAACATGATCATCATCGCCCACATATAAACATATGTGTACTACCCGTGCAAAGCACCTACACATAGACCTGGCTCTGATACCACTGTTGGGTCCACAGCATAGAAAACAAAAAAATTCCTACGGTATGAACTACACGCCAAGATCTATCTACTAGGTACAAAGCAACGGGTGGACATACATCCAACTAGAACTTACCCTCGAAGACAACGAGTTTTGTTAAATAGTAGGAACTCGTGGTTAATGTAGTTGTACACTTGCCGATCTCAAGATCGTGAGGAAGTCCGAGCAGGTCTGGCTCCAGCACGTCCTTCAGATCCAGCTCCAGCACCACCAAGTCCAGCACCGCAAAGCAGTGGTGCATCCGTGATTGCACACACATCCGGTACCCCGACAACCTCCGTCCCTCCCTCCAGCAAAGCAGCGGAAGCAGCAACTCCTTTCCAGATAAAGCCACCGGGAACATGTATCTCGCTAATCCGAGACCATGGGGAATAATACTAGAGGGGGAGAGAGATCCTTCACAAGGAGGTGTATGTGAGAAGTGAGGAGACGATGGCCTTTTATAGGAGGAGGGGGGTGCCCTTTGATCGTATGATGTTACTTCGTATGATGTTATAGCAATATAAACATAATGACTTTGATCATAATGCTATACTTCGGATGAATGTTCATCACATCATTCCACCAATGTTGTGACCTCGTTATTAACAACATCTAATGTCCATCATCAGGAAACCTTGATCATCTTGTTAATCAACGAGCTAGTCTATAAGAGAGGCATAACTAGGAACCCTTTTTGTTTATTAAACACACATGTATTGACGTTTCCGATCAATACAATTATAGCATGTAAAATAAACATTTATCATAAACATGGAATAAGATAATAACCACTTTATTATTGCCTCTCTGGCATATTCCCTTCATGCCACTGGGTGTGGTTCATGATATGGTTTGTGAGAAGAACACACATGCAATGACTCTAGCTGTGGTTCATGAAAAGAGCAGACACACGATGACTCTAACTGTGGTTCATGAAAAGAACATACATGCGATGCCACCGGTGGATCCATCTGTGGTCTATGAGAGGACCACACATGCAATGATACCGGTGGATCCTTACGTGGTTTGTGAGAATAACACACATGCAATGACACTGGTGGATCCATATGTGGTCTGTGAAAAGAACACACATGCAATGACACTGGTGGATACATGTGTGGTCCATGGGAAGAACACACATGCAATGACACTGGTGGATCCATGTGTGGTCTGTGGGAAGAACACACATGCAATGACACTAGTGATATGTGGTCTATGAAAAGAACACCCATGCAATGACTCTAGCTATGGTTCATGAAAAGAGCAGACATGCGATGACATTGGTGGATCCATGTGTGGTTCATGGGAAGAAGACACATGCAATGACACTGGTGGATCCATGTGTGGTCTATGCGAAGAACACACATGCAATGACACTAGTGATATGTGGTTTGTAAAAAGAACAGACATGCAATGACTCCAGATGTGGTTAATGAGAAGAGCATACATGCAATGACACCGGTGGATCCATGTGTGGTTAATGAGAAGAACACACATGCAATGACACTGGGTGTGGTTCATGAAAAGAGCAGACATGCGATAACTCTAACTGTGGTTCATGAAAAGAGAAGACATGCGATGCCACCGGTGGATCCATGTGTGGTCTATGAGAGGAACACACATGCAATGACACCGGTGGATCCTTACGTGGTTTGTGAGAATAACACACATGCAATGACACTGGTAGATCCATATGTGGTCTATGAAAATGACACACATGCAATGACACTGGTGGATCCATGTGTTGTTCATGGGAAGAACACACATGCAATGACACTGGTGGATCCATGTGTGGTCTGTGGGAAGAACACACATGCATTGACACTGGTGATATGTGGTCTGTGAGAAGAACAGACATGCAATGACTCAAGCTGTGGTTCATGAAAAAAGCAGACATGCGATGACACGGGTGGATCCATGTGTGGTTCATGGGAAGAACACACATGCAATGACACTGGTGGATCCATGTGTGGTCTGTGGGAAGAACACACATGCAATGACACTAGTGATATGTGGTTTGTGAAAAGAACAGACATGCAATGACTCTAGCTATGGTTAATGAGAAGAGTAGACATGCAATGACACTGGTGGATCCATGTGTGGTTCATGGCAAGAACACACATGCAATGACACTGTGTGTGGTTCATGATATGGTTTGTGAGAAGAACACACATGCCATGACTCTAGTTGTGGTTCATGAAAAGAGCATACATGCGATGCCACCGGTGGATCCATGTGTGGTCTATGAGAGGAACACACATGCAATGACACCGGTGGATCCTTACGTGGTTTGTGAGAATAACACACATGCAATGACACTGGTGGATCCATATTTGTTCTGTGAAAAGAACATACATGGAATGACACTGGTGGATCCATGTGTGGTTCATGGGAAGAATACACATGCAATGACATTGGTGGATCCATGTGTGGTCTGTGGGAAGAACACACATGCAATGACACCGGTGATATGTGGTCTGTGAAAAGAACACACACGCAATGATTCTAGCTGTGGTTCATGAAAAGAGCAGACATGCGATGACACTGGTGGATCCATGTGTGGTTCATGGGAAGAACACACATGCAATGACACTGGTGGATCCATGTGTGGTCTGTGGGAAGAACACGCATGCAATGACACTGGTGATATGTGGTTTGTGAAAAGAATAGACATGCAATGACTCTAACTGTGGTTAATGAGAAGAGCAGACATGCAATGACACTGCTGGATCCATGTGTGGTTAATGAGAAGAACACACATGCAATGACACTAGGTGTGGTTCATGATATGGTTTGTGAGAAGAACACACATGCTATGACTCTAGCTGTGGTTCATGAAAAGAGTAGACATGCGATGACTCTAACTGTGGTTCATGAAAAGAGCAGACATGCGATGCCACCGGTGGATCCATGTGTGGTCTATGAGAGGAACACACATGCAATGACACCGGTGGATCCTTACATGGTTTTTGAGAATAACACACATGCAATGACACTGGTGGATCCATATGTGGTCTGTGAAAAGAACACACATGCAATGACACTAGTGGATCCATGTGTGGTTCATTTGAAGAACACACATGCAATGACATTGGGTGTGGTTCATGATATGGTTTGTGGGAAGAACACACATGCAATGACACTGGTGATATGTGGTTTGTGAAAAGAACAGACATGCAATGATTCTAACTGTGGTTAATGAAAAGAACAGACATGCAATGACCCTGGTGGATCCATGTGTGGTTAATGAGAAGAACACACATGCAATGACACTGGGTGTGGTTCATGATATGGTTTGTGAGAAGAACACACATTCAATTACTCTAGCTGTGGTTCATGAAGAGAGCAGACATGTGATGACTCTAACTGTGGTTCCTGAAAAGAGCAGACATGCGATGCCACTAGTGGATCCATGTGTGGTATATGAGAGGAACACACATGCAATGACACCGGTGGATCCTTACGTGGTTTGTGAGAATAGCACACATGCAATGACACTGGTGGATCCATATGTGGTCCGTGAAAAGAACACACATGCAATGACACTGGTGGATCCATGTGTGGTTCATGGGATGAACACACATGCAATGACACTGCTGGATCCATGTGTGGTCTGTGGGAAGAACACACATACAATGACACTGGTGATATGTGGTCTGTGAGAAGAACACACATGCAATGACTCTAGTCGTGGTTCATGAAAAGAGCAGACATGCGATGACACTGGTGGATCCATGTGTGGTTCATGGGAAGAACACACATGCAATGACACTGGTGGATCCATGTGTGGTCTGTGCAAAGAACACACATGCAATGACACTTGTGATATGTGGTTTGTGAAAAGAACATAAATGCAATGACTCTAACTGTGGTTAATGAGAAGAGTAGACGTGCAATGACACTGGTGGATCCATGTGCGGTTAATGAGCAGAACACACATGCCATGACACTGGGTGTGGTTCATGATATGGTTTTTGAGAAGAAGACACATGCAATGACTCTAGCTGTGGTTCATGAAAAGAGCAGACAGGCGATGGCTCTAACTGTGGTTCATGAAAAGAGCAGACATGCGATGCCACCGGTGGATCCATGTGTGGTCTATGAGAGGAACACACATGCAATGACACCGGTGGATCCTTATGTGGTTTGTGAGAATGACACACATGCAATAACACTGGTGGATCGATGTGTGGTTCATGGGAAGATCTATCTTGGCATAATTTGATGTATGCGACGATGTATTTCATTGTACAAGACACTCACTTCCATTTTTATACTACTCAGTATCGCCCTTGGTTTTATGTGGTACTACTCAGTTTTGCCCCTCCTCTCTATCTTTCGTAGAAGCACAAACCTGTGCTCACCCTATCTGCTACTCCCTGATTGGTTATCACAGTTGTCACGCGGATCGTGCGCACCAACACTACAAGGAATTTGTTATTCTATGACCTTCTAATAGTGACCGCAGAAGAAATCGTCATAGTTCTATGACGATTTTGAACCCAATGGTCGTAAGCCGTTTAGGAGGGCTAAAACCTTATTAAATTATGACGATTTCTATCAAAATCGTCGTAATTTTAATAGACAAAATCGTCATAATGTGCATAATACAACTTAGGGCTTTATTTATAGACGACTATGACCAAATTAAATCGTCATAATATCTAAAATAAAATACATTTAAATGGCTGATCAGCCATATCATCATTTATGTCTACGTGTCATGTCATCTTCGCTTATGTGGAGTATCTAAGTGTTAATTCTTATTTAGATATCTCTATATTTCTAGCCATGACAGGCGGGTCCCGTTGGTCAGAGTTATAATGTGTGCAGCAAAAATAGCTAGTGCAGGATTCGAACCTGGGACTTATCACTCGCCTCCATGGAGTTCAACCAACACGCCACCAATGAATTCATGTGTGAACTATGAAACCGAACTTACTTGAAGAGGCTTTATCCTTCGCAAGGAATTATCCAAAAAAGAAAGAGCTGGGGATACTCGAACCGGTGACCTTATGAGCTTTCGCATGCACAAGGACCACCGAGCCAGCACTTCGTTTGTGTTATGAAACCACGACAGTTCTCCTTTAAAAAATTTGGAACCGAAGTTGGGCCTGGGCCAAAGCGTACAAGCCCGTTTGATTTCCCCTCTTTTATTTTTTCTTTACCTTTTGCAGAACAGAATTAGCCCGCGGCAATTCTCTTTTATTTTTTTGTTTTCTTAATTCTTTTGTAAATTTTTCATAATAAGTCCAAAATAATTGATTTTTGTTTCTAAATTTTTATAAAATTCAGTAGAACATCTTAGGGTATTAATTAGCAATACTTTAATTAATTAAAAATAGTAGATTTACTAATCCTACATTAATCCATTGTAGGGACAATACCATAATTCAAAATATGAGTTTGAAATTAGGAAGTGACTGTTCTTGTCTAGGGATTGAGTCTTATTAAAAAGTTTTGGTGGATCTCTGAAGAAACATGATAATGTGAGTCTAAAATGCATTTTTTCAAAAAATAATGGGCATCGGATCATGCACGTGTAGTTCAAATCGGACCCACTTCCTACCGATTCGGCAGGAATTTGTTTTTTCGCCAGGGGTGGACGGAAAGGTTTGAGATACCCCGATTGGGACATTTTTCCATGTAAGGTGTCCTATTATTTTTTAAAAATTGGATGGTATCATTTTGAAACTTTTATTTGGTGGTTGCTTCACAAAACGACCCGTTTTTTGCGCTCGGAAAATGGAAAATCGTTTTTCTGTGCGAGAAAAAAGAAAACTTCCTCCTGCAACATTGTTCGCCATCCCATAATACATATGAGTGCACAATATGAGCACATTATCATGAACTATTCCACGATTCGGGACATAACATTGCTCGTTTGGCCCGAAAGCCATGAAACATCGAACATGATAGGTCATTTCTAAGAAGGTTTTTTTGAGACACTTGTAATATACCAAGTTTGGTATTTTTACTTGCAACTATGTCACATTATAAGACACCACGCGAAGGATTTGCATTGATCGGACCGTTTTTCAATTTTTTATGCCCGTTTCAAACTATGGTCAAAACTGCGGGAATGAAGGTTCTTAGCTCGGGGCTGACCATCACTAAACTTGCATTAGATCTCTGAAGAAATATTATAATTTGAGTCTAAAACTCATTTTTAAAAAAATAATGGGCATCGGATCATGTATCTGTAGTTCAAATCGGACCCACTTACTACCGATTCGGTAGCAATTTGTCTTTTTCGCCAGGGGTGGAAGGAAAGGTTTGAGATACCCCTATTGGGACATTTGTCCATGTAAGTTGGCCTATTTTTTTTTAAAAATTGGATGGTATTATTTTGAAACTTTCATTTGGTGGTTGCTTCACAAAACGGCCCATTTTTGCACTCGGAAAATGGTTTTTCTGTGCGACAAAAAAGAAAACTTCCTTCTGCAACATTGTTCACCATCCCATAATACATATGAGTGCACAATATGAGCACATTATCACAAACTATTCCATGATTCGGGACATAACATTGGTCGTTTGGCCCGAAAGCCATGAAACATCGAACATGATAGGTCATTTCTGAGAAGGTTTTTTTGATACACTTGTAATATACCAAGTTTGGTATTTTTACTTATAACTATGTCACATTATAAGACACCACGCAAAGGATTTGCATTGATCGGACCGTTTTTCCATTTTTTATGCCTGTTTCAAACTATGGTTAAAACGACAGGAATGAAGGTTCTTAGCTCGGGGCTGACCATCACTAAACTTGCATTGGATATCTAAATAAATATTATAATGTGAGTCTAAAACTCTTTTTTTCAAAAAATAATTGACATCAGATCATGTACCTGTAGTTCAAATCGGACCCACTTCGTGCCGATTCGGCAGTAATTTGTCTTTTTCGCCAGGGGTGGACGGAAAGGTTTGAGATACCCCTATTGGGACATTTGTCCATGTAAGTTGGCATATTATTTTTTAAAAATTGGATGGTATCATTTTGAAACTTTCATTTGGTGGTTGCTTCACAAAACGGCCCGTTTTTTGCGCTTGGAAAATGGAAAATGGTTTTTCTATGCGACAAAAAAGAAAACTTCCTCCTACAACATTGTTCGCCATCCCATAATACATATGAGTGCACAATATGAACACATTATCACAAACTATTCCACGATTCGGGCCATAACTCTCCCAAGCCCTCTTTTTGGCACTTAGAAAATGGAAAATAGTCTACAACCAATCAAATCACAGCAGATCACCTCCCACAGATCGTCCATTCTTTTTTAATCTAAACCGTTCACTGCCCATCGAACGGCTAGTCTCTCAGTGAAGAAAACACACACCCCATCGTGCCTGCTGCATCACCAAGTCCCCACTCCCCAGCCCCGCGCAAGCACCTACCTCCCTCCACATCCACAGATCACAGAAAACCTAGGCCTCTCCTCCCCTCCACCGCCGCCACCACCTCGCAACAGATCCCCTGATGCCTACCTCCTGCCGCTCCGATGCCCACCTCGCAGCAGATCCCCACTGCTGCTCTGATGCCTAACTTCCCGTTCTCATAGCCTCTCTCCCACCTTGCAACAGAGACAGCCCATCATGGCCACCGTTGTGTCTAATCTGGGGAGCAAAGGAGGCGCTGGACCGCGGGCATCTTCAGCTTCATCGACTAGACCGCGCGTTTCCTCGTCCTCTCATCCACCACCGGCATCGAGGGCCAGCAGGAGGATGCTGTCGTGGCACCGCCGTCATCCTTCCTCCTCGTTCTCTGGCCAAGGGCACCGCCGTAGGATGCTGCGGATCTCGAGCCTTGCTAGGTCACTACAGTGGAAGGCGGACATGCCCGACGGTGCTCGAAAGTCTGGCCGCCTCCATGACTTCGCGTGAGGTCCAGATCCAGAGCCGATAAGCCATCACCCTGTGAGTCCCTTCCTCTCCTATCTCCCCAAAGTCCCCTTCATCTGTGCGTCTGCCCTGCTGATTACTTTGTCGTCTGGTCTCCCTAGCAAACCCTATCAAGTTGTGCTCCCATGGGCGAAACCCTAGTAGGAAGAGCGGGAGTTGGAGCCCCTCATGGATCTAGCGCCCCGAACCTCCGGCCTTCTGCAGCTCCACGCATGCCTCGTGCAGTCCGGCCGCTGTCGACAGCCCCTGGATCCCCTTACACAGGCTACGCCTCGTCACTGTGTTGGTCGGCTCCTCCATCTCCCTCAATCAAAGGTAAACATCACCACGTTGGTCGTCTGTTTTACTAGTATGGTGATGCTCTAGGTTGTTAGATTAGTTCCTGCTGAATGTTTTGGAATCGGGTATCGACAATGAATAGGTAGAAAGGGATACAAGCAATCGTGTTCCTGTTATTACTATTTGTGGATCTTTGATTGCACAAAAAAACTCATATGATTGCCAATTTATGCCTGGCAGCTAGCAATTGGTCTATTTAGGAGCTATTAGTACCATAATTCGTAGGAATGGCCGATGACCTCTATTCTAGCACTCTTGTACTGCTAGCTTTAGCTAAGATTTGATACTGATTAGTTCCTAATTTTGTGTATATCCTGATGCATGTATGTAGATGAACAAATAAGAGAAATGACATCCCCTATTAAATATGGCCATGGATGCATGTATACTGATTCCTAGTCACATACACCTTGTATGGTCATGTATTTGGTGATGCCCTACTATTTGTTTACTGAGATTTGATACTACTGCTAATTTTCGTTTGCTAGATTAAAATTCTGAGTTGGTGGGCAGTATGATAATCAAGGTAGATACAACCAAGATGGTTGGTACTATGATAATCAAGGTGGGTATGGTGGTGGACATGGCTATAACCAAGGCTGACAAGGAAACTACTAAGGTATAAGTGTAGCTTGTAAATTTCTGTTGCTGATCTTGCTTATTTAAGAAATTTTGATGCTCAATTGATTTATTGAACCAATGTAACTGTCAAGTGTCAGGAATATGCTTATGTTGCAGTTTTTACAATAGAAAATGTTTCAGGATGTTCATTTGATCTGTTCCTTTTGTTTGAGACACTCCATTCACCTATTAGTTTGCCATGCAAATATCCTAGTATTGTCCTATATGAACTCCTTTTGAGGGTAAATTCTGTATGTGTTCTGTTCATTTTCTTCTTCTTTAATGTGCCATTGCATCTAGAAATGTCAAGATTTTTTTAATATTGTTCCCAACCTATGATCATGCATGTAGGGTATGAACGCGACAGGGGTGGTGGTGCTCCCGATGGGAGGTGATACAAAGGTGGAAGGGGATATGATCAAGCTCCTGCTAGCAGGGGTATGCTGTAGATTTGTATCACCAGTTTAATTTTTGCTAATAGTTATTCCTCACTGTTTCTAGTGTTATCCATGCCTCATGCTTCAAGATCGATATGTATCTTCTAGTGCACCTGTTGATGATCCTTGCTATCTTTAGAACATATTTCTTTCTGACTGACAGCCATGAAACATCATATTCTCTTTTATTATAGGAGCTCTAGGCTGAAGGTGGAAGGACCGAAGGCTTCATTCATAATCAGTAAAGAGTGGATAGTATATTATTTTGTAGACAGTCACATTATGATTTGAACTATGGAATGATTGTAATATACTACAGTATTGTTGTAGTGTTATTATATTCCAGTTATGTGAATTATTCGGATTGTAATATATGCTATATTTTTGGTTACTTTGAATGACTGTGATTTGAGGTGTGCTTACCAAAATATTGGTTATCTATAATACCTGTATGTCTTGTACGTTTGAAATCAACCAAACAGTAGTTGCGCTTGAAAAATATGAGAGCCCAAAAAATACCAGTAGTGCACAATTCTGGCCATGTAAGTGAAAAGGCTAAAATGTTGGGCTTGGCCCAAGAAGCAATAAGAATTGACAGGAAGAAATTAATGGACTGGCCCAAGCAGCAATAAGAATTGACAGGAAGAAATTAATGGACTGAATTGTTGGGCTTGGCCCATCTAATTTTTGAAATGGACCGGGCTGATTCTATGCCACATCGGATTGGACATGTAGGATCTGACCTGGCGAGGCCAGACTGTCCATGACGATATTCGATCGTAATAACGCTTATGATGATTCAATATCGTCATAGATGGTTATGACGATTTCAGTAAAAATGTCGTTATAGTTCATTAGCGACGCCCAGCTTTTGACGATCTCAAAATCATCACAGAATCGTCATAAAAGGAATATTGTGACGATTCTGTGACGAAAATAGAGGGTCATATATAGCCAGATTCCTTGTAGTGCAACCGTTGATTCTGTGCGATCCAACGATGATCGTTGGAGACGTCTCCCTCAGCGAGACTTCTACAAGAAGGAACACGATGCCGACCATGGAAAAAGTCGTCGAGCGGTCATGTCATTTTTAATCAAGTCTGAAAAGCCTACTACTGCTACTACTACACCACAATGCATGCGTCATCGAGTGCACGGTCGTCGATGGACAGCTGAAGTTTATTGCCACTTGATTTTAATAAGACATATCCCATTTTTTACGCAGTGGCTCTCAATTTCACTTCCAACTGGGCTCAACCGTAAGAAGCTTGCACGCACTAGCCGGAGACCAAAGAGCTGAGCTCGACGAGACCTAACGTCTCCACCTTCATCAACACATCCCTCTACCCGATCTAGCACAACCCCACAAATCTCGCCATACAGCCACCTACCTTCCCCTCTACATTTCCACTTTTAACTATCGCCAATTTTAGGGCCGTGTCAAACTTCGTACATAGAAATTGTGTATGCGCCCTTTGCATGCGGCTCAATACAGAACTGCCATGCATGGCCCGAGAAAAAACGTGACGTACCGTGCGCGTGTCGCGGTGCATGGTGGTGCAACAAAATGTGCCTTGCTTCCATCCACCTTAACTATAGAGCCCCTCTCCGCACACCCACTCCCACTCTCGCTCACTCTCCCCACGCAACCCTCTCCACTCTCCCACCAGCATCTGTAAACTCTCGAGAATACCCCGTCTGCGCTGGCGATGACCGAGGAGGATAAGGTGGCCATCATCGCTTCCGAGGCCGCCAGTGAGGAGGCCCCCATCTCCTCGCTGGCCCCCCTCAACGCGTTGAAAGCAACCACCGTCCCTATCAAGGCCCCAGTCGAGGCATCGATGGTAGCCGCCGTTCCCGTCCAGGCCCCCTTCCCCACTACCGACGGAGCCATGGAAGCGGAGCCCCCCGCCAGTGAGGAGGCCCCCGCCGGTCACAAGCGGATCAAGCACTTCTGGGGCACCTACGATCTAGATAAGTACATCGCTCCGCTGAACCCCTACGACACCGACATCGACGACCCATGGTTGGAGGTAACTAGGGTTCACTCCCCTCCCCTGGTTCTTCTACCGTTCCCATCGTTGGATGCTAGATGTTGGTTTATTAGGATTCGCTTGTTCGCATTTCCATTGCTCGATCTTCTTACATCATCTACTCCCCCGTTTTCCTTTTCTTCCAATAGGTTTCCGGCAACGATGTCTGCAGTGATGACGAGTCCATACACACCAAGACTCGTCAGGTGCTGAGGAGGCTGCGGGCCAGCAAGTACACCGCCTTCTTCAGGGGCCACCCCTGGCACTGCCCCTTCCGCAAAGGGATCGCCTAAAGTTGTGCGACTGGCCCCAACCGCACCGACTTCCTCTCCTTAATGAAGCATGCAGAGGCCGCGGGCTCGGGCATCCACAAAGGCGGTGAGCGCGAGACCGTGAACATCAACGCCTACATCACTGAACATCGGGCTCTCGGCATTCACCTCCGAAACCTCCAGCGGTTGGCCATCAAAGAGGGTCGCATCGCTCCAATCAGGCCCAAGGTCCCCAAGATCAAGGGACTGGGCAGCAAGAAGTGGAGGAAGCATCGGATGGAGGAGGAGGCAGAGGCGCGGGCGCTTGCAGGATGTGCCTGCAACTGCGGCGGCTGCCGCTGCTGCTAAGCAGCTTCTTTGCTAGCTATATCCTATTTCTTGCTGAATGCATCGAACCTCGTTAAGCAACCTACTTTCTATCGCTATATCCTATTTAGCTGCGCACACCTATATCTACATTTGTTTTGTTTTCTGAATGAATGTATTCTGCCTGGTGTGATTTGCTGCTTTAGATTTGCTACATGATCGCAGGCAAAAAGAGGTCCAAAAGGGAACGAATTATTGAAGAGAGAATCTTCTCTAGATTTGCTACCAATTTGGGCAAATATGAACAAATCTGTTTAGCAAGAGAGGAAAAGTGTACTCTTTCAAACTGCCAGTTAACGAGCTACCATCTTGACGTCTCCCTCTACAAGAAGGAACACGATGCCGTCCATGGAAAAAGTCATCGAGCAGTCATGTCACGTTTAATCAAGTCTGAAAAGCCTACTACTGCTACTACTACGCCACAACACATGCACCATCGAGTGCGCGGTCATCGATGGACAACTGCAATTTATTGCCACTTGATTTTAATAAGACACATCCCATTTTTTACGCAGCGGCTTTCAATCTCACTTCCAACTGGGGCCCACCGTAAGAAGCTTGCACGTGCTAGCCGGAGGCCGAACAGCTGAGCTCGACGAGACATAACGTCTCCGGTTCATCGAGTCACTCGCATCCATCAACACATCATTTTACCAAATCTAGCATAATCCCACAAATCTCGCCGTACAGCCACCTACCTCCCCCTCTACATTTCTACTTTTAACTATCGCCAATTTTAGGGCCATGTCAAACTTCGTACATAGAAATTGTGTGTGCGCCCTTTGAATGCGGCTCAATACAGAACTGCCATGCATGGCCAGGGAAAAAAACGTGACGTACCGTGCACGTGTCACGGTGCACAGTGCAGTAGACTGCACGGCGTGTTGCACGGTGGTGCAACGAAACGTGCCTTGCTTCTATCCACCTTAACTATAGAGCCCCTCTCTGCACACCCACTCCCACTCTCGCTCACTGACCCCACGCAACCCTCTCACTGTCCTACCAGCATCCGCAAACTCCCGAGAATACCCCGTCCGCGCCGGTGATGGCCGAGGAGGATAAGGTGGCCACCGTCGCCTCCGTGGCCACCGGCGAGGAGGCCCCCGTCTCCTCGTCGGTCCCCCTCGACGCGTTGAAAGTAGCCGTCGTCCCTGTCTAGGCCCCAGTCGAGGCATCGATGGCAGACGCTGTTCCCGTCCAGGACCCCGTCCCCGCTACCGACGGAGCCGCCGAAGAGGATCCCCCCGTCGGCGAGGAGGCCCCCGCCGGTCACAAGCAGATCACACACTTCTTGGGCACCTACGATCCAGATAAGTACATCGCTCCTCTGAACCCCTACGACACCGGCATCGACGACCTATGGTCGGAGGTAACTAGGGTTTGCTCCCCTCCCCTGGTTCTTCTACCGTTTGTTAGAAATAATGGGCTAATATATTTAAAATTTAGCTAGTATTGTCATGTTTAATATTATGGAATTAATCATGGAAATTGTGCCTAATTATCCAACACCATTCCCATCAGTGGATGCTAGATCTTGGTTTATTAGGATTCGCTTGTTCGCATTTTGACTGCTCGATCTTCTTACATCATCTACTCCCCCATTTTCATTTTCTTCCAATAGGTTTCCGGCAGTGACATCTGCAGCGATGACGAGTCCATTCACACCAAGGCTCGTCAGGTGCTGAGGAGGCTGCGGGTCCACAAGTACGATGGCTTTCTCAGGGGCCCCTACTATAGCTGCCCCTTCTGCAAGTGATCGCCTATTGCTTGACGAGTCGCGCCGCCGGCGGCACCGACTTGAACACCTTACTGAAGCATGCAGAGGCCGTGGGATCTGGCATCCACAAAAGTGGCAAGCGTGAGACCGTGAACATCAACGCCTACATCGCTGAACACCGGGCTCTTTGCATTCACCTCCGAAACCTCCAGCGGGTGGCCATCAAAGAGGGTCGCATGCCTCCAATCAGGCCCAAGGCCCCCAAGTCCAAGAAACTGGGCAGCAAGAAGTGGAGGAAGTGCCGGAGGGAGGAGGCGCAAGCGCGGGCGCTTGCAGGATGTGCCTGCAGCTGCGGCGGCGGCTGCTGCTGCTAAGTAGCTTCTTTCTAGCTATCCTATTTCTGGCTGAATGCATCGAACCTCGTTAAGCAACCTACTTTCTATCGATATATCCTATTTAGATGTGCACAGCTATATCTACATTTGTTTTGTTTTCTGAATGAATGTATGCTGCCTGGTGTGATTTGCTGCTCTAGATTTGCTACCTGATCGGAGGCAAAAACAGGTCCAAAAGGGAACGAAATATCGAAGTGAGAATCTTCTCTAGATTTGCTACCAATTTGGGCACACTGAAACATATCTGTTTAGCGAGAGAGGAAAAGGGCACTCTTTCAAACTGCCAGTTAAGAAGCTACCATCTTGACAAGCTACGAGACATATACATAAACATAACACAAGGAGGGTTAAATTTATTTTACTAGTATCACTTGAGGCGCTAGACATCTTGGCAAGCTAACTGAGTTCCACAAAATAGAAACATAACACTGACAAGTAAAATTTAATTCACTCCTCATCAGACCACTTGAGGCGCTTGCCATCGTTCCTAGGCGACGAAATGCTTCCATTCCAGGTACCCCCAGATCTCACGAACTGCTTTGTCCCACCTGGCATCTGACTTGGCTTCCCTATCTTTGGCATCCTGCGGCACAATTAGCGGTGCATCACAGGCCTGATTGTTGCCGCTAGAAGATGCTGCCTCTCTGTTTGCCGCTTCAGCTGCAGCCTCTCTCTCAGCTGCTTCTTCAACTGCAATCTCTCTTTCAACTGCTTCTGTAGCCTCTCTATCACCTGCTACAGATGCAGCCAATTTCTTTGCATATGCAGCTTCAAACTCAGCTATTCCACATTTTCTACAAAGGGCTCCCCTAAGCTCGCCTTCCCTCTTGCAAATAGGGCAAAACACAAGGTAACATAGAAAAAATGGATCTTCTTGTACAGCTGGTAGCTCACGTAAGAATCTATGGCTGCATACCTCAGGTTTATATCAGACAACGGCCACTCGTCCCAGAAATCGTGCCTATCCGTAGGGAAATCTTCCTTCATTTTGTCGTACGACTCATCGAGGATTCTAGTTGCGAGTGATGCCATTTCATCCTTCCTCGAGCCCCCTAGGATCTTGACAAGGCTCTGAATATCGATCCACTTGTGCGCATGAATTATAATTTCCTCTTGATAAAATTTCAAAATCAGTTGTTTTATCGATAGTGCAGAAAATAATTCCCTTTTCTACAAGGAACTGGCGCAGCGCCGGACATTTCCTGTCAGTCCTGAAAGTATGTAGTTTGTCATCACCAAAGTTAACTACAAATATTTTGTCAATGCAAGATCATCATCTCAATATAATTTTGAAAAGTTTAGTAAATGCAAGATCAAGACTCTCAACATTGTATTGTCATAATTTATTTAGTTTTGCTATTTCTCAGTCGACTGAACAAGTTGCACATTTCTTTTAACTACGGTTGCACTTTTCTTAGGTGACTGAGACTAAAGAAAATCTCAGTCGATTGAGACATAGGCAAACCCTAATTTATTTGGTCCTAAATAAAATCCAGTAGTTGCAAGATGAGCAAGTGGATAAAGAACAAGAGGAGAAAACCCTAAAAGCGGTTAGCTATAGAGAGCAGATCTACAAACTGGGAGAGGTGGTAGACGAGGACATGTTTCCGCATGACCAGTTGAACGACGGCGACTTCACTCCCTTCATATGGGTTCTCCGGGGTGTACTCGAGGTCCAATCCCACAAACTTGTCCTCGTCTATCCCAAGCCAACCCTCATACATCCTGAGGACACACACCACTATCTCCTCCTCGTTGGTGTAGAGAACGTCTATCTTCTTATTGTCATGGGTAGTGAAGCTTGTCTCTAGAGTGCGTAGATCTTCCATGGCGGCAAGGAGAAGACGGGAAGAAGAAGAGTGGTTTCTGTGAGGCAGGGGAACGGTGGAACCGTCAATGCACTTTTAAGGTAGTGGTTAACGATTGGGACGGAAGTCCAAGGAGAGACGTGTGGCGGTGGCCGTTCTAGCTTCTGAGTAAACAAAAAATAATTATAACGCCGATACATGTGCCCTGTTTTGTCACGTCAATACACTAGGTAGGGGGTGTTGTCCTATCCACTGTGCCAACGCTGCAAGCCTACGTGATAGCCACCCCGCCTAAGCGACGGATGCAACATAACGACGAGAACTGACATGGTGCCCAACTTTACGGCCGTTAGCCTGATTTTTGTATTGAAACGTAAAGTTGAATTCGTGCCGAAAAAGACCCTCTGAGTATTCGGCACACCAACTGTAGTCACCCCAGCTGATTTCAGGGAACTTGGGTACCGCGTTGCCTGTACACCCCAACTTTCGGGCCGCAAAATGATATCCTCTGCAATGACACTAGTGGATCCATAGGTGGATTATGAAAAGAGAACACACATTTCAATGACACTAGTGGATCCAAATGTGGTATGTGAAAAGAACACACATGCAATGACTCCAGTTGTTGTTAGTAAAAGAACACACATGGAATGACACTGGTGGATCCATGTGTGGTCTCTGAAGAGAACACACATCCAATAACACTGGCTATTGTTAGTAAGAAGAGCACACATTTCAATGACACTGGTGGATCCATATGTGGTATGTGAAAAGAATACACATGCAATGACTCCAGTTGTTGTTAGTAAAAAGAACACACATGCAATGACACTGGTGGATCAATGTGTGGTCTCTGAAGAGCACACACATTTCAATGACACTTGTGGATCCATATGTGGTATGTGAAAATAATAGTCATGCAATGACTCTGGCTGTCGTTAGTAAAAATAGCACACATGCAATGACACTAGTGGATCTATGTGTGGTCTCTGAAGAGAACACGCATCCAATGACTCTGGCTGTGGTTAATGAGAAGAAAACACATTTCAATGACACTGGTGGATCCATATGTGGTATGTGAAAAGAATAGTCATGGAATGACTCCAGTTGTTGTTAGTGAAAAGAGCACACATGCAATGACACTAGTGGATCCATATGTGGATTGTGAAAAGAACACACATGCAATGACTCTAGTTGTTGTTAGTAAAAAGAACACACATGCAATGACACTGGTGGATCCATAGGTGGATTGTGAAAAGAGAATACACGTTTCAATGACACTGGTGGATCCATATGTGGTATGTGAAAAGAACACACATGAAACGACTCCAGTTGTTGTTAGTAAAAAGAACACACATGCAATGACACTGCTGGATCCATGTGTGGTCTCTAAAGAGAACACACATCCAATGACACTGGCCGTTGTTAGTAAGAAGAGCACACATTTCAATGACACTGGTGGATCCATATGTGGTATGTTAGAAGAACACACATGCAATGACTCCAGTTGTTGTTAGTAAAAAGAACACACATGCAATGACATTGGTGGATCCATGTGTGGTCTATTAAGAGAACAAACATTTCAATGACACTGGTGGATCCATATGTGGTATGTGAAAAGAACACATGAAATGACTCTGGTTGTGATATGTGAAAAGAACACACATGCAATGGCACTGGTGGATCCATATGTGGATTCTGAAAAGAACACACATGCAATGACTCTGGTTGTTCGTAAAAAGAACACATATGCAATGACACTGGTGGATCCATGTGTGGTATGTGAAAAGAACACACATGAAATGACTCTGGCTATTGTTAGTAAAAAGAACACGCATGCAATGACACTGGTGGATCCATGTGTGGTATGTGAAAAGAACACACATGCAATGACTCCAGTTGTTCTTAGTAGAAAGAACACACCTGCAATGACACTGGTGGATCCATATGTGGTCTCTGAAGAGAGCACACATTTCAATGACACTGGTGGATGCATATGTGGTATGTGAAAAGAACACACATGAAATGACTCTATTTGTTGTTACTAAAAAGAACACACGTGCAATGACACTGGTGCATCCATGTGTGGCCTCTGAAGAGAACACACATCCAATGACTCTAGCTGTGGTTAATGAGAAGAACACACACTTCAATGACACAGGTAGATCCATATGTGGTATGTTATAAGAGTAGTAATGAAATGACTCCAGTTGTTGTTAGTGAAAAGAGCACACATGCCATGACACTGGTGGATCCATATGTGGATTGTGAAAAGAACACACATGCAATGCCTCTGGTTGTTGTTAGCAAAAATAACACACATGCAATGACACTGGTGGATCCATAGGTGGATTGTGAAAAGACAACACACATTTCAATGACAATGGTGGATCCATATGTGGTATGTGAAAAGAACACACATGCAATGACTCCAGTTGTTGTTAGTAAAAGAACACACATGGAATGACACTGGTGGATCCATGTGTGGTCTCTGAAGAGAACACACATCCAATAACACTGACTATTGTTAGTAAGAAGAGCACACATTTCAATGACACTCGTGGATCAATATGTGGTATGTGAAAAGAATACACATGCAATGACTCCAGTTGTTGTTAGTAAAAAGAACACACATGCAATGACACTGGTGGATCAATGTGTGGTCTCTGAAGATAACACACATTTCAATGACACTGGTTGATCCATATGTGGTATGTGAAAAGAACACACATGCAATGACTCCAGTTGTTGTTAGTAAAAAGAACACACATGCAATGACACTGGTGGATCCATGTGTGGTCTCTGAAGAGAATAGACATCCAATGATACTGGATGTTTTTAGTCAGAAGAGCACACATTTCAATGACACTAGTGGATCCATATGTGGTATGTTAAAAGAACACACATGCAATGACTCCAGTTGTTGTTAGTAAAAACTACACACATGCAATGACATTGGTGGATCCATGTGTGGTATCTAAAGAGAACACACATTTCAATGACACTGGTGGATCCATATGTGGTATGTGAAAAGAACACACATGAAATGACCCTGATTGTGGTATGTGAAAAGAACACACATGCAATGACACTGGTGGATCCATGTGTGGTCTCTGAAGAGAACACACATCCAATGACTCTAGTTGTTGTTAGTGAAGAGAACACACATTTCAATGACACTGGTGGATCCATATGTGGTATCTGAATAGAACACACATTTAATGACTCCAGTTGTTGTTAGTAAAAAGAACACACATGCAATGACACTGGTGGATCCATGTGTGGTCTCTGAAGTGAACACACATTTCAATGACACTTGTGGATCCATATGAGGTATGTGAAAAGAACACACATGCAATGACTTTCGTTGTATTTAGTAAAAAGTACACACATGCAATAACATTGGTGGATCGAAAGGTGGATTGTGAAAAGAGAACACACATTTCAATGACACTGGTGGATCCATATGTGGTATGTGAAAATGACACACCTGCAATGACTCCAATTGTTGTTAGTAAAAAGAACACACATGCAATGACACTGGTGGATCCATGTGTGGTTTCTAAGGTGAACACACATTTCAATGACACTGGTGGATCCATATGTGGTATGTGAAAAGAGCACACATGAAATGACTCCAGTTGTGGTATGTAAAAAGAACACACATGCAATGACATTGGTGGATCCATGTGTGGTCTCTGAAGAAAACACCCATCCAATGACTCTAGTTGTTGTTAGTAAGAAGAGCACACATTTCAATGACACTCGTGGATCCATATGTGGTATGTGAAAAGAATAGTCATGACATGACTCCAGTTGTTGTTAGTAAAAATAGCACACATGCAATGACACTAGTGGATCCATATGTGGATTCTAAAGAGAACACACATGCAATGACTCTAGTTGTTGTTAGTATATAAATAACACACATGCAATGACACTAGTGGATCCATGTGTGGTATGTGAAAAGAACACACAAGAAATGACTTTGGTTGTTGTTAGTAAAAAGAACACGCATGCAATGATACTGGTGGATCCATGTGTGGTATGTGAAAAGAACACACATGCAATGACTGCAGTTGTTCTTAGTAGAAAGAACACACATGCAATGACACTGGTGGATCCATCTGTGGCTCTGAAGAGAGCACACATTTCAATGACACTGGTGGATCCATATGTGGTATGTGAAAAGAACACACATGCAATGACTCCAGTTATTGTTAGTAAAAAGAACACACATGCAATGACGCTGGTGGATCAATGTGTGGTCTCTGAAGAGAACACACATTTCAATGACACTGGTGGATCCATATATGGTATGTAAAAACAACACACATGAAATGACTCTGGTTGTTGTATGTGAAAAGAACAGACACGCAATGACACTGGTGGAACCATGTGTGGTCTTTGAAGAGAACATACATCCAATGACTCTGGTTGTTGTTAGTGAAGAAAACACACATTTCAATGACACTGGTGGATCCATATGTGGTATCTCAAGAGAACACACATGCAATGACTCTGGCTATTGTTAGTAAAAAGAACACACATGCAATGACACTGGTGGATCCATGTGTGGTCTCTGAAGAGAACAGACATCCAATGACACTGGCTGTTCTTAGTAAGAAGAGCACACATTTCAATGACACTGGTGGATCCATATGTGGTATGTGAAAAGAACTCACATGGAATGACTCTAGTTATTGTTAGTAAAAAGAACACACATGCAATAACACTAGTGGATCCATGTGTGGTCTCTGAAGAGAACACACATTTCAATGACACTGGTCGATCCATATATGGTATGTGAAAAGAACACACATGAAATGACTCTGGTTGTGGTATGTGAAAAGAACACACATGCAATGACACTGGTGGATCCATGTGTGGTCTCTGAAGAGAACACACATCCAATGACTCTAGTTGTTGTTAGTGAAGAGAACACACTTTTCAATGACACTCGTGGATCCATATGTGGTACGTTAGAAGAACACACATGCAATGACTCCACTTGTTGTTAGTAAAAAGAACAGACATGCAATGACAATGGTGGATCCATGTGTGGTCTATTAAGAGAACACACATTTCAATGACACTGGTGGATCCATATGTGGTATGTGAAAAGAACCCATGAAATGACTCTGGTTGTGATATGTGAAAAGAACACACATGCAATGGCACTGGTGGATCCATATGTGGATTCTGAAAAGAACACACATGCAATGACTCTGGTTGTTGTTAGTAAAAAGAACACATATGCAATGACACTGGTGGATCCATGTGTGGTATGTGAAAAGAACACACATGAAATGACTCTGGATATTGTTAGTAAAAAGAACACGCATGCAATGACACTGGTGCATCCATGTGTGGTATGTGAAAAGAACACACATGCAATGAATCCAGTTGTTCTTAGTAGAAAGAACACACCTGCAATGACACTGGTGGATCCATATGTGGTCTCTGAAGAGAGCACACATTTCAATGTCACTGGTGGATGCATATGTGGTATGTGAAAAGAACACACATGAAATGACTCTAGTTGTTGTTAGTAAAAAGAACAGACTCTAGTTCTTGTTAGTAAAAAGAACACACGTGCAAGGACACTGGTGCATCCATGTGTGGCCTCTGAAGAGAACACACATCCAATGACTCTAGCTGTTGTTAATGAGAAGAACACACATTTCAATGACACAGGTGGATCCATATGTGGTATGTTATAAGAGTAGTAATGAAATGACTCCAGTTGTTGTTAGTGAAAAGAGCACACATGCAATGACACTGGTGGATCCATATGTGGATTGTGAAAAGAACACACATGCAATGCCTCTGGTTGTTGTTAGTAAAAAGAACACACATGCAATGACACTGGTGGATCCATAGGTGGATTGTGAAAAGAGAACACACATTTCAATGACAATGGTGGATCCATATGTGGTATGTGAAAAGAACACACATGCAATGACTCCAGTTGTTGTTAGTAAAAGAACACACATGGAATGACACTGGTGGATCCCTGTGTGGTCTCTGAAGAGAACACACATCCAATAACACTGGCTATTGTTAGTAAGAAGAGCACACATTTCAATGACACTGGTGGATCCATATGTGGTATGTGAAAAGAATACACATGCAATGACTCAAGTTGTTGTTAGTAAAAAGAACACATATGCAATGACACTGGTGGATCAATGTGTGGTCTCTGAGGAGAACACACATTTCAATGACACTGGTGGATCCATATGTGCTATGTGAAAAGAACACACAAGAAATGACTCCAGTTGTTCTTAGTAAAAAGAACACACATGCAATGACACTGGTGGATCCATGTGTGGTCTTTGAAGAGAATAGACATCCAATGACACTGGCTGTTTTTAGTCAGAAGAGCACACATTTCAATGACACTAGTGGATCCATATGTGGTATGTTAAAAGAACACACATGCAATGACTCCAGTTGTTGTTAGTAAAAAGAACACACATGCAATGACAGTGGTGGATCCATGTGTGGTATCTAAAGAGAACACACATTTCAATGACACTGGTGGATCATATGTGGTATGTGAAAAGAACACACATGAAATGACCCTGATTGTGGTATGTGAAAAGAACACACATGCAATGACACTGGTGGATCCATGTGTGGTCTCTGAAGAGAACACACATCCAATGACTCTAGTTGTTGTTAGTGAAGAGAACACACATTTCAATGACACCGGTGGATCCATATGTGGTATCTGATGAGAACACACATGCAATGACTCCAGTTGTTGTTAGTAAAAAGAACACACATGCAATGACACTGGTGGATCCATGTGTGGTCTCAGAAGAGAACACACATTTCAATGACACTGGTGGATCCATATGTGCTATGTGAAAAGAACACACATGCAGTGACTCTGGTTGTTGTTAGTAAAAAGAGCACACATGCAATGGCACTGGTGGATCCATGTGTGGTCTCTGAAGGAAACACACATCCAATGACTCTGGTTGTGGTTAATGAGAAGAACACACATATCAATGACACTAGTGGATCCATATGTGGTATGTGAGAAGAATAGTCATGAAATGACTCCAGTTGTTGTTTGTGAAAAGAGCACAAATGCAATGACACTGGTGGATCCATATGTGGATTGTGAAAAGAACACACATGCAATGACTCTAGTTGTTAGTATAAAGAACACACATGCAATGACACTGGTGGATCCATAGGTGGATTGTGAAAAGAGAACACACATTTCAATGACACTGGTGGATCCATATGTGGTATGTGAAAAGAACACACATGCAATGACTCTAATTGTTGTTAGTAAAAAGAACACACATGCAATGACATTGGTGGATCCATGTGTGGTCTCTGAAGATAACACACATCCAATGACACTGCCTGTTGTTAGTAAGAAGAGCACACATTTCAATCACACTTTGGATCCATATGTGGTATGTGAAAAGAACACACATGCAATCACTCCAATTGTTGTTAGTAAAAACATAACACATGCAATGACACTGGTGGATCCATGTGTGGTCTCTGAAGAGAACACACATTTCAACGACACTGGTGGATCCATATGTGGTATGTGAAAAGAACACACATGCAATGACTCTGGTTGTTAGTAAAAAGAACACACATGCAATGACACTGGTGGATCCATATGTGGTTTATGAAAAGAACACACATGCAATGACACTGGTGGATCCATATGTGGTTTGTGAAAAAAAACACATGAAATGACTCTAATTGTGGTAAATGAAAACAACGCACATGCAGTGACACTGGTGGATCCATGTGTGGTCTCTTAAGAGAACACACATGCAATGTCTCTGGTGGATCCATATGTGGTATGTGAAGAGAACACACATTTCAATGACACTTGTGGAACCATATGTGGTACTTAAGAGAACACACATGCAATGACTCCAGTTGTTGTTAGTAAAAAA